>CAIGQZ010032254.1:5023259-5038775 GCA_903798205.1 Danio tinwini | reverse complement strand
CCCCCCCCCCCCCCCCCCCCCTTTCACTTTCCTCCTTGACATAGCTCTGCCATACACAAAATTCTCTCATTCAGAGGCAGGAACCGGCAGACGTGCAACAACTTTAATCATAAGGTGAACACAAAACAAAAGTTTCCATCTGGAGCTCCTTCACGGGACTTGACACTTGTAAATACTCACTCTATTGGGCTCGCTGCTTGTAACCATTAACTTTCATATAGGAAAAACAAACACTATGAAAGCCGGATGTTACAGACAATGGCTGACTTATACTTCTGCGTCAAGTGCACGCGTATGCTCTGGCGCACCCTTCATGTGGTCGCATAGCCCTCCACGTGACTGACGCTGATGCACGCCTCTCACAACATGTTACTATAGCCAAACTAGCACGTAGCACAAGCTCTGTGATTGGTCGGCTTGGTCGTGCTAATGAGTGTGGGCAGGACCGAGAGCCATGCAAACCCATTGGAGCGGGTGTTTACAAGTGTCGAGTCACGTGAAGGAGCTCCAGATGAAAACTGATATTTTTTGTTTACCTTATGATTAAAGTTGTTGCGCGTCCACTGGTTCCTGCCTCTAAATGAGCAAGTTTTAGGTTGTTGTACATTAAGGTAGCGTTTAGAAAAAAACAAAACACCCACAACGAAAACTCGACACAGAGGAACATAACAAAACCTACTGCCAGCTAGCGTTTTGGAACTGTTATTGCAGAACAACACAAACAACATGCAGCCTTTATCACTTTATACAGCCTTTAATCGCAATCGCCATGACCCACAGCACAAGCCTTGTGCATAGCCATGCATTTATACCTCTGCGTGCTGTTTGTGGTGAACACATTCGAAACGTTACCTGGCAGTAGGTTATGTTATATAGGTTATGTCCTCTGTATCGAGTTTCTTCATGGGTGTTTTATTTTTTCTGAATGCTACCTTAGTACAAGTAGCTTAAAACTCACTCATTCAGAGGCAGGAACCAGCGGACGTGCATCAACTTTAATCACAAGGTAAACAAAAAACAAAAGTATCATCTGGAGCTCCTTTACGGTACTCAACACTTGTAAACACTCGCTCTATCTGGCTCGCAGCTCATAGCACTGCCCACACTCAGCACAGCTATCAAGCCGAGAAATTACAGAGTTTGCGATACACGTCGTTGTGACGTGTAGTTGCATTTTTTGAGAAGTGCGTGTCGGCGTCAGCCACGGCGAGGACTATGTGACCACGCGAAGGCTGCGCCAGACCATACACGTGTGCTGGACACAGAAGTATAAATCAGGATTTACCAATTGACTTTTTTTAATATAGAAAAAACTAACTATGGAGGCCGGATGTTACAGGCAATGGCTGATTTATACTTCTGCGTCAAGCACACCGGCGCAGCCTTCACGCGATCCCATAGCCCTCACTGTGGCTGACACCGACGCTCACAAGCACCTCTCAAAAAATGTAACTACACCTCACAGTGACGTGAGGACCAAGAGCTGCGCGAACCCGTTGGAGTTCGAGTGTTTACAAGTGTCGAGTCCCGTGAAGTAGCTCCAGATGGAAACTGTTGTTTTGTGTTCACCTTATGATTAAAGCACGCCCACACCCACGACGAAACTCGACACAGAGGAATATAACAAAACCTACTGCCAGCTAACATTTCAAAAGTGTTATTACAGAGCAACACAAACAGCACGCAAAATGATAAATGCATGACAATTGAGCAAGACATGCACCGTGGGTCATGCCGATCCCCCGACGCAGAAGTTTAAACCAGGTGCATGTGCGATCACCCAGGGTGGCCTCTTGCTGGGGCAGCACAGGGAGACGAAACAAAAAAACATGCCCAAGTAAAAGATTTGAGAAACGATTTAATTGATTTCATTTCCTCAATTTATTTTACTATTCATTTGCCCAGTACAGCTTTGTGTCTAGCAACGCTCCTGGGTTTGGTTTACTTTGATGGGCTATATGACAATGTAATTAATGACTTTGCAGCAAAAAAAGGCAGGAAAGGTCCAGATGTAGTGAAATATAAATAAAATATGAAAAATACATTTTCAGTTTGTTTGTATGCTGTCTGAATTGTTTGTTTGAGATAATTACATGTGTTCCAATGGGAGTAATAAAAATTCAACCACATAGTGTCTCCTTTATTTCTTGGGTAGAGGGGGAGGGGGAGTATATCGCAACTTAGGCTCATTCTGAAAATGTAGCCATATATACATTTCTGGAGATAGCGAATTATGTAGCCTGAAGTAGGTATGGCTGCATTTCGTCTTTAAAACGAATGCTACGGGGTGGTATGACGCCGTTCCTTTTCTCGCTTAAAACGAATGCTACGGGGTGGTATGACGCCGTTCCTTTTCTCGCTTACAGCTGACGACTTACCTCTGTATGGACGGCTTTCCTACTTTTAACAGTTTGTCAAGATAGCTCGCCATGTATGTCAGCGGACTTGAGACGCAGAGAGGAGTTTACCATGATGACAGGGTTTGAGTCCGGTGAAGAACTGTTTTAGAAAGCGAGTAAGACAAAAACAGATAAAAATAAAATAAACATGTAAATAACAGGGTGAGAATGTGGTAAAATGTGAAAACCTAGTAAAAATCAGACAAGGGCTTTTCTTTTTCTGGATTGCTTTTTAAAACTGTCGCTTTGGTTTAGGGAAGTGGGTGGGCGGGTCAGTTGGTGCTTTTGAAAATACTATTGGTTGGTTTAGGGAAGGAGGAGGGTGGGTCAGTCGATTGGTCAGTGAGTCAGTCGACAGCGGCCTCTGGTGGATTTACGCAAGAACAACAGGCGTGAATGGCATTCGCAAGAGAAATTTGAGATCTGAAAAAAGCATACACAGTGGCCTCTGATTTGTGAAAGCAAAAACTGCAAAAAACATAGCTCTTGGAACATATTTTGCACACTCCAGAAATGTATATAGAAGTACATTTTCAGAATGAGCCTGGGTTGGTATATGGGGGGTTTGCCAAGGGTGCTATTTAAACTACAACTGCCAATTTTTACAGGTGTTCAGTTTTCTTTAAAAATATCTTTTTTATGTTCAACAGAAGAGAGTAAGTCAAACAGGTTTGGAACAAGTAACAAGTGAGTAGCTATTATTCATTTTTGAGTGAACTATCTTTAATCTTCAATAGAGTCCCAAAAAGATCAGACTATACCACCAAATTATGCCAGAAACCTTTGTAAAGTTTAACATTTTTGTGTTTTAGAATAAAATGATGAAATGACCACTCTCACAACAGAGACAAACAGGGGGTAAATGGTTAATGTTAGGGCTGCACAATATATCATTTCAGCATCAATATCCCAATACATAATAGTCACATCTCAAGATTGCAATGTTGAGTTGGGTTTATAGTTGACCAGAAACCACAGGTTAAAATACACAAGACTTGTGGAGTCACTGCAAAATTGAACCATAATATATGGAAAGTTTGTCATTTGTATGCATTTTTATTAATTCCCTTAAATGTGTGAGCATTTTAGGATATTTTAAAGTATTTAGGCACAAGAAATTGTATGGTTTATAACTAATAAAGATTATTTTTATCGAATTATTTAAATGATGAAGACCTTTACTGTTAATTTACATTTAATTAGTCAAATAATTTACCTGAATTTTGTTAGATTCCTCAGAAAACCACAAATTGTCGCGCAATTTTTGCTCCATTGTGTTTGTTTATGACTGTAGTTTATTTATTATATGTACATAATAAATAATATAAAATATATATTTATAAAATAATATATAGACATATATATGATTCACTCACCTACAAAATCATCCCCATCAATCTAAATGAATGGCTTTCCAAATAGAGTTAAATCATCTGGTGATTTTGTTTTTATATCGCAATATAAATCACAAAGAAACATTTTTCGCATTGTCAGATTTTTTCAATATCGTGCAGCCCTAGCTACGTATAATATGCCATAAAAATGTATATAATGTAGGATTTAGGTACTTCCCTTCACAAAAACACAAATGGTCTGGCTAGACTTATACTACATGTTCACATTTGCAAGATAAATTAAACTTAAATATCTAATTCGACACATTTAATTTTTAATTATTGCTACACTTTGTTTAATATTTGGGCGTTAAAGCCTCATGTAGGTGCAAATCTAAGTAACGCTTTTTTGCACAAGTGAGCTATTTTTATTATTATGCTTCAATAACAAACATACAAAATCGAACCTAGGCAGAAAAAATTACAGTGATAACAATGATAATAACTTAACAGAGCAAGTTAAAAACATTATATTAATGATATTAATTAATTGATATTATATGATATGATATTATAAATACATATGAAACAGTAAAAAAAAGGTGAAAAATAATAGAATAAATAAAAATAAAACAAATTCAGCAAGAGTAACGGAGGACTTGTATCTGTGATATTGTCTAAATAATTATCATAATATTCTAAGAATCTATTACTTTTCTCTTTTTTTAACCAATCGAAGAGATTTAATGAATACATTCAGTTTAATTTAAAACAAGAAGGAAGAAAAATACTAAAATAAAGAACGAAAAATATATAAGAAGGAAGAAATAATAAATAAATAAGGGAAAAATGTAAAAAAAAAATAAATAAAAAGGGAAAAATAATAAATAAATACATACATAAATAAATACAGCAAGAGGAAAAATAAATAAGGAAGAAATCAATAAATAAATAAGGAAAATAATAAATAAATAAGGATGAAGAAAAATAATAATAAATAAATAAATAAATAATACAAACACAGCAATAGGAAAGGAGGACTTATGAATCCGTGATATTTTCTAAATAATTATGGTAATATTCCAAAAATATATAACTTTTTTTGTTTTTAACCAATCGAAGAAATTAAAAAAATGCATTAATCTAAATAAAAAAATGTGAAAAAGAAGGAAGAAAAATAAGGAAATGAATAAATAAATAAAAATAATAACAACACAAATACAGCAAGAGGAAAGGAGGACTTATGTATCTGTGATATTTTCTAAATAATGATTGTAATATTCCAAGAATCTTATTACTAAGATTCTAAGAAATATTACTTTTCTTGTTTTTAATCAATCGAAGAGATTTAATAAATACATTAATTTAATAAAAAATGTGAAAAAGAAGGAAGAAAAATAATAAAACAAAGGAAGAAAAATAAATAAGACAAAAGAAACAAATAAGGAAAAGAATAAATAAATAAGAAGGAAAAAATTATTAAGAAAATGAATAAATAAGAAGGATGAAAAATAAATAAATAAATAAATAAATACAGCAAGAGGAAAAGAGAAAAATAATAAAGAAGGAAACAAATAAACAAGAAAAGGAATAAATAAATAAGGATGAAGAAAAATAATAAATAAATGAATAACACAAATACAGCAAGGGGAAAAAGGACTTATATATCTGTGATGTTTTCTAAATGCTTATCGTAATATTTCAAGACTCTATTACTTTTCTTGTCTTTAACCAATCAAAGAGATTTAATTAATACATTTATTTCAATTTAAAAATGTCAAAAAAGAAGGCATGGAATTCGAGAATTTTTGTTTGTGGTTATGAATATTTTCCATGCGAAATAAAGAAATTAATGTAGTTCTCTATTAGTTTTACTCTTATAGTAGCCTAACAAATGATATGTTGTAATTGAAAGGGACTGGAAGAAACAATATATTTCAATTCAATTCAATTCATCTTTATTTGTATAGCGCTTATACAATGTAGATTGTGTCAAAGCAGCTTCACATGGAAGTTTATAGTGAATTGAAACAGTGTCAGTTCAGTTTTCAGTGTTTAAGTTCAGTTTAGTTTAGCTCAGTTCAGTGTGGTTTAATAAACACTACTGAGAGTCCAAACACTGAGGAGCAATTCCATCGATGCGCAGCTCTACTGATTCGAACCATGCAAGCCAGTGGCGACAGCGGCGAGGAAAAAACTTCACCAATTGGCGAAAGTGAAGAATTTAAAAAACCTTGAGAGAAACCAGGCTCAGTTGAGCACGACCATTTCTCCTATGGCCAAACGTCTTGTGCAGAGCTGCAGTCTAGGCGCAGTAGCTGGACCTCCGCGAAGACACGTCTGTTCTTGGAGCATCACAGGAATCAGTCTTATGCTCTCCATCATGACCACCACAGCAGCAGCTCAGGATACGGCCTGGTCCGGGAACCTTGGGATCGTCTCGTCGCTGGTCTTGGATCGCATCAGTGGCACTGCATAGTCTGAGGGTCTCGAGATGAGTACCCCCAGGTGGAAATACAGAATAAGGAGAATAATTAGCATAGCTGCTGTTCATAGTGTATATAAACAAGAAGCAAAATGTGTGTGGGGCACATCATGCGTCATACCGCTATGTAATGCACTGAGTGTATGCTTTGCTAAAAAGATAGGTCTTTAATCTAGTTTTGAAGAGTGAGAGTGTGTCTGAGCCTCGGACATTATCAGGAAGGCTATTCCAGAGTTTAGGGGCCATAAATGAGAAGGCTCGACCTTCCTTTACTCTATTTAGCTATTCTAGGTACTACAAGAAGCCCTGAGTTTTGAGATCTTAAAAAGCGGGTTGGATTGTAGCGAATATAATTACCTATATAAAGAAATAAACTATTCCATACGTTTTTTGTGTTTTCATACAAAAAAAAGTCAATCAGTATAAGTGAACTATTTTGTATTTCCACTTTATTTACTGGTGTGACATAAATATACACACTGACAAAAAAACAAACATGAATCCCATATATAGGTACACTTCACTCACTGCTCTAAAATATACTTCTTATAAATTTACCAGTATCGCACGTGTTATCGCAATTGTCTGATTTTCTGAAGTTTTAATCTGTTTTCGGTCGTTTAAAATAACGTACGTAAAACGCGGAGTGGAATTTCGACGGCGCGTTTTCAGTCAATTGAAAGGGAGATTGGGATTTTCTGGCTCCATTCCACACACGGATAGCTATTTTTTCACTCCAGCCCAGGTTTGCAGGTGATACGTTGATTAAACAACGCTGCTGCTTTGGCGTTTTTGCAACATTTGTTTGACGGAGAAGAAATATATGAATTTATAGTCCGTTTTGACAGGTAAACATTAATATATCCGGTATATAAAACTATTGTTTATGTAACTGTTCTTTCAAAGCAAGTGCTTAGCAATATTATAGGTGTGATATTGCTTAAAATCAAAGACTGCGGTCACGCTGTTGATTGTTTTTAAAACATTGCAAATAAACTCCAGATACATGTGCAGTTGTGTATATTTTATGTATGAGTGTTATTAAACAGTTTTAGAATGATTTATATTTACGAATATGTTTGTTGATGTTGGTGATTTGGCTTAATACAAATAAATTCCATATGCTCTCTCTTTCAAGCGCTTAGACCATCTTTATTATAACGGTTTGGCTCCGCCCTCCTACCTGTAAATCTCCCCAACAATCTGAGGAGCAGATCTGACGGACTGACTGGATCAGCTGAGGAAAGTGAATGGGGACAGCGACGTGTCATTGAGAGCGGAATAATCGCCGAAACGCCGATATTTGAACGGCACCTTCCACCGAGCTTCGCACGACTACAAAAAGCAGCTTGGTTCCCAGCTGAATAGCTTTGGAGACATTGATTAAGCTGGCGTTTATGAGAGAAATATCGATTAGACACCGCTGTCACTGGATGGACGACAGAGTGCTTAGACGTACACAGGCTGCCTGAAGAGAGCCGTTTGTCCGCTTTTCTGTCACGAATCCTCTGTTTTCTCATCGAAACTGACAGAAACGACGCGAAAATTGGCATTAGAGAGCATTTTATTTCGAAGATATGGAAAAAGACGAGGAAAGCCCTTCCGAAATGAAAATATGAAGTCGTCATTAATGCGGATTTAAATGTCTCGCGCTGAGGGGGAACGGACGCGCGATTTCTCCTCACCCTCTCCAAGCTGCTGCGTTTCTCGCACAAAAATATTATTTATCCTGAGCAGACGTGGATAGAAACACAGAAAAAAGGAGTGGGATATTTGAAGCAATATGGCTGATGGCTGGGGTTGGGGGCGCTGGCAGGAGCTCACCAAAGCTTCTCAATGCTAGCTGTGGCAGATGGCAACGGATCCTATGGCAGCAGCAGCTCTAGAATGAGTAATAATATCAATTTTAATAAAAATCCGGACTCTTCTGTCTCTATATCGAAGATGGACGTGATCATCCCGTTCACACCAGACGTACCCTGTGACAACAATGGTCAGCGCATGTGGTGGGCTTTCCTCGCCTCATCCATGGTGACGTTCTTCGGGGGTCTCTTCATCATCCTCCTGTGGAGGACCTTCAAGTACCTGTGGACTGTCTGCTGCCATTGCAACATCAAAAACAAGGTAACGCATCTCAGCCCCTCTCCACCAAAAGCACTATTAGCTGGAATTAAATGTGTTATCTGCGTGCTTTGCTGCTATCTTAATAACTATGACATTTGGATGGCAGTGGATTGGCATTGATAAAAGTGATTCGTTGTTGTGAATACGTTGGATCTGCGTGACAGTATTGCAGCAAACAGCAGTCAATATGATTAAACTGCTCGGGATTATTCACACAGCCCAAAACATGACAGCATTTGCACATTTAAGATTAAAAGGAATCAAGAGAATTCTAACTACACTGTAACAGTGTGAACAAATTACAGCCTTTCTTTTAGGCCTCTTATTTGAATGGGTAAACAACCCATGACGTTGCTGTGAATATGCATTAGTCGTGTTTTCTTCTTTTAATTTTGCATTCTGTAATATTTTTTTTTGTCCGTGGATTGTTGGTGGCAAAATTCAGACCTAGACTTGATATGAATCAAGAATTAGAGATAGGCCTATGGGTTAATTACAGTTAACTGGTAATCCTTTTAAAAGTTTACCAGATCTCCTCTGTAACCTTGTAAACAAGCCACTGAGACACTAGATGCAATTATGAACTTGGCTATTAAACAGTTTGTATTTATACACTGGTTGGTCTGGAAGGCAATATAGCAGCTTGTATGAATTACTTGATATACCTACACTGAAAAAAAAAATCAAAGATGATTCATTGGATGTTAAACAAACAAATTAAGTTGATCATTACTAAATAAAATTTTATTAAATTCAACCCATATAAATTGTTTGCAACAATATTGCAGAAATCTTTTTTTTTCTTCAGTGTTATGGTTTCTTGATTGGTCAGGCTGATTATAATAGTAATTTTAGGCTTTTAAAAATATGATTCCTATGCTCAAAATTAAAACCCATCCAGCACAATAATGAGCACGGTCACGTAGGGACACCGATAATCTTTAACTAACAGCCATCCCCATGACTGCGGTACAAACACATTTTTACTGTTTGAATGTCATTCTTAAACAACCCAGACCTGTTGCTCTCGAATGTACAGAATAAAGGAATTACTTTCTCACATTCATTTAATTTGATAGTAATGTGATGGCTTCCATTAGGCACTCAAAATGGACTCAGTCAGGCACAGTGTGTGATTGCAACAAAAGTGTGGCTTATGTTCTACAGTACGTATCATCTTTGACGAATTGGCCACAGTCCAGTGTAAATGGAAAAGTGTTATTTACTCCTCTAGAGACTCATTGCTGATATGTATGTATATATAAATGTATATAAAAAGGACTGATTACCCAAAGCTTCATGTGGCATTTGAGGAGAGAATATCCAGTGAGTTATATTTAACCACACAAGGCCTGGATTTTTGCAGACAATATGGTTTAAAAATGTCTTAAATCTCAAAAGCAAAATTTTAGGCCTCAAGTCTTAAATCTACTGAAATGTTGTGTTGTAGGTCTTTAAATCTTTTTTTTTAACAGGTCTTAATTTCCCTTTGTTGATGTATAGCTAGCCAATCTGGCCATTAACCCCTATACAATCACCAACATTACATCTCAATAAAACTTTCTATTAAAAAAAGCATTTAATTACTACCTTACAGTAACGTTTGCTTAAAAAATCCTCAATTTATTTACTGCTGAGCATACTACCTGACCCATGTTTTTTATTATTAAATTATTGTATTTTAGTAGACTGAATTATTCTATTATTGTAGACTGAAGTAATTTACATCTATGTTTTGTGCTATTCTTGGTAAGGGTTATAGCAGGGGTCTCAAACTCAAATTGGTGGGGGGCCATTTCATAGGGCCGGTTTTAACATTCAAGTACAAGAAAAAAAGTGGAAACCCGACATAATTCATGCGTCTTAGGACAACAGACATGACGTTTATATTTCAAGCATTACCTGTCACCCATGATAATGCAAATCAGCACGTTTATCGTATCACACATCAGTTGCTGAAATATATTTGTGGTTGTTGCGTGTAGACACGCACTCAGTGATTCTTCCACAGAGTATATGCAGTCAAAACTCCTAGCTTTTTGTTTCTTGTTGTACATATTAAAGGGTAGTTAAAATTGCTATTAAAATACTACAAATAATAGGCATAATAATTTTTATTATGTCCCAACCAATTGTATTGTCCCAATAGCGTAAGAAGAGCAGAAATCAGGTTGAGTAACTTAAGAGACTTCACTGGTAATAGATTTTCTCAATATCTTTCTTTTTTTGTAATCCTACAACAAAGAGGGGAAAAGTATGCACATATTCACATTTACTTAGACAAGTTCAATTCAACTAACAGTGCAATTTTACTAATGTACAGTTTTTATGCAAATCTTAATAAGCACAACGTGTAAGCCATGAAGAAGTGTTTGTACATAAAACTGATAATAATTAAATGACCCTTGAATATTTATAAAAATAGAGCTTTAGTACAAATAGAGCACTTACGGCCATATATTTTAACGTTTAAATCAGCCACAGAATTAAAACACATGTGTTACGCTCGACCGTACACTGAGAGAAAATGAAAGTAAAACTAATCTGAATGCAGTACTTTAAATGTCAACTAGGTGGCGGGTCAAAACCACAAGTGGCTAGACGCCACTGAACAACAATGATAGACATTCAAAAGTAATATGTTTTAGCGGACTGAATCTCAATATATTTTTGACGTCGGTTGTGAGCTGAAGGGAGGAGGAGGGCAGGCCGTAAATGATACCCCCGGATTATAAAGTTTGTGAATGGATATATTTGAAAATGAATAATAAAATATTCAAACAAATTATTATTCAATATATTATATTCAATAAAATATATTCAATGTACTAAATTTTTATCATTTTTAGGGCAAGTGAAAATATTTTCTAACTGGGATATTCCAAAAAAAATCCTTAGCATTTAGCCCTGTATAAGTTTTAAACTTCATTCATAATGGTCTTAAATGTCTTAATGTCTTAAATTTAACTTGGGGAAACCTGCAGAAAATAGTACAGATCAAGATATCTGTCTGGGAATGACTGAAAATACAGATGAGATGTTTTGTCACACAACTTTTGTTTGTTTTGTGTAAGTAGTTGATATGAATACATGATCCTTTCATTCGGATGAGACTGTGTTGAAGGTTTTATTTATTTAAATGTGAAGGGTTAATGACGTCTGTGAAGTCACCATCTTCATTATCATTTAATTAGCTACATGTACAAGCGTTCCAGCAAAACAGAGAATACCTGAAACTGACACTGTAGTTCAGCCTCTTTGGATGGAAGTTGTTAAAACACAACCGGGTCTGTGTTTCTGTCACTTGCTGCTGAGAAGCCTTGATTAAACAACCTATAAAGTCAGACAGGAGAATTTGGCATTGTGATTGTTTCCCTGTTAGTTCAGTGGTTGATGACAACCTTTCTTTGTGTCATTTGGAGCGAGTATGTTCTGCAAAGTGATTTCTCAACATATCCTGTTTCCAATAAGACATGAAAACGGATAATTGTGCTCGCTTGGTGTGTTTCCTGGTGGAAGGAACGTCTGGAGAGGTGACTTTGTGGATGGGTATTGACACTCTGTTGCAAGGGGAACATGCTTGTTAGGAGCATTAAGAGGCTGAAACGTTATCCCTCATGCAGCTGACTGTGGACGGGCGACAGGTCCTCCAGGCATGGTGTCAGTAATGGGACGCGCAGTAGAGGCCGGCCATGTTGAGCAAGTGGGTGAGACAGCATGCCATTATATCAGCCATATACATAGACTGCAGTGTACAGGTGCACAAATAACCCAAACAAATCCAAAGCACATCATCTTAGAGTCAACTGCATTTTATGAATTCTGAACCAAGACTTTGTTTATTTGATGAGTGGCTTCATTGTTCACTATAGGTGATAACTGTCCCTTAGGTGCAGTTGCCACATGGAAGGAATGGTGACTTAATGTGAACCCTCTTTCTATGTGTCCTCTGTGGCACCTTGCCTGAGGCTTTGACTAAAACATGTGCTTTAACGTTGCAACACCTATCGAGTCTTGTAGAGAACAATTTTTGTCCTTATTAAAGGGGAAAACTGAAGATAGAAGGGGATTTTATTTCTAGCACTGATAGCAGTATAGCAACATCCCTGGCAATAACTAACACAATTGCCATCTGTTTATTTGAGCCAAGGAGGTTTATGGGTGTGTTGAAGTCATTAAAGCTTTTCATTCTGAAAAGGTTAATCCTGGGTCGTTCTAAACCTTGGGTAAACAGAATCATGGTTTTTCTCACTCCACATTTCACATTAGGTTGACAATTAATCTAGGATATTTAAATCCAGATGTTTCACACTCAAAAATAGCTATTTTTACATGCATATATTTTACATATAATAGGTATGCATACATTTAAAAAATGTGCACAACTATGGAGCCAGATCAATCTTCAAAATAATACATTTGCAAAATATAATTCATACATGCACTGCACAATTCATATTTACAAAATCCAATTTGTAAATTCAAAACACAATTCATAAATGCAACACAATTTGTGAATTCACAAGTAAAAAAATCATATATATTTTTGCCAAATGAATTGGATTTGTGTATATTGTGAATTGTGTTTTGAAATTACAAATTTTAAATTACGAATTGGATCTTTGTATTTTTGAATTGTATTTTGAATTTACAAATTGGATTTGCATATTTACATAACAGGTTTTAAATTTACTAATTGAATTTGTATATTTTTGAATCATGTTTTGAATTCATGAATTGGTTTTGTGTATTTACGAATCGTGTTTTGAAATTATGAATTTGATTTGTGTATTTACGAATCATGTTTTGAATTTACTAATTGGATTTGTGCGTTTTTGAATCGTGTTTTGAATTTACTAATTGGAATTGTGTATTTACAAATTGTGTTTTGAATTTACAAATTGGATTTTGTAAATGTGAATTGTGTTGTGGTCGTATGAATTATATTTTGTAAATGTATTATTTTTGAGACTGATCTGGCGCCATACATAACTGAGTCTGATCAACAAAAGTCAGACAATTATTTTATCCAGTGAAAGGATCTGTTAATAAACTGTTAATAAACTTTTGTTCAGTTACCTCACAGAATTGTATAAGATGATTGTGTACTCAAACATCACCAGGTAGATATGACCAAACTCAAAAGAGGAAACATTCCTCCTTTGCTAATTGTTTTATTAATTTAGCTATTTTAGTGTTGTGCTAGTTTTTCCAGCATACACATTTTTTAATTCAAAATTCAAATTTGCCCAAGTGAGGTTTACAATCTTGGATAAAAACATAGTTTTTGGTTGGACAAACACACCATCTAGTATTTAGGTTCCGATTGTGAACGATGCAGTCACTGTTGGAATATTACAGAAATGAAAACATATAAACAATATAAAGCAGGGCTCGAATGTAAAGTTTTTGTGTTGCTTTTCTCAACTTAAAAATTTGGGAGCACCAGCTAAAATTTAATATTATCCACCAAAAATGAATAAGCACCAGTACTACAAATTGAGTATTAGCAGATTTATTGTATTTGAAAACGACACTAGTCAGGACTAAGAAAAACCAGCAACAACACTAAATAATTCTGCAATGACTTGTTGTAATTAGTGCAATAATTCTAAAATGATAAATGTTTAATAAGAAATGATAATAGTAATTAGGGATACTCCGATCGATCGGCCAGAGATCGTTATTGGCCGAAAATCATATTTATTGACGTGATCTGTACTCGCTGATCTGCCCGATCTCATTAACAGATTGCAAGTGTTTGTGTTAGTTGGAGATGGACAAAATATATGAATGACTTGGCATGTATTTAGGCCTTTTTACATATAAAAACTAAAAAGTTCTGTGTTTTTGACAATATTGCAAGTTAGCTGGCTGGAATTATTAGATACATTTTAAAAACCAAACAAAAAAATTAACATGAATATTCAATAATATCACTTCTTGTAATTTACTTATTGCAGCAAACAGTAGTTTATAGATCTATTTCCTTTTAGTTAAGACGTAATATATTTATAGGTGTGCATTTTAACTTATGCACCAAATATGTGCTTCAAACGTTTTCTTGATTGAGACATGTTATTTCCAAATTGCACTGTTAGTCCTTTTTCTTACCAATTTTTTTATCTGTGCTATCTATTGTTTTCTTTAAAGCTGCTTCTTTCCATGACATGTCCAAATTTAAATGGTTTTAATAAGAGACGTGTTTAAGGTATTATGTGCAGCATCCTTAATTTATTATCTTAGGTAAAGAGAGATCCTCATCTAAGTATCATAATTAGAGGGAAAATGTGCTCTATGCATTATAAAGCTTAAAGCATCAGAGTCTGTACTCTGTATCGGCTGATCACCATGGTAAAGAATCGGTACTCTTATCAGCTGCAAAAATCCCGATCGGAGCATCCCTGAACATGAAGATGATGATGATGATAATAATAATAATAATAATAATAATAATAATAATAATAATAATAACAAATAAAATCTCTCTCCATCTTGCTTCACTGATTGTGGTGCCACATATGAATTACATAATTACATAAACCAACAGTGAAAAAGTAACATCTTAAAAAATAAAACGATGTAAAATACAGGATTTTTTATTATTATTTTTATATAAATTTTTATTTAATAAACAAACAATTTTTCTGCTGCAAACATGCACAAATGTAAGACTATAATACATTTGATTAAAATTCAATTAAAAACTGAAAGCAGTCATCAGTAATTAAATGGACAATTAATATGTGTCTCAATAAAGAACAAATTAAAGAAAGGAAGAAAAGCCTCTGGCTTCAACCATTCTTTTGGTTTGTGTTCATGGTAATGCTTGTGTTTGAGAAAGAGAACACACATTTGAGGGGTGTATATGTTCATTCAGGAAAAAACTAACTGGCTGGTATGACCTGCAGTTTATGGTATGTTGTTCTATTATGGTCATGTGCTATGCTCATTCATTAATTTGACTTCTATTTTTCTTAGGTGGTTTGTTGCAACACATTTGTTTTTGTTTTTTTCTTGTGTATGACAAATTGGTATATGAGCAAATTCAGCATTATGGATGTGACATTTGCAGTAAAATCTCAAAACATAAATTCACAGAGAAAGCATATGTTAATATTATATTGAAACGTTTTTATAAAAAAAAAAAAATATATATATATATATATATATA
>CAIGQZ010032254.1:5004038-5018279 GCA_903798205.1 Danio tinwini | reverse complement strand
ATATATACTACAGTGTGTATTGCTACAATAGAACTACTTGAATAGCTCTGTTTGAAAAGAAATTAGTTTTGATTGGAATAATTTTGAAGGGAAGAGCATAAAATAATATATAATGAATTGCATTTATATTTAAATGCTAAAGTTTACTTAACAACTCTACATGTTCTGAACTGTTGAGCTTGATAGTCTCATAATTCTGACACATTGCACTTCCTGCACATTGCGACATCAATGCTGAAACAATATATTGTACAGCCCTAACATGCACTGATATTCTAACATCGGAATGAATTAAATCCGATCGCAGATCTGTTTACATTTACTCCAAGTATTGTAATCTGATTCAAATATCAATGTGGTATATGCACACAGACTTTTAATTTCAGTCAGCCAGCCCCAGGCTTCCAGTTAATTGTCATCCTATACAAAATCGCTGCGTTTAAGATCCTATTTCTTAAAAAAAAAAAAAGATTTTCACTGCCTGGCTAAGATACGATCTAAAGTGGGTATCAGACCAAAGAAGAAGCACTGCATTAAATTCAAATTTTATATGCCATGTATTTAAAATATGGAAATTAATTTTATCCCAGTATTTTCAATGGAATTTCTTTGCTAACCTGCTGCTAATGATGGCACCTGCGTTTAAACTGTCTTTAGTCTCTTTTTACGCTTTAACAACCAAATGTATAATTAGTAAAATTAATAATTATATTTAAATTTCATTACAACATTGATGCTGTAAAAGGAAACCTATGAAATTGAAAATAGTGACATAAACCTTTTACCGGAAATTTATCATTGGCTGAAAAACATTAGCTCTGCTTAAAGCCTATTCTTTTGTGTTTTATATACATTATTTTGTGTTTAAGAAGATTATGTTTTACATAGACTTAAAAAATAAGTTCATTGTCTTCATAATATATATAGCAGAAAGTCCATATCGCTCATCCCTAATCCCTGTGACCAGCCCCTGAGCTCTGATTGGCCCACATCTCAATGAGCTTAACATCATAATTGGTGCTTAGATTGGAAGCAGTGATGCAGCGTGCAGGCTAGAGGAGAAGTGAAGGGTAGAGGACGTTCCTGTGACCTTCAAGGATGCGGACTGTGCTGCTGAAGCCTCGTGCCGCTCTGTGATTTGGCTCCATCTCTCCCGTGTGCTTGCGAGCTAATAACAGGTTGCGCTTCTGATGGCAGGCAGCAATTTTAATAACCTGCTTGGCTCTTAGCATGCACTACAGCGCATCGGTGTGATGAGATGAAGTGCTTTTGATGTGCCCGCAAAGGTTATTCCACAAATGTCAGGCTGGTTTAATTGAAGAAACATTACAAAAGCATCTAACGGCAGCTATTTCTCAGCTCCAAATACTGCTGAAAGCTTTTTAATTGAAACCACGTTTGATAGTTTTTACCTTTTAGCACGTACGAAGGCCACGGTTGATTTTTCTACAGGGCTCCAGGGTGTTTAATTTGTTTAAATAGTAATAGTGGAAGGAACAAGGCTGGTGAAAAGTGAGACGAGGGTTTGTAAATTAATCTGTCATGTACTCCGCACATGACATGGCATGTCGACATCATGTAACCTACATATGTTGTACACACTGAAACTTAAGTTTGATGTTGTAGGTCCTGGGGAGTGAAGCAATTAATACTGAATGTCTTCTTTATGCTGATGTATATTTTTTTATTGATCTCATCATCGCAGTAAACTAGGGATGCACCTATCCCGATACTTGGATCAGATATCGGTTCGATACAGCATATTTTTGCTGGATCGAGTATCGGCCAGCTGGTACTGATCCAAATCTGGTCTTGCGTGTGTGCTATATTCTGTGTAATTTATAAGCCAACAAAAGCCATCAGGTAGCCTTATTATAAGGCACTAGAAAGTTGTCATATATGCCTACTATATCTCAAATGTTTTGAAGCCATTCTGTAGTTTAATGTGAGGAAGCACAGATGAATATTCAAGTGGTTAAATTCATGTTCAGTTCAGCGCTTCCCTCCGCTGAGCCTGTCAATCATTCTCCATTCATTCACTATTCAAACTGCATGGCGCGTTCGTTTATGACAACATGGAAAACTTTCTCCAAGACTATTTGTTCCTATTAGTTTAAATAATTAATGAAGAAATGCATTTAGTTTATCATTAAATGAGTTCATTTTGACCTGCAGCTAGGAGTTCATTGCTGTTTCTAAATCACGCTGCGCTATATCTGTTATCAGCAGATCGCATTCGCAACACTGGATCAGAGAGGGTTATTACCTACTCTTCACACAAAGTAGGCCTACCTGAAGTTTTAAATTAGAAAAGTCTCAGTAATACATTGGACTGATCTTCAACGTACTGATTTCTTCCCTTTGTGCTGCTCAGTTTTGAAAGTGTCTGCAGATACTGGAAGCCTGCGCGCTGTCTCAGTGATGCATCAAGCGCTTCATTTACGCACCGGCTGATTATTTCCCCAATGAGTTTCTGTTCTCTCATCCTTCTAACTGAGTTTATTCTTCTGAGGGGAATACTTTAAGTGCTGAGAATAGTTTGTAAAGCCTTCTCATTGTGGTCAAAGTAGTTGATTAAATTTAGTAAAAGTGAAACTGACGAGCACAATATGGATTGTCATTAACAGAAAAGGTAATGTTTATTAAGTAAAACTGGCCACAGGCAGTTTAGTTTAGTCTGTGTCAAACCTGCAGGAAAATATTAGGCTTTGCTAAAAGGCTGATTATTATACCAACAATTAGGATCAATAGTGGTAGCCTATTACAGATTTCAAAGAAAAATATTAATATTAAAAAAGAAAAAAAGTTGTACCTCAACAGATTATATCAGCGTCATAAGGAATGCTCAAATAATGTTTTACAACAAGCATCATGTTTTTAGTTCGATTGTGTCGTCTGTTATTTTTACTAAAGAAGATTTATTATTTGAGTTTATCACCAGAACTATAGAAACTGTATTATGTTAAAAAAAAAAAAAAAAAAAAAAAAAAACAGTATTGGGATCTGATCTGTATGAGTCGATACTAATGTTACTAATGTTTTTGGGCATGATTTGTGCAATGCGAATGCAAGTATACTTTCTTCAAAGATGCAAAGTACCATGGTGTCCACAACAGTAAAAAGTAAAAAAAAAACATTTTAATATTTAAATCCAAATCCTTGCTGCCTTTTTTTGTTGAATTTAATTAACTTTTTAGTCAACTTAAATGAATAAAGTGGATTAAAAATATTAAGTTAAGATTTAGATAACTTAAAAAATTGGTTGGAAGACCATTAACTTAATAAAATTAATTAAGCAACAAGAACATTTGTTGCGCAATATATCGTTTCAGCATTGAAATTGCAATTTGATCATTCTCAAAAGACGCATCGCAGGATCTGCAGTGTCAGCTTCAGTTTATTCATCCCTCAGGAAATCTGACTGGAATTATATTTGACCAAGAACCATAATGTTGAGTGATTGTAAAGTTTAACCTTAATAGAGTGAAAAGAGTGTTTGTTTGCTTTGTTGCTATGACTGGAATGTTTTAAGTGCATTTAAATAAGTTGTGTACAAGAAATGATAATAATAATTTTTGCCATTTAACTTTTAATAGAATGAAGACTATGCAGTTTTATTACATTTGATTATTCAATGTATACTCGAATACCGTTATACTCACAAAAATTAAAAAAAGAACAATTATTTATGCAGATTATCTAGCCTAGGAAATTATCCCAATCAATATCAAATTATGTATTCTTACCAAATTGAGCTATTCAAGTCATCTGGTGAAATAATTATATTCATATTGCAATCATTATTGCAGAAAAATAAAATATTGCAATGTCTGATTTTTCCAATATTGTGCAACCCTAATTTTTGATGCTTGAATCTCTATGAA
Organism: Danio tinwini; assembly: GCA_903798205.1. NCBI lineage: Eukaryota > Metazoa > Chordata > Actinopteri > Cypriniformes > Danionidae > Danio > Danio tinwini. The sequence goes on along the minus strand of CAIGQZ010032254.1, from coordinate 5,014,395 downwards.
TACAAATACATACATGAGATGGCTGTTTTAAAAAAATAAATAAATAAAATGAAGGAATACAGTTACACAAGTCTTTTCATCTTTGACCCACATACTGTAATCTACATTTTGTGCACTTGTTTCACTTTTTTCTCAACAATAAAGTTTGTGAAAATTACTCAGGTCATGTAGGGTAGAATAAATATTATCAGAAGGCTCTGCAAATTTGAATACAAAGAGATACTTGTACAAAAATGTATACTATTAGTATTACATATACAGTAATAGTAAAATACTATGCTTCTATATTTGTACAAAGGAATTTTGTATAATTTGTGTAAAGATGTTGCACTTGAAACATAGCAGTGCTGCTATTCAGTCAGTAGAACACAGGATATTGTTTTTCCCCAGCTAAACCTCAGGGGACAAGGACAGATTATCTGCTTACAGGTGAATCCGGGGTGATGATACTGGATATTGTTAATAATATTGATAGAATAATCATTTTATGCATTTTCTTCTCCAGCTAGTATTATGTTATCAGTTAAATGTATTATTTTAGAGTTGCATGTAAAGGGATAGTTCACCTAAAATTTTAAGGTAACTAATTTGCTCATCCTCTTGTCTTGTCGAAAAAGTAGCAATTTTACCCAATAAGTGCATTGGTATATATTTTTTTAATAATTAATAAATGTATTATAATATTTGTGCATGTGTTTTTATCTTTATATAATAAAAAATACAACAAATATAAAAAATATATATATTTTTTATACTCTGAACTACAAAACCTTTAAATAATTTATAGTATCACTTTTGATTAAGTTGCACACTGATTCAATTATTTATGCATATTATTTTAACCGTTTTTGTATAACTATTATTATAACTATATACATCATGCAGACAATCAAAACAAAACTACATGGTGTCATAAGCGATAGATGGGCTTCTGATGGCTTCTGCTTTGCTAGTGCTTACAAAAAAAGTTCCAAAGCAGTGGACTAATCAGAAGAACTCTGAGACAGGGCAAGCGTTGCGAGCTTATGTTTACAGTAGCAAACTAGCATGACAACTGATTTATTTGACGGCAACATTGCATTTTTAAATAGATTTTTTTAACCATTCCTGAGCACTGTGTCTACTACTATTTTACTAATTCTGTGATGAGTTATTGATATTTGTGCAATAATTCCAAAATTAATGTCTAATAATTTAAAAATATTAATAATTACGAGGACGTCAATAATACTAACAATGAATAACATTTCTCATGGTCATGCTGCCTTGAATGTGCTTAAATGTGGGTTATCTGTTATATAAAGTCTTACTGTTACATTATAAAAAATAAATCTATGGTTTGCATTGAACAAAACATTGCAGTAAGAACTGTCCATTTTACACTATTGTTTTTAAACACGTCAGTTTAATAAACAAACAATATTTTTCTGCTACAAAACATAAATGTAAGATTATAATAAATAATTCAATTGAATGCTGAAAGCTGCAAAGCAGTCATCAGTAACTAAATAGAAACATAATATTCATGTCAAGAAAGAATGGAAAAAAGAAAGGAAGTCTCACTTCTACCACTCTTTAAAAGTTTTGTTTTCAGTTTGTGTCTCGTTATGCTCTGATTTACATTTTTCTGTGTTTGTGGAAAAAAGCAGGCGAGTCAGCAAGCCCAATATATGAGCGTGGCAGAGAGCACAATTCTTTTGATGACCGCCTGCGCAATATCGTTCTTTGTCATAAGCTGCAGTTTCGCTTTAAACTTAAAGGCAAGCTTCTTTGGCGATGATGTACAGTGTTAAAAGACATTTAGCGGCCATTTGCACTGAACGCGCGGTGAATGCAACGCATCAAGATTCGGGCCATTAACCAGCTGATTCACTCCGAGTCTTTCTGCACTCTCCGAAAACACTCGATTGATCTCGGCTGGTGGAACAACATTCACCAAATGATCACTCTCATCAGCGCCGTTATTAGTAACTTTGGGTGGGTTTGCAAACATGTGTACTTTTCATTTCGTCTTCCTCAAACTTCGGCCGATTGCATTACCTGTGGTCAAAAAGACTTTGTTATCTGATAGCGTAAAGCCTTGAGTGATTGAACCAATATAGCGGCAGGTAAGAGTGATCCAGCACGTTTTTAGAAAAAAAATCTAAACTGCACTACAACCTTTATATGCAGTCGCACAAATGCTCCCAAAAATGTTGAGCCCTGAATGCCGTTGTGTAAATAAGATATTACATAAGGCTATTTAACTTATTTAAAAGTTGTGATTTGGCTCTGTATAAAAAAAAAATTAACTTGAATTCAAGGGGGGCAGGGAAAGCCGTTGGGAGGGCGGGGCGCCCCCTAATATAATGGTAGGGAAAACACTGAACTATGCGCTATAACATGTAAAATGGAATCATGAAAGAAACATTTAAAAAGCAACTCATGTAAACACCTTAATCATATTATAGTCTTATTCAGATTGAGGCAAATAATTCAATTACTAATGTCCATGTAAACATAGTCATTGAGAGTGTTTAAATGTACACTAATTATACTTAACCCATCAGCAGGATCACTGTTAAACATTAACGAATCTGTTTTCCATGTAAATCACATTTGAATCAGTAGCTATGCTTATGCGCATAAAAAAATGGTTGATGGAAAAGCCATGATGCGCATACATTTTGAAAATGCACATAAAAAACATATGCGCATAACTGAGTAGGATAAACTTTTTATTCAATAAGAAAAGGTGCGCATGAACTACGATGGAAACACTTTTACCGCATAAATTGCAGTGTGCGCATTAAAAAAAGGTCATTTGATTTTGTTATAAGAGATCATGTGATGATGAAAATATGTGTAAAAAGACAAACCAGCAGGCTGAGCAGCATTGTAAACCATCTGAAATGTCGTTTTGGTCATTCTAAAACGACTTGCCGTTTAAGTATTAGTGTTATTATATTATTAATGACCTCCAGAATCAAGAGTGTCTGTGTGTCAAGTGTCTCCACGTCTGACACCTTCAAACGCCACCGTGGGTTCACTGCGTCTCAGGATTGCCTTCTGATGCGCAAGTCATTTATTAGATGAAGAAAAGATTGATGCAACTTCTCCTACTGCAGCAAATTCTGTTTTTACTGTTGATATTTGCCGCCAGTTAATCAGGAAGTGACGATTTTGTTCGCTTTGACTCGTTGGATGGAGACGCTGTTTTATTCGCATGTCTTTTATGCGATAATCCAGTTTTGCGCATAAAGTTCATTCGCATTTTTGGATGGAAACATAGCTTATGTGTGCATGTGTTGTGTACATATCTGTTTCAATGTAAACACATGTTTTCATAATGTTTACATATAAGCTTTATTTTAAGTTGTTTAAATAAGCAAATAAAGATGTTAATAAACGGGTTACTTTGTGAATTGAATCCCTCTATAGCAAATGTTCTAATTTTCCAAGTTTTGTAACATTCATTAAATATTTAACACTAGTACAACCTAAGGATCATATATCACCCCAGGCAGGCACAGACAGCCTATTTGATCCTCATAAATGTTCACCTTTATAAAGGTTGTTTTGAGACCACCTGAGAGCAAAAGTCCAATTTTTTCCTCCTTGATGAGCTCTGGATCCTCATGAATCTTATTGAACACACTTGGAAATTAATAGCCTAATAGTCGTCTTGTTTTTCAGGGCTGGCCTGGTCCTCACTAGCAATCTTGTTAACATTCAGGCAGTCCTGCACCTCTTAAGTGCAAAAAATCATTCGCTTCACTTCAGCTCTGCATGAGTGTGAAGTCTCACAGTTTGGATGGGATGGATTAAACACAGCCTCAGTGATTCTGCTCAGAATCAGGCCGTCAGCACCATGGAGAGCTCAGTGGAAGAGTTTCAGCAGACACTCAACTGTTTCAACCTCAAATAGATCTGCTTTTGGTGGAATGTTTGCAATGACTTTAACGCCGAACATCTGATCTTGTCGTAATCAAGAGAGAGCGAAAATTGTGGCGATTGTTGTATTGAAAGCCAACATCTGTTTGCTCTGAATGAAAACAGCTGCGACCTTGTCATCTGCGCAAGTACATCATGTTGAAATGCATTTGATTTGAATGGGCAGTAAATGACTACCCCACTACAGCATGGGTTCAAAAAGACTGGTTTGTCTGTTTGTATGCCCTTCCAGTTATGGTCTGCAGTTTTTTTTAGACAGTTACACATGTGGCTGTTTTCATTTGTGCACATGCACAGCTGTTTGTGTTTTGGTTGTTAATTATAGCTGGTGAATATTGCTAATTGATTGCCATTTTTTTCTTCATCTAAATGGCTATGTAATGAAATACAAGCATAAATCTTACATTTTAAAATCGTGTTTATTTCAGCTACCTTCAAAATAGTACTCAAATTGAAGATAATTTCTGGTGCATTTTTTTTCTTTTTTTTTTTTTTTTTACTGAGACCTAAAAATAAAACAAAAATAAAAAAAAGTGCATTTAGGCCTGTCAAAATAATCAATACAAATAAACTTATCGTGCAGTACTTAGACATGACCTCAATCATTTTTGCCATTGCAATATATATGTATAAATTCACAAATATTTTTAAAGCCATTTTACAATGACATTTACATTCTACCTCACTGGTGTCAAAGTTTATAATGGGACATTTACCTAATTTAATAGTATATAAAATAGGACATTAACCTATTTAACATCAAATTATATAATCTAATTAACCTTAAGAATGCTAAGTATTTAAAGGTGTTTATTGCTATTTGCATTATTATGCTGTTATACACTTACCGGCCACTTTATAAGGTACACCTGTCCAACTGCTCGTTAACGCAAATTTCTAATCAGCCAATCACACGGCAGCAACTCTATGCACTTAGGCGTGTAGACATGGTCAAGACGGGCTGGTCTGCGTAATTTAGAATCTGCTGATCTACTGGGATTTTCACGCACAACCATTTCTAGGGTTTACAGAGCATGGTGCGAAAAGGAGAAAATAGTGAGCGGCAGTTCTGTGGGGTCAAATGACTTGTTAATGCCAGAGGTCAGAGGAGAATGGCCAGACTGGTTTGAGCTGATAGAAAGGCAACAGTAACTCAAATAACCACTTGTTACAAGTGAGGTATGTGGAAGAGGGTTCAGCTGAAAGGGCATCTGGTGTGTAAATCAAATGCTGGATAAGTTGGCGGTTCACTCCGCTAAGGCGACCCCTTATTAATAAAGCCGAAAAGAAAATGAATGAATGACTGAATTTCTAATTTGCTGTATATTTTATTAATTTGATTGCACATAGCCAGTCAAACTCTGCGGACCCGGTGGCGGGTCTGGTAACGTCATCGACTTCCCCTTTCATTTTTAAAGGCAGCGGTTTGCGCAACACCCCGGAAGTGGCTCCGTTTGAGAGTGGAGAAGCTATATTTTATGCACATATGCATCACTTCTGGGTTTTTTTTTACTGTACAAAAGTTATTTACACTTAAATACACAGTATACTGGGTACCCGAGCTGGGTAATGAACATTGGTTTATTTTTTTATTTATCTTATAGTCATTGACTAATTTTAATATAATGTTATAATGCCTTAAATGCAAAGAAGATAAAATAAGTAATGTAAACTCATGTTCCTATAGTTGTTATCATGTAAAACTAAGCAGAAGCAAATACGTATTATTTAATATGAATGATCAAAAAGTTATTTTCCTAGTATTCAGATGAACTGTAACAGTTTGGCCATTTCACAAGATAGAGATAAAATTCTTTTTCCTAGTGTTTGCTGCCCTTTGCTGGTTTCAAGCAGAACTGTATGGATAAGCTAAAACCTCTTAATAGATAAACTACACCCTTTCAAAAAAGCATTTTAGAAAAAAAAAATAAAATCGGCCAATGTTGAAGTGGTTCATAATAAAACAGAAAAAGTATTAAAATATTATTTATTACTTTCAGCAGTTTCTTATGTAAATTCAAATGGTTTTCTATTCAATTACACTGGAATTTTTCATTTATAGCAATGCATTTGGATATGGAAGGCTTTCAAAATTTGGTAGGCGGAAAATACATAAAAAAATGGTATAGCACCTCTCATCAGTTGGAATACAATAACTTTTGCATAGATTATGGTAGAGACATTTTTCTTTTTTCCTCTGATTACACACATGTGCAGGAACCACCACAATTATTTACAGCAACATAGACCACACAGAACCTAAAAGGTATAACTTCAAATTTGAGTTTATAAAAAAAATACAAAAAGCGCCTCTTTTTTTAGGTATTTATTATAACACAGACAACATATACAGTTATTTTAAATACTTTCAATAGTGTTTTATGAAAATTCAAAGGGTTTTCTTTAAAATGATACCAAATTTTTGCCTGCATGTGGATTTGGGAAGCTTTTAAATTTGGGTAGGCAAAATCCAGGCGGAAATCCCAAAATAGCACTAGACTTTATTTGTGCATATCTAAAATGCTTTGGCAATACTGTACAAAATGTAGAGAGAGAGAGAGAGAGAGAGAGAGAGAGAGAGAGAGAGAGAGAGAGAGAGAGAGATACAGTGAATAAAAGAAATAATAAAATAACAATAAGAATAAAATAAAAGTAAAAAAATCACATAATTTTTTTGTCGCATTTAGTTCATCATTTATGTTCCGTGGGTAAAAGGTGTCTTTCAATCTGGTTATCACTGCAAGTATAATTTAAACCTGTAAGAAGCACTGTAATAATTATAAAATCAGTGGAAAAAAAATTCTGTGACAATATATTGCACGACAAAAATTCTTTATCTTGACAGGCTTACATACATCAAAATGCTGGGTTAGCCTGAAATATTGTGAATATCATAAGTGCAATTGTATGTTAAATTAGGAATGCACCGATATGGATTTTTTGGCAGATATCGTTAACCGATAACTCTTAAGATTTGGAGGCCGATAGCCGATATACTATAGCCGATAAATATAAATATTTCAAAATGCTATATTTTTATACAGTGAACAACTCATTTTATTTTAACTTCATAAAAGTTTGATCTGATTTTATGAACTGTATAGCCTACTTAAAGCAAAAAACAAAGTTGTCTCCCCTGCTGCTGTGATGGCTCTGACAGGTCACTAGTCATTATGTGTGTGTGTGGTAATAGCCATCATGTGCGCATGTTATAATCATTATAAATATGTTGATCAAAGTAAATACAATCTTACACCAACAACATATGGCAAGCCACGCGTTAAAAACAAATAATCATATTAGATTACAAACAAACCAACGAGTTGTTTGGCACATGTGCATCGCTGTTGTGATGTTTAGACATGTAATATTTTTCCTTAGGTGATTTAAACCAAAATACACAATGACACTTTATCAAACATATCTACAATGATAAGGAATATGGTTACTTATTGCATTATTAACGCACAGCAACAGCAATCCACACAAAGAAAGGACGGACTTAGAAGAAATAAACAATATGAGGGAAGCTTCATTATAGTGCACTGGACAAGTCTGAACAAGTTCCACCTACGCATGCGCGAGACAGGCAGATAGTTCACCCAAAAAATTATACACTAAAGAAGATATTTTGAAGAAAGCTGAGAACTTGTAATCATTGACATCCATAATGTTGAAAACAAATACTATGGAAGTCGGTGGTTATTGTTTTCTAGCTTTCTTCAAAATATCTTCTTTTGTTTAACAGAATAAAGAAAATCAAAGAGGTTTAGAACAAATGAAAGGTGAGTAAATAATGACTTTTTATTTTTGGGTGAACTATTCCCTCAAGCTGTGCTGCAATATTTTGTAAGACAATACTGATTAAACATCTTTGTGATTTAGCATTAAAGTGCTGTGAATCATATCTGGCGTCTACCCTTGAACGTCCTTGTGCTGTTGGCAGTACATGATAAGCATTTGAATGCACCCTGGACACAGAGGATGATTTTGCATTATATATTACAAGGACATCATTTGATTTGCTAATTCCGAGTTTGATTGGTGGGGTAGAGGGGGCTAAAGCCACACAGCTGCTTTACTGAGCATTGTCTCAAAGCAATACAACTGCAGAAAAATGAAAACTGGCACAGGCTCAGCAAACCCAGATTGGTCTCTCTCTCTCTGTCTCTCTCTCTTTCCTCTCTCTCTCTCTCTCTCTCTCTCTCCCTCTCTCTCTCTCTCTTTCTCTCTCTCCTCTCTCTCTCTCCTCTCTCTCCCCTCCCCCTTCCCTTCCCCCCTCTCTCTCCCCCCTCTCTCTCCCCTCTCTCTCTCTTTGCCTCCAGCAGTAGCAGTCTTTTCCAACATGGCTTCTCTCAAATCCTCAGTAATAAGGCTGTCAGAGAACCAACATTTCAGTTTTCAGCAAAAGTGATGATTTTGATGTCATAGCAAAATGTTATATACTGTTAAACAATGTTTTTTGTTTAAAAACAATAATTATAGGTTGATATTTGTATATTAATATTTTTACTATTAAAATTTACAGTCAAAGGTTTGCATTTGTCAGGTACTTTTAACCAAAGTGGCTTGGGTTGCATTAATGCTATTAATATATCAGCTAATGTAACACAAATAACCACCTTGATTTGAAAATAGCGTTATGGTTTGTTCATCCAAAAATGTAAATTTTCTCATGATATACTCTGCCACACGTCACATGTATTTTCTTTTGTGGGACTTTGTGATTAAAAAAAAACGAATAAAATGTTTGTTGCATTATTACACTTATTCTTTTTTAAACTTTAAACTATTTTAATCTAACTTAGATTTTTATGCTGTTATTATTTTTTTGCAGAAATCAGCATGTTTTACTACCTAGGGTGCCGCCATCTTGGAATATCGCTGTGACCCCCCGACCCCCCCCCCCCCCCCCCCCCCCCTCAAGCTTTTTTTAATGAAAAATATAGACCATTTTTTTCATATAGACCTGAGGTGTCCAAACTCAGTCCTGGAGGGCCAGTGTCCTGCTGATTTTAGCTCCAACTTGGACATTTTTGGATTCTCAGAAGCTGTGGAAAAGAAAAAATGTAAAACAGGCAATACATTAGGACCATTGTTATCGTTTACACACCTCAAAATGGTCTATGGATAGAAAAGAGGTTGGATAGATATGGATGGATAGAAAAGTGTGGATTGAAGAACTTTTGAGAATAGCCAGATGTTAGTAAGTAGCAGTTATAAAAGGTTGCTTTATGCATGATATCATTTGCACATCATGCTATGCCTGTTTACATTTTTTACACATCTTTTGCTATTTTTAACCCATCAAGGACATTACTTTTATGTTAATGTTAATACTATAACAATATTTTACAAACAACCAATAGTATGGCTGCACAATATAATGTTTCAGCGTCAATATCGTAATGTGATTTTTTTGCTTAAAATCAAGATCACGATTTTTCTCACGATTCTGTAGATGTAAAATAAAGGTTAATATGAGTCGGTTATTATTATTGTCATTTCCCAAACATATTGTAAAACTGTAATAATAATATTATGTGAAGCTCTACTGTTGGTTAAAATGCTAAATTTTTAACAGACTTTGAATGATGGACTTGAACAGACTTTAAATACGTCCTGGTCATTAATGCACAGTAAAGTGACGACATCAGAATACAACTATTTATAATTCTGATGTTGAATTATTATGTTTGAGACATACGCTTGCAATCTGTCATTGACAACATTATTAGACCATTTATTCACTGGTAAAATTTGTCATTATCAGATACCCTCTTATATTATATTCAACATCATACAGGCTAAAGTAGTTATACTGACATTGTTAAACAGTTATTTTTATGCACAACTCTGTGTTCGCTATGAGAGAAAAACATATTAAATGCTTGTCGTAATCATAACTGTAAAATGTGATATGATTATTTAAATAATGAGCATGCTTTCGGTTTCATTTTCACTGCTGTTAAAGTGCTGTTCATACCTCCCTCCCAAACGATCACTCTGTGCCACAAAAATGAATGTTATTTACAACTTTATTACCTGTTATTTACAGCCTAAGTTCTGTCTACTAAACTAGACGCACGCACATCTATCATTAGTAGGGCGCATGCCCGCCCTTTCTGTGTTAACTGTGTTCTGTGTGTGATTTCGCGGCCGCGAATACATCATTACATTAATTTTTTTTGGTGAACTATAACTTATAAATACAGTATGTGACCCTTTCAACATCACTTGGAGGTGTCCATGTTACTGAGCAACTTATGTAAAACAATGAGAAGACTTGTGCGGGCGCTTTTGCTTCTCTCCTAAACTTGAAAATATGATTGGCAGAATCGTAAAAATGCTAGATTAAGAGCATCTAGGGGACGAATCGAGATTGCAATCTTTTTTCGCAGCTCTAATATATAATGGTGTATAT
>CAIGQZ010032254.1:4979009-5003938 GCA_903798205.1 Danio tinwini | reverse complement strand
ATATATATATATATATATATATATATATTTCAAATAGATATGCAATTCAGAAACATTCAATTCATCTGGTGAAGTTGTAGTCATATCGCAGAATAATAAAATATTCCTATATTAAATTTCCAATATCGTGCAGCCCTTGTTTTATTATCACTCTGTCAGTGAGAGTGGTTGATCTTAAGAGTATCAAATGAAAAGCAAATGAGAAGCCTCTTAAGGGGGCGAGGCATGTCAGATACAAGAGAGTATTTGATTGGTTAGGATTTGATGAGAAACTGTAGTATGAGGTGACATGAATAAAACCATTGATCCATTTAAGTGGAAGTGACAAACTACAACTTTACATGTTTATATCAGCTTTATAACTTCTAAATACCAATTTTGTCACTGTTTTGGAGAAGACTAGCTCTTAAAAACTAACAATACTCATACTATCATTTAAAAAGCTTTATTTTAATTTCATGGGACCTTTAAACTTAAAACACCATAACAGATAACACATTTCTCCTTCTTACTCTGTATAGCATGTTATAAGGAAACGAGGTCTAGTGTCCAAGAATAGAGGTCTAAGACTTAGGCCTGAGCTGTAGAACCCTTACTGTGACCTTTGACCTTTTTGAATAGGGTCAGGGTCATAGTTTCTCAGGTCACAAGAGAAATTAAACCAGCTTCTCTCAAATTACAGCTTTAGGACTTTTTTTTTTAATCGGTAACCCAAGATGTTTGAGGAGGACCAGTTACAGGACTCAAAAGACATGTAACATGCTCTTTAATTACCTGCCACGATTTTTGATTGTGCTCGCTGTCCCTCAAACTCACACAACTATTTCTGACCAGCCATCTGTCCAGTTTGTTTAAAAATACATGCAGAGGCTGAAACTGCAGATTCTGCTGCAGCAGCAGTTGTCTTCTCGTTTGTGCTCGTAAACTAAATGAATAATGTCATAGCGTGTTAGTGACATGATTTAATTGGCGTGTTCATACGCATGCACTCGCTGATTCATTTGTTTAATGCGATGGCCGTGGCTGGATGGAAGGCATCAAAGCACCAAAGTGCACAGTCAAGGTAGCATTTCAGTGAAATGAACAGCCCTCTATATTTAGGAGAAGGTCTTGTGGGGGATTTATTGCTGTCTCGGAGCACACCCTGCCCTTGTTGTTTTGATTTGGCAGGTACCTGCATCTCTAGAAGCTTGACATTTAGCTAAAGTAATGCCATGTCAGAATGTACCTGACACTGTCAGCTGTGTCCTGCTAGATTAGACAGATTCCAAGCTCATTCACACACAGTCTAAACACCAGCATTGTATGAAGTACAACCAAACCTTTATTTTTTACCTGCAGAAAAGGTTGGGCTCTCAGGAAATGATTTGTGGGACAACAGCTTCTCCTTTTTTACATCTAGAGATCTGACTGGAGCAGACAATGGCAGGCTGAGGCATGATGCATCAGTTGACTGGCTACCCTGTCTTTCACCCTATCAGAGGTTTTGCCCCCTCTGTCATTCATGCCACTGTGGCAAGGCTTCGTTTACAGTGACAAGATAGCAGTACTGCTGTTAAATTCTCTTTACATTGTAGGTTTTAAAAACTATACTCTTTAGAGGTTGTGCCAGGGGAAAAACAAACAAACAAACAAACAAAAAAATAAACCCAGTGTTGCCTTAATTGAAAATGTGTTATTCGAATCTGTTTGTCTTGTTAATTGATTCTAAGAGTTGTGTCTTTACCGCCACCGGGCTGACTTTGATGAGATGTTTGTGTTTTGAGGCAAACTGTGATTGTGTTTCTGTCAATGCAATTTTCTTGCTGTCTCTTGATTTCCCCTTGTAAACAGGCAAACAATAAACCAAAGTAATCCAGTCTAAATGACAAACTGCGCTCATCAGCTACAGAAATTGGTGGATAATGAGGTGCCATTGTGCTGATTTATTGTCTTTGTAAATCTGCTATCCATTTTTTTTACCAATCAGCTCGTTCTTATAGAATGTCAAAATATTGTCAACCTTAACAAGTATTCTTTGTGGCACCAAAAATAAAGAAATATCTATATAAATATATTTAATGCATAATATTTAGTATGACTGTGTTGGACCACAACAATAAAAAGGGTTTTAAATGGTAAAATTTTCCTTTCTACAGTATATGTTGTATGGATAAGCAATGTAATAAGCGTTTTTTGTTGGGTTGTGTTATAATGAGATCCATCAAATTTTACTTTCATCTTCTTACTGTTAGTTTAAGGTTTGCTATTCCCTATAATTGCCAATTCTAATTTCAGTCTGCTGAATACGCTCATCAGAAAACTATAGATATTTAGAAGGTTGTAGTAAATGCAATGTGGTCATTTGTGGACTCAATTTAAGCCTTCCCCCAAAATTTTTATTTATGTACACATGATACTCAATTAGGTCAGAAATGAAAATAATATAATTAAACTATTTTTCACATTCCAGATGTTTTTAGTTAATTCCTGATTCTCCTACTCATGAAACTTTGCCAATACATTTCTTCAGATGTATGCAACACATTTTAGAATAAAAACAAATGCTGTTATTACAGTGTAATCTTACAACAATTCATAATTTTTGGACTTAATGGCTAATTTACATTAATTTGCGCAATCTCATTCGTACATTTTTCTAGTTTTTGCTATTTCCCCATTGATGGTTGTTTAAAAGTTTGGTTTTGGGGGCACACCTTTAATGGCCCGTTTCCACTGAGTGGTACGGTCTGTTTCGGTACGCTTTTATGACCGTTTCAACTTAAAAAGGCATACCGAACCATGCCGTACCGTACCACTTTTTCCGCACCCTTTCAAAAGGGTACCAAATACGAGAAAGGGTACCAAACGGTGGAGCTACATGGGCAACTGAATGCTGATTGGTTACAGAGATACGTCACAAGCTCGTGGAGCTAGCCAGAATGAAAACAAAGGAACCACTATGTTTTCAATACGCAGCCAAGACAACTATATGCATATAATAATGAGAAATGGATGACCCAAACTCAAACAAACCTTGTCGTTGTCTTGATGTACAGCCACAAAGCCAAGAAGAACAAAATCTGCCATGTCCTGTTGTTGCTTTACGAGGCCGTCTAAAAGTGTGACCGGTTTTTGCCTTCTCCAGGTAGCTCGCGATCACGTCTATATTTGATATAACAAACTTCTTGAGCGGATGATAATAACGTGTGTGTGTTTATTAAAGTGTCTTTGACATCTGATCTGTTCAGAAAAGAAAAGGACAAACACGAGAGTGAAGCGCGGAAAAAAAGAAGAAGCCCGACAAAACACAGGAGCAAATTGTTTTTTTCAGCAACCTGAATCATGAACAAACTGCTACGTTCATCGCATTTTGCACTATTATGAATTCTGAATGACGGAATTACTCTCTAACAAAGACTACATGTGCCGGTGAAGATTACAGACACAGATGAGAGGTTTGCTCTGACTGGGCTATATTGCGTGTGAAACCTTTTCTACCTTTGCCCTGTAGAAATCTAAAATTTAATTTATAATGGTCTTAAAAATGTCTTAAATTGCAAATGTGATGCACAATTGACTTGAAATACTGAAATACAGTATATGATTGCACAAAAAGTACTGAAATACAGTATATGATTGCACAAAAAAACAAACCACTTCGGTTATGTCATCATAATGTCTCGAGTGCCTCTTGACATACCAAAAATTTGAACGACTGGCTTTTGCATTCAAATATGTTTTTTTTTTATTTGATAAAAATGCAAAATTCCATGCAATTTGATTTCAAATGCACAGACACAATAAATACATGAAATTATGTGCCTGAATGAATGCAAGGTGCTTTATATCACTGAGATATACATCTCATTTGGATAGATTACTTGATGTCCAGTGTATACTATGTGCATTATATTGGTATGCATTTGATCTTTCAGATTATTTTCAGAACACAAGCTTTTTTTCCATTGCTACAGGGTGGAATCAGCAGGAAGCATGGTGTATTCCTTTGTGCTCATTGAGTAAGTGCTCAGAAAAGCCCTCAGATGATGAATTACTTGAGGAAATAACTTGCTTCACTATATAAAACAGGACTGTGCATAAGTCAACAAGCTTAGTATTTCATTCTACGATTCCCCTTTCAGTGTCATCACATGAATAGTCAAAATTGGCTCATTTTGTGAACATGATTTCTAGCTTTGTGCATGCACTGAAAATATTAAATTTACAGAATGTGACGCATATAATATAGGGCTTACAAAAGCACTCTGCCTGTCAATACTAATCTATTTAAAAGCAACCATATTTCAATATGACAAAAATAATTTGTGCTGAGTGTATCATACAAATATAAAATTGACATTCATGTCTAGTATGAATGTGAGCTTCTTAGGGTGTCTGTCTTAAAAAGTATTTAATTTTCTTAAATCTCAAAAACAAAATTTTAGGCCCTAAAAAGTCTTAAATCTACTGAAATGTTGTGTTGTAGGTCTTAAATATATTTTTATATAGCTACCCAATCTGGCCATTAACGCCCATACAGTCATCAACAATCCATCTCAATGAAACTTTTAACTTTTTATTTATAAAATAACATTTCATTACATTCCTTACAGTAACATTTGCTTAAAAATTCTCCTTTTATTTACTGCTGTAGATACTGACCTGACCTATGTTTTTTAATTATTAAGTTATTATTATTATTGTAGACTGAAGTAATCGACTTTTATGCTTTCTTCTATTCTTAGTAAGTGTTATAGGGTTTGTAAATGGATGCATTTGAAAATATATTCAAACAAAATTATTATTATTGTATTATTAAATGTATTAAATTGTAATCATTTTTTGAAAGTGGAAAGTAAACATCTTTTCTAACTGGGATATTTTAAAAAAATCCTTAGCATTTAACCCTGTATAAGTCTAAAATTGTATTCATAATGGTCTTAACATGTCTTAAATTTAACTCGGTGAAACCTGCAGAAACCCTTTCTTCTGCACTGTAAAATATTTGACCTTAAATTTACAGTAAATATAATATAATAATTGCATTACTTTTACAGTAAGGTACTGTATGTAAATTCACAGTAAATTACTGTGACATAGAGTTGTTGTGATACCATTAATTAATCTTACAATATACAAGCTGAAGTATTACGATATCAAGTAGTATTGCGACACTGTAACTCACAACTCAAATTATAAAGAAAATTGTCAGAAATGCTATATTTTATGTTATAATAAGCCTACTTGAATTTAATTAATAATTCCCTTAAGGCCAAAAAGTATTATTTGCATCTTAGTTTATGAGGTTTATTACCTTGTTTATTTTGTAAATAACTGGCCGACAAAAATACATTAAAATAAAGATACAGATTATACTGAACAAAATTAGGCTAGATGAAGTGGTCAAAAATTGTTTCAATGTTTCCTGTTGCTATTTTGGGTTTTTCATCATTTTTTTTTCAGTCTTATCAGGTACAGTCCAAAGTAATTAAAAATTTTACTTTGTGAGTCGTTCTGTTAAAGAGATTGTCATGGTTGTTGTAGCTACTAAACCATATCAACAGGAACAGAAATGAACCGATTCAGATGTTCATTTGAACTGAAGCATTAGAAAACGTGCAATAGGCTACCCTAAAAGGCTCACATTCTCAGTTTTGCAACCTTAAAGGGCTCCACAGACTATTAAAAAAATGGTCTATTGTTGCATAAACGTGAGCATTTTAGGGACTTTTCCACATGCAACGTTATCACTGCCAGTATTTTGGAGCCATAGTATCGATATACTACCATAGTATGATTTAACCGTGCAACCCTACTGAGAGCTACTTTATAATAACAATATTTCTGTAAATATTTCTAAATATAAAAAAGTGCTTATACTAGCATAAAAGTTAATGTGTATTACTTTCTATGTTGAATAAAACATTAATAGTGTTTGAATTCCTATAACTAACGTGCAAAAGATAAAGCCAGTAATACAGTAATTTGCTGTAATCATGTTGCCAGCCTTAATTTCACAATAAAATTCTGAATACGATAAATGTAATAATTAAATCCTGTAAAGTGACACTAATGTGATTTACTGGGAAAAATTACAGTAACATGCTGTGAAATTCTGGGAATTTATTAGAGTGTGGGTGACCATGACTATAGGCCGTGTACATGCATGTCAGTTCATGTGTACAAGAGCCACAGTACCTAATCTAAAAAACACACTCACTACAAGTGGAATTCCATATGCATAATTCAGTAGTCTGTGTGTGGATTTGTTTTTGTGGATTCAGACATTTGGACTGCATAATTCATCGTGTATTGTGGTTTGCAACATTGTGGAAGTTGTGCATTGTGCTGGGTGTAAACCAATAGGGAGAAAATCACAAATTGATATTTTTGACATGTCCGTGAACTGCTGGCTGTCCACAAAGCGAACAGGGATTCGAACAATCAGATCATGTGCATTTTTTTGCTTAAGGTGTGTGTTTTAGTTAAAGCTGTATTTTTTTGTCTGTGTACATGAAAAATTCATAACTGATTTGAAATTCAGTCAGGTTCTGTTTTGGTTCTGGCATGTAATGGAGTTGGAAACTTGGACTAAACTTGGATTTTGTTTTTCTCATTGAGTAAATAGGTTGCATACTAGCATGATTAGAAATTATTTGCCTGGAGATGTTGCCAAAATGGCAGACGAGTGAGCCAACTTGTCTTAAAGGGACTTTGACTGATTTCAGAAATGGCTTGCCAGTAAAAGCCATGGGTCCTTTTGGCAGAAGATGACTTTGCTAAAAGAAGATCAACTTTTAACTCTAAGCAAATTACAGATCACTCAAGAATGGCATAGAGAAAAAGAGAGATGTCTGGGAAAGCTCACTGTCCTCTTCCCACTTGGCTCAGAAGTCAACTAATGCTCCCTAAAGAAGCAAAGTCAAGCTCTAGAAAAACAAAAAAGGAGTAATCCTCTTACTATAGGAAACAATTGAAGTAGTTCTTTTAATTTGTGCAACTGCCCAATATTTTGGGGAGGTTTTTCTAATGTGTATTTATTTGACTGAATTTATTATTAAAGAGAGAGTTCACCCAAAAATTTAAATTATCTAATCATTTACTTATACAGCCATTGACTTCCACAGTAATTTTTGTTACAACTATTGATGTCAGTGGCTGTTTTTCCCCCCAACATCTTGTTTTGTGTTTAGAAGAAAGACATCATACAATTTTGCAACCACTTGATGAATGTTTGGGTAAACTACCCCTTTAAGTAGTAAAAATTTATATTTATGGAGTTTTTATGATTATCTGAAATCATTTCTTCTAAATGATTCAAATAAATCTTATAAACTTTTTTTATTTATTTAAATCTTGCTGAAACAAAAAATAAAATATTATTGTCAAAAAATTCATAAATACACCAAATATCCAAAAAATAAAATACACCAAAATGTCACCAAAATGCTGCAAATATAAAGTTTCTTTTAAATTTGGAAAAAAAGCTATTTATTTATTTAGTTATTTAAGCGACCTCTGGGCACTTTTTGTTTGATTTTGGATAATTGACAGCTATGTTTTGTTCTATTTTGGTAAGGGTTATAAGGTTTGTAAATGGATATATTTGAAAATGAATAAAAAAAATGTAAACAAAAGTATAAAGTATAAAAAGTAAAATATTATTGTCTAAAAATTCATAAATACATGTTTTTTTGTCACCAAAATGCTGCAAATGACAATTTTTATTTATTTTTTTGGAAATGTCTTCTATAGAGATACTACGTTCAGGATTTTTGCAGCCGATACAGAGGAACAATTCCTTGTCATTGTGATCGGCCAATACCAAGTACCGACTCTGATGCTTTAAGCTTTATAATGTATGACATTTTTCTTCTATTTTTTTCCCTAATATTTCCAGCCAGGTTTTAACAAACTTGCAATATTGTTGAAAACACAAAACACAAACTTAAATAAAAAATAAAAAATAAAAACACAACTTTCAGTTTTGATATGCTAAAATATTTCAGTTCTTATACAGTTGAGGTCAGAATTATTAGCCTCTCTGAATTATTAGCCCCCCTGTTTATTTTTTTCCCCAATTTCTTTTTAATTTAGAGAGGTTTTTTTTAACACTTCTAAACATAATCGTTGTAATAACTCAGTTCTAATAACAGATTATTTTTTTTACCATGATGACAGTACATAATATATTACTAGATCTTTAAGACACTAGTATTTAGCCTAACGGGTTAAACTAACTAGGCAGGTTAGAGTAATTAGGCAAATCATTGTATAACAGTAACAAACAATTGTGATCGGTTCATGAGTCCGGCCAGATAAGCGAGTACCAAACGAGTCATGAAATGTGATTATCAGCCGATACTGATCTCTGGCCAATCAATCGGAGCATAGTCTTCTATAGTTTAAAGAATAAAACAAATTATGTTTTACGAACAGTGCTAAATCTGATACTTCTCAAGTGGTCTTATATTATATTGCATATTTCGTGCTTTGTTTGTCAATTTCACATTGACTATTAAAAAACAATTAAGTTTTAACATTCATGTTTCTTTTAACTACATTATCATGATCAGAGTTAAATTATCCATTAAATCTCCATTGGACAATTTTACATTATCACACAAAGATATATTTGAACATTAAACAATTCAAATCACAATCAATACAATATATTCACATTTGCCTTTGTATGGTTGTTTTTTATGTACAGAAAAAAATAGAATCATGGCTAGGACAAAAAACATCAACAACAAAATAAAAAGAAAATCATAAAGATAAGTTCATTGCTTTGCCTGCTTTTTTAAATGCATTTTCCCTGTGCTGGTTGCAATGCATTATGCAGTTGTGTTCTGCAGCAAGGGCACATGATGCTGCCTCAGATTTTGCCAAAGGCAGGCATCTTTGAAAGAAGCCTAATTCTGGAATGGTCTTCATATCAGGAACACAACATTGTTGCCTTAAAGTGGTGACTACGTAGACAGCTCACTAGGCTTTGGAACAGAGCCAGGAACTCTAGTACTCAGCATAAATATATGAGAGTTTTTAAACAGTAATATTGGAAAGAGAAGATTCAAATGGAAAACGGCATGCTGAGAGGACCAAACCCACTTAACTAACCCAGTGTCATCAGTTTATCTCAGACTGCTGCTGAAGGCCCATGTGAGTGTAAGCTAGAGATACAGTAATCGTGAGAGAAGGGATGTAATGAGTCCAGTCCAGACTGAGCTCATTACTGTAGTATAGAAGCAGTTACCATTGCACTGTTGCTGTCCAGTGGTGCACATAGTGTATTTTTATCTGATTTTTAGCAGTGTAATGTCTGTGATTTTACAGGAAAAACTGTAAAGATTGCTTCAGTAAAAATCTGTAAGCTTGTGAACAGTAGGTTTCCTGAAATACAGCGAATAACCATAAACACTTTGCTTCTAATGCTTTTTTTGTGCTTTTTTCTTATATATATTTTAATATACTTGCAGTGGTAGCTAGATTGAAACACTTTTTGCACATGGTTACCTACATGTGACAGTTTATTTATTTTTTTGCTATATTTTTATTTATTATACACTGTTTCTTTTCAATGGGTTGAATTTTGTTTTCTTTTTCTTTTTTTTTTAAGATAATCCACTATATGTTTAACTTTTTTTTTTATTTAGCAGCCATGTGCGCCCACTGACACTTTGTACAGTATTGCCAAAGCATGTTAGATATGTATAAAATATGTAATATATCAACATCACCAAATAAAAAAAATACAGCAAATGAGAAATAAATGACATAAAGGAAATCTAAAAAGTATAATTATTACATATTTATAAACTAATTTTTAAGGCAAATTAGTTATTTAACCATTTATAACGATGTACATATATATTTTGCAGCCAGTTTAGATGTAATTTTGTCCTCTTTAAATAGAACAGTTTATCTGAGTCATTTATATAAAATAATTTATTATGTAATGCATGCTCTGTCAGCTGTGAAGCCAAGCAAAAGTAAATCAGGCATAAAATAAAAATGAAGATGGCTTAGAAAGTGAAACCAAAAGCCGAATCCTGGACATTTTCTAAGATTTAGAAACCCCAGACGGATGCATATTTAAGTCCCAAATAGACTCTTCTCTGTGGGTCTCTGCAGAGCACGTGGGATTGTCTGTGGGACAGGTTTTGCGCACACATAACGAGAAGAAAGAAACGTGTAGGGTGAGAGAAGATTTTTCCACTAGTTAGTCGATCGCAGATGTTTGGCTATTGGGCGGATACAAAAAAGTGTAAAAGGATGATAATAATAAAAATGTCATCAAATATACTTGTGTGGCCGTTAATATACTTGGGCGGCCCACCCAAGTAAAGTCTATGTGTGGGAAGCACTGCGCATGCTTATGGTTGTGTTTTTGTTCTGTGTTACAAAGTTATGTTGTGTAGATGTTATTACTTCAAAACATTGTTGTATATCAGAAAATAAAAATAAAAATGAAATATTGTAATTTACCGTAAATTGTAGAAATGTTTTTGTTTTCTAAAACCAGTCACAACCTCTGAAAAAGCACACTGAACCATAATAGATTTTTCCGTACACACTTTCTTTCTATATCTCATATTTTAATTTCTAGCTGTTAGTCAGGAGCCCTGTTATATGAATGACCATCTAAATGTATGTAGAGAGATTGTGCATCACATCTCATGTAATCGATCGATCAGCATCAATAAAGGGCTTGTTGTATACACACTGCTGTTTAATGTTAAATTTACCTCAGGCAAGCTATTCAGTGACCATAACTCATTAGTTAGCTATAGAGCACTTTAAATGTGTTTGAAAATATGCAGAGTTTCAGCATTTTTATTTCAACAAGAAATAGTACTACGAACATTATGTATCAATACACAGTTAATACGCTGGGTGACCCGGTGGCGCAGTAGGTAGTGCTGTCGCCTCACAGCAAGAAGGTTGCTGGTTCGAGCCTTGGCTGGGTCAGTTTGCATTTATGTGTGGAATTTGCATGTTCTCCCCGCGTTCACGTGGGTTTCCTCGGGGTGCTCCAGTTTTTCCCCACGAGTCCAAAGACATGCATTATAGGTTGATTGGGTAAGCTAAAATTTTGCATAGTGCATGCGTGTGAATGAGAGTGTATGGGTGTTTTCTAGTGATGGGTTGCAGCTGGAAGGGCATCCGCTGCGTAAAACATATGATTTTCAAAATACATTACCATTGTCTCTTGAATTGATACTGAGATTAGTTTGTAACAACAGATGGTGCTTTATGCTGTACTAGCTGTTTTTTTTTGCTTGCATCCAATTTCTTACAAATACCACTTGAACCTAAAATAATCATTAATATAATTTGGAAAGCTTTAAGCAAATTACAGAAGTGTTTTTAGTGAGCTATTTACATTTAATCTTGTGGCATAAAAGCCAACTTGCATGATGCTCCAGCGCCCTTCCTTGTGAGCATTTGAGTGTATGGTAAAAAATTGGTCTAGAGCGCCATCTGCTCTTAAAAACAAAGCTCATAATTGATTTCAAAAGAGAATAGCAACAATTTTTTTGAAAATTTAAGAAATGTAGAATTGATTTCCTAAACAATTTTTTTTTTTTTACCACAGCTCTAATTAATACACTGCATAAATGGAATTAATTGAGAGAGAGAGCTACAGTAGATTTTTAGTTGTTGTTGTTGAAAGTATTGATACTTACAGTAGTGTATAACCAAAGTAACTTGTGTTATGCTCTGTTTACATTGAGAAACTCTGCACAAAGTAACTTGCATAATTATTTATTGTTGAAAGTCTACATACTACTATTGACTGTTGATTTTCTTTGTATCTTAATTTAAACCAGCCTCCACTTTTTTCAAATGATTTATTTTGATCAGCCTCTTTTTCACAACAAATTAGAAAATGTTTTAAAGATTATTAGAAGCCAAACAGTTGACTATAACTTTTGATTTCCTTATTTTTTTTTGTCATAATATTAGATTCTTCAATGCATCGTGATTCTTTGTCCAGTGATTCTGAATTGATTCTTGTAAATTCAGAATCAATTATGTATTCAAATTAGACTACAACAGTGCAGGCCTGCACAGGCTATCAAAAAAATAAAAATAAGCATTGACAGGTGCATGTACATATGCTATCGAATTCACTTAATTTGAACAAAGATAGGAGCAATCCCATGCAAATGTCAACCTTGCCATACAAAAATTAAGTTTTCACCAAAATAGAGAAACCGTTTCTACATTTTTTGTGTAAGCAAGTATTTTACAGTACTTAAAAAATGCTCATAAATGTATCTGTCAGTATTTAAAACTATTATATTTACGTTGCCAAAATCACACAAGTGGCAATTTCAAAGCTGTCACATCCATAACGGAAAAGTGACACATCCATAACGACACTTTTTCCTCATAAATGCAAAAATATGAAATAAAATAAAATCAATCATGTTTGTTCTATAGTGAGCTGACTCATATCTGTTTGATTAGCGTTGTTTCTTTTGGGTTGTGCAGTTTAATTGACAGAATTTCTAAAAAGTATGTTGTAGACTGTACAAACTTTTTTTTTTTTGTCACATCCATAACGCAGGTTTTCCTCATTGAAAGTATAAAAAATGTTTACAGATTGATATTTTTCTAGTCCCTTAACTCTGTGGTCAGTTGTTTTGAAAAACATAAACAGATGTGTCAATATAATGTTAACATATACTTTCTAGGGGAATTTATGTTTTGAGTTTTTACTGCAAATGTCACATCCATAACGCTGAAATTGCTCATAGACAAACTTAAGACTTTTAAAGCTGTGGTGCGGCACAACTCTTCTGGTGTTTGCTGTTCAGACTTCTGTCATGCCATATCAAACCTTGAGCTGTCAAAACTTTGCATCTAGTGTCACGAATGCCATTAGCATCACTAAAATCTGACCCTTACCTAATATGGAAATCAATATCTACAACCAATTAGTTACCAGCATTCTTCAGAATACTATCTTTTGCTTTTGATCAGAAAAAATTATACAGCTTTGGAAAATCTTGAGGGTAAGAAAATAAATTATGCGTGAACTATTTAAGAAGTATTGAAGTATTGCCATTTAGTATATAGTTATACAAGCATCTGTAATGGTTGTGAAGCGCTTAAAGCTGAGCCTCTGTTGTGGAATCAAAGCGAAACGTCAGCCCATCCTCTGCTTCACACAACTTTAACTGACAGCAATTACAGAAGCTGAGATTTCTTAGGCGCTGCTGTCCCCCCCCCCCCCCCCCCCACCCCCTTCTTCTCACACTGTGCATCTCTGTCAACACACACTATCATCATATCTGCTTCCTCACCATCTGGACCGTCCTGTTACCATGGACTACCATGCTTTTTTTTAGGTTTGATCTCCTTTTTTGCAGCCAAAGTAATGGAGTCCAGCCCAAATCTCTGGGTTTCATGTGGTGTCACTAAAAAAATTCCACTTTGTAGGATTAAATCAGTAAAGGAGAAAACCGCATTATACAGCTGTTCTTATTTGACTTAGATTTGCTGCAAGGTTAGAGCACAGCACCGATTGTAGCCAGACAATACCTGCAGAGCATGGATCAGCTGATAATCCTTGTGGAAATCAGTTTTACTTAGGTTTACACAGGTAAAGTACATGGACTGTAAAAAATATGGACGTAGTATGTGTGATGTCACCCATAGGTTTATAAAGAGCGCAAATGAAGCTACAAGTGGCCGTGGCCAACAGTCACTATTTTGTTTGCAATTCATCGCACTGCCTGCGGGCAACCAAACATGGG
Organism: Danio tinwini; assembly: GCA_903798205.1. Lineage (NCBI taxonomy): Eukaryota > Metazoa > Chordata > Actinopteri > Cypriniformes > Danionidae > Danio > Danio tinwini. The sequence goes on along the minus strand of CAIGQZ010032254.1, from coordinate 4,990,187 downwards.
CAAAGAGGTAGGGCGTGAGCGGAACTATAGTTTTTCTTTGAGAGGAACGCACTTTACTTCATTACCTGTTACTAGTTTTTGTTCTGACCACATGTGATTGTCTTTATACTATATCAATAAATTTTTTATTGTGTTTGGTTTTTTATTAACATTGTTGTAATACGTTGAGCCACTAAACGTTGAAGGAAAATGCAGACTATTTCCAGATACTTCTTCAAATATAGTCTTCGTAAATGTAAAGCTATTTATGAAATGCAGGCATAGCACTGTACGACAACATTTCAAATGTCTGTTCAAGAATTTTTAAGAACAAAAATGGTACAAAAAGCAATTGACTGTTTAAAGCCACATAAAACAATACAAAAATACAATATATATGCCGAGTTCAGCCGCTAATTAACCAAAATCAGTTGATGTCACTCAAGTGGCCACGCCCTTAATTATGGAGACTTAATATAAATTAAACAAATGAGATATAAGAAATTCACCCCCTTACAGTTGTCTTGAAGGGTAATTTTGGCTATATGCACCAAAACCATCTTTTGTACCAGGCTGTAAACAGATTTTTCTCAGCTATAAAATTGGCCAATTTAGCATTGCAGTCAGTGAACATCTGGAGTTTCTGGAGCCAGCCCCCAAAGGCCAGTCGATGAATTGCAGTTTTAGTTACTTGTGTATTGGCTTCACGAGGGAGAGTGGTATTTTGCTGCTTGGTAAAATAACAAAGAATTGTGGACTATTTATTGTGAGAACCTTATTTGAAATTATTCTGCAAATTAACTGCACATTGATTTATTTATTTTGCTATTTAAAAGGGGTGATCCACCCTAAATTAAAATTCACATGAACATGAGTTTATTCTGATGAAGAATGATTAATCAATATCAGAAATAATCTTAACTAAAAATTATATTTTGCTTTTGTCCTTCCTGCCAATGACTTGACAAAATTTGCTTGCCATAAATTTGTATGTTTTTAGTTAGTGGCCAACTGGTAACACCATTTTATACACTTTAATTTACAGAGCTATTTTTTATTCCATTTTTCATCTCTTTTACTAATTTCCTGCTTGGCAAGTGTAAATTTAGGTCTTGCTTGGGGGCATCTGTCATATGCGCATTAAATGACAACATTGTAAAGCAAGAAGTGACCTCGGTGCTTCTGCATCACTTCTCATACAAGCTTCACAACGCACTTCTATCACTCCTTACAACAAGCTGACTTTAATGTCAAGTGTGAACTTATGCAGTTATGAAGTTGTTTTATATATAATTTTTTTCCCACTTAAGTTTAATCATCTAAGCAATTTCTTTTTTTTTTCTGTAAAGTAGTCAACTTTGGGAGTCCAATATGTTTCCATTATATGACCTTTAGGACTGCCCCTGACTTAATAATTCTTCAAGTTGATTAAAGCTGTTTAAGCTATTAGGCATCAAATTGCACATTTTGGGTTATTAATTTAATTACATATGTGCAGGGAGAAAATAGTTTCAGGGTTTCAGGATTGAGAAGTAATCTTATTTGTAGCTTTGTTCTAAATCACAGAGAAACACTAAACTATAATGACAAACTCAGACTCAACTTTATTATCCCGTTTAGGGAAACTAAAATTGCAGCAAGGTGCCATAACACAGACAAAGTTCTATGTACACATTACCAAATTGAAAATTTTCACAAAACGTACAATACATAATTTTTTATACGCATCACCCTGCCTGCTGGACTCATTTAATGACGTAATGTCCACCATTATAAACGAATTTCTAATTCTGCTTATCCTGCAAATAGGAACTCTAAAACGATGTCCTGATGGCAGCAGCTAAAACACAGAATACAATGGGTGATCCGGGTGCATAAGATACCCTGAGCTCTCTTTAAAACATAGTTACGTTAAATTACCATTGGCCCCGTTTGGTTAAAACTGATGATCTTGCCTGCCACCTTCACAGGGCTACTCAACCTGTTCTTACAAAACATTATACAATATCATTTTAGTCCTCAAAAAAGAACCACAGCAACACAGGCTGAAGTTACACTCTAAAAAACTGTAATTATGGACAGATTCCACTGTTAGGTTAAAAAGTGTCATTTAAATTGAATTGGAAAAAATTGGGGTGGTCCATATTGTCAAATCTAAGGTAAATGTGTTAAATAATGTGTAAATAAAAGCATGAAGACTGCCTTAATCATTTTAAATACTTTTTGATAAATACAAATGTAAAAAATGTTTATACATCACAGCTTATAATGTAATTAAGTTATATATATATATATATAAAACTTATAATGATAACGATACTTTGGCAGCACCCAAAATCACCTGCTACACAGTAGATACTGCATTTGATTTTAAATGTACTTCTTGACTGATTTAAAAAGTATGTTCTATATAGTATGAATGTAAGTAGTATAAATAGAACACAGACATACTACAGCCACCATTTTGTCATGATCACGTGACCTACACGACGCGTCAGTTGTGCCGCTTCACTCCCATTCATGAATTATCTTGCAGTGCATCATGGGATAGCGTAGTGTCCAACGTAAGCGCACTTCAGAATCTCGTCGGAAGTAGTAGGTCATTCGGGTACTTCTTGCATACTGTTTTTCGAATTCTGTGAATTTGGACATACTACTTGGCTCGCATATTGTTTTTAGCGTACTACAAAATATGGAAGTATGTGATTTTGGACGCAGCCTTTGACTTCAATACTAGGTTCTCAATAACACTTTTTTAAATACCAACTTTATAAAATAATTTTCATAATTTATTTTTTTAAATGATAATACGAGGAACCCTGATAAATCATATGTCATCCTGTTTATTAATCGTGTTCGATAAAATGAAAGCAGTTGTATCATGTTTATCCTTAGATATAAGGATTTCCCATAGGCTGGTAATTTCTTCAGGGCATATTTGGTGTTTACTGTGATACTAGCGAGAGAGAGACAAAAACAGAGTGCCATCTAGCCTTCAGACGAAATTTACTACCGATCACATCACCGTACTTAACTTTTGCCAAATCGCAAATGTATGTATATGTAAAGAGAGAGAAAGAGATATATTGATATATCGTTCAGCCCTATAGCAAAAGTTCATTTCAGAGCAATTAAATGAATTACATTCAAACTGCCATGATATTTTAAAACAAAATACAAAGTCATATTTTCTGATGATGATGTCTCAGTTCATAGGTAAATTATCAGTGAATAACAGGAACTCAAGCACAGCTGACTTCATGAAAATGACCGTTACCAAAGGCATTTGAGGTTACAATTAAAACAGCAAGTTTAGCCTCATGGCTAGAGATTAAAATTAAAAGTGTAAATGCAACTGCACGAGCAAAAGCAGCTCAGCAGGTGAGAGAATATTGAAAGCACATGCTGTGAGACACATCCTCGCTCACAAGAGCTTGTGTTCCGCACACCAGAGATGCGATGTGCACGTGGGTTTTAGTGCACCTTTTAAATATTAAACAACTTTTGGTCTAAAAAATAACTTGACTACTTAGTTCAAGAAACAAGTAAACATAAATTAATATACTGAAACTTTCAACACTTATAAAGACAAGATAAAAAAAGAAAAAAGTTAAACATTTGGTGCAAACAAAATAAATGACATAACATTTGGCATGATGCTCACTGCTGAGCCAATTGGTTGAAGCTGGAACCCTTGCTTGGAAACAGAGTCCAACCTATGGTGTTTTATTAACGTTTACAGTACACCAACCACAACCCTAAACCCATTCCTTACTGTAACCTGATGTGTTTTATTAATGTCTACACCTACCACAAACCTAAACCTACTCCTTACTTTAACCTGATGTGTTTTATTAAAGTCTACACTTACCACAACCTTAAACCCACTCCTTACTGTAACCTGTTGTGTTTTACTAATGTCTAGTGTCTAGATCAGGGATGGGCAAACTAGGTCCTAGAGGGCCGGTGTCCTGCACAGTTTTGCTCCAACACTAATCAAACACACCTGAACATGCTAATCAGTGTCTTCAAGATCACTAGAAATCTATAAGCAGGTGTGTTTGATTAGAGTTGGAGCTAAACTGTGCAGGACATCGGCCCTCCAGGACCGAGTTTGCCCACCCATGGTCTAGATCTACCTTCCTGCAAAGTTCAGCTCCAACCCTGATCAAACACACCTGAACGAATTAATTAGGACCTGAACATCACTTGATAATTACAGCCAGGTGTGTTTGATATAGGTTGCCACTATATCTACAGGAAGGTAGATCTCCAGGAACAGGGCTGGTCACCCCTGGTCTACAACTACCCCAGCCCTAACCCTCCTCTCAAATGAAAGTACTTGCAAAGGAAATGCAGCAAACTCAATCTTTGTTGCTTTTGCCTCTCTGGTGAGTAGTAACACTTGAAAATCTGCCTTTTTTGAAAGCATAGAAAACAAACAAAATGCATATAAAGCAAACTAAAACATTTTATGGAAAATTAACTGGTGTATAAGCCTTAAAATGAAAATTTATTTTCACTGAAAAGGTTCCAAACTTCAATGTATTGTATAGTGCGATTTGGGGAAAATATCCAATTGTGATTTATTTTTCATTTATTTTTATTTTTATAAAAACATTTTAATTTTGTAGTCAAGCTTCAGCTCAATAATCTGTATTGTAGCTTCTTACTGCTAAAATGCAGTGAGTGTTAGTTAAAAAAGGAGCTGAAGAGATATTAACGTAAGTTAAAGATTTATTCAAATTTGTTTTTAAATATTCAGAAATGAAACACTAATTTTTCTCTAGAGCAAACAGTAAACACAAATAAAAATTCCTTACCTTTCTGTAAACATGCTGAACTCAAATTAGGGAGACAGTGAAGCTTTATTAAAAAAAAGTATTATTATAAAATAAATAATTTTAAAAATACAGAACACTCAGCAAACTAACATGGCTGAAACAACTCTGAAATTGTACTTTTGCTGTTGTTTGCTACTAGATTGAGTGTCACTGGCAATACTTTCTATTGACTTTTTAGCAAGAAACTGAATTATTAGCCCCCCTTGAATTTTTTTTTTCTTTTTTAAATATTTCCTAAATGATGTTTAACAGAGCAAGGACATTTTCAAGTTATGTCTGATAATATTTTTTATTCTGGAGAAAATCTTATTTGTTTTATTTCGGCTAGAATAAAAGCAGTTTTTGATCATTTTTTTTATTCATTTCAAGGCCAAAATTATTAGCCCCTTTAAGCCATATATTTTACTGATAGTCTACAGAACAAACCATCGTTATACAATAACGTGCCTAATTACCCTAACCTGCCTAGTTAACCTAATTAACCTAGTTAAGCCTTTAAATGTCACTTTAAGCTGTATAGAAGTGTCTTGAAAAATATCTAGTAAAATATTATTTACTGTCATCATGGCAAATATAAAATAAATCAGTTATTAGAAATGAGTTATTAATGCTATTATGTTTAGAAATTTGTTGAAAAAAATCTTCCCTCCATTAAACAGAAATTGGGGAAAAAATTTTACGGGACTAATAATTCATGGGGGCTAATAATTCTAACTTCAACTGTATATATTTCATACCACCACCTCTTGCAATTTTTAGCTAATCGCTAAGTTCCAAATCATGAATGCGATTCAATGTTCGCACAGCTCTAGTTAAGACTACAGAAAAATATGTAGCAGCACAGTAAACTTACTGTATGAAATTTGATCACATCATATTGAATTTGCTTTTAGAGTGTGTGCTGGCTTTTTACTTTAGCATATGGAGAGCGTGATCTTATTCTGCAGTGCCTGGGTAATGTAATCGTATAACCGTTAACACATCGTGCCTACAATTCTTGTTTAAATAGGTTTAAATGACCAACATTAGCCTGCATAATTTTCATCCTGAATGTTGTTCTGATGATCCCTCACATTTAGTTTCTTCTCAACGTAAGTATTAGAAGGTGAAATGAATTTTCATTTCTCTAGTGAAATAACATGTCTAAAAGTAATTGTTCGTTCTTTGTAATATGCAACAATAAAGAACTTATTCTTGTCTTGTTTTAAAGGTAATCGCATGGTGCATGGACTGTTTTGCTCACTTAGATTTTTTTTTAACAGTGTGTTGTTGGGAACTGAAAGGCTTTGTGTTCTGGGAAGCCTGGGCAGTGTATGGAAGGACATTAAGTCAGCTTGTGATCCGATCTCTGTGACAGGATACTGGAATACTTTCCATGTAGTCTGCCACAGCACTGTCATCTGCCGAGGTCTTTACAGACATATGGAAATCATGTTGTAGTGAAATCAGGTTTTTAAATTAGCAGGTGTTTAGACATCATAGACATTAAACAAATGGCATACATGCATTAATGAAATCATTAAGGCTACTCGCAGAAATAACTGGTTACCGGATTTATGCCAGTTATCCTGTTCAACTTTCATTATTTTAGGTACATTTGAGTTAGTTTTACTAAAATCTTTCCTGAGTTTCTTGTAGCTGTAGTGTAAAAACGGCCCAGCTAATCACTTTCTATATACATAGCTTTTCTCCGTTCAGCATTGGATGATCTAAACTTACCTTTGACATTTTCACAAGACGCCCTTGTTGTGTTGTAACACCTACAATGGAAGATGCACCTTGTGAACCACTTTACAATAGCCTGCTGTATTACATTGTTGCATTTGCCATCCCTCTTGCTAGAAATATTGTGACAGTCAGCCAGAGGAAAATTAAATTGCATCAGAAGCTGCCCTCAGATCTGAGGAACTCAATTAAGAATCAACTTAATTTCCACTAAAATACCTCAGGAAGAATAATAATAGATGCAAATGAGACAATTGTTGATGCACATCAAGAATATCCACATTATTCCTACGTCCCTAGACACAGATTATGTGCACGGCATCTGGCAGACTGTAAACAGTTGGTGGGATTTTGTATAATAAACATTTGCGAAACTTGGGCACACTCACATTCCACAACCCATAAGCTGAATGGGAATAAACAGAAAGTGGTACAAATTGCCACTTACAAAATTACCAACTGCAGCATTTATTTACTCATGATACTGTGTACATTGCTATCACAATGGACAACATCTAAGAGGTAAAAAATATCTTAATGGCAGATGAAGCTTTGCAGCTAACACACTCTTATATTGATGGACTCCAAGGGTCATTTGGTGACAATGTTATGAAAGGTTGTAGATTATTGTAGTAATATTGTTAGGCTATTTAAAATCTATATTAATCATGTACCATGCCCAAAGCCAGCCAGGCAACAGAAGTGGTTATTTTTGAAAACCAAAAAAGTGAACCGTTTTGCAATTATGCGCCTCATTTTCTATTTAATTATGAAATTTAATCACTGCATTTTGGTTACATTTTAAGCATTATTCTTAATTAACTTGTCGGATGGTCATCATAACCACACTTTGACTATTTTAGCCAAAATAGTATTCAAATAATAGTTTTTTTATACTTTTTATGGGGATTTAACCTTTTATGGATAGAACAGTGTAGAGTATTGACAGGAAATCATGGGGAGCATAGAGAGAGGAAGGATCGGCAAAGGACCTCGAGCCGGGAATTGAACTCTGTTCGCTGTGAGCACCTTGGTGCTATATGTCGGCCCACTTAACCACTAGGCCAGGGCTATTCAATTGGCGGCCCGCAGCCCTTCAAATAGTTTGACCAAGACATCAAAAATAAATTTTGTTCAGTCGATAAATGACCATTATATTTATGAAATGACGTGCTTCTGTTCAATGCAGCACAAACTGCAGTTGAAGGCTGCGCAGAGCCTGAGTCACCTGACATTAATCGAGTGAGTGGTGTAAGCAGCCGAAAACATTTGGATACTTAAGCTTAAAGGCTTCTCAACACTGCATTTCTGTTGCACGGAACAAAAAACTGCTGCAACTAAACAAAGTTATGCCACCTATGCGCTAGTTTAAAGTTCTGAGCTTATACACCAAGGCTAATACGCATGCATACTGGATTAATTATAACAGCGGGGCCATTCACATATCGCGTCTTTTCCACGCGCAAGTTCATTTTTCCAATAATGTAATATATGCCAATATGCCTGCGCAAGCGGAGCATAAAAAAACATTTCATGCTGTAGCGGTGAAAGCTGTGCCTGGCTTTCAGTGCAATGTAAACAAAAGATACTGTATGTTAGACGAATTATTACAAATTATTAAAATGATTATGTATGTATAAACGCAGATGATAACAACCGTTCATTTAAATACGTACCTAATATAAAGCTTAAATTTACATTAGATGCGATAACCGTGAAACCATGATTATTCTTCAGACTATATAATTGTAGTTCCAAAATCTATAATTGTTGCATCCATAATTGTTATGCAGTTCAAAACATCACAAATGAATGTGTCTGAATGTATAAGTCTACTTAAGCAGTGCACTGCTTTTGTTCTGCTTTGAAATACAACATTTAAATGAAAAAAAATGTTGAAGAAGAAAAAAAAAAGAAAACGCGAGAAGAAAAACGCAGCTAAAACCAGACAGTGACTAAATAAATAACCAATACATGCACGTAACCCCCCCCCACTAAAGAAAAAACATAAAATATTTTTTACAACGAACATTCAAAAAATTTAATAAAAAATAAATCCACAATAACTGAATTTTGTGAAATTAAAATCTTATGTGTTAGGTTTCTGATTAGTTGAAGTCACACCAAAGCAACAGCCAACAGAGGATTCTGCTTAGTCTTAAAGCCTTTTTTAATGGGTTATTTTCACTATAATGGCATAGCAGTCAAAATAGGACAAATGAGCTCATGTATGGGACAAATTCTAGACCTTTGTCAGTGAAGGGTGGGTCTTCTAAACCACCTGAACACCCCCTGGCTACTGGCCTGCACTCATTTAGGGAAACCACACATTTTCTGCATTGCTCTATGGTCTATGAAGAATAACACAACAGTTCACCCGATTTTAAGAAGTACAGAATATATTTTAGTAAAAAAAAGTTGCATTTCTTCATATTGCTGCTCTTTTTAAGGTGATTTTTAAACTGGAAAAAGTCAAACAAATCACAGTCATCAATATTATAAGTGATATTATTGACATTTCTTTTCTCTGGAGGCTGTAGATATTTGTTCTCCATTTATTTTTATTGCCATCTAGGAACAAGGAGAGTATTTCATTTTAATTTGTAGTAGGGTCATTGGCAACTTTTAGTCTAACTTTCAGTTTTTTTGGCTTTAACCATTGTGTTTGACCTGATGGGATTAAGATGGGTTGCTTTTCCTGAGCAAAATTTGTGTAAGGTTTGTTGTTGCCAGATGTCTGCGTCTTAGCGTCGAATCTGAAATTCCCAAAGGGCAGCTTGTGTTTACCTCATTAAAAATGAAGGTCAGAGAAGCTGGTTGCTTAGACCAGACCAATTTATCCACCTTATGTCCTCTGTCAGTCTCTGCTGTCTGGCTTACTCAAACAGATCAATCGCCCCTCAGAGATCATGGTTGCCTTTTGGTTGATGGCCCATATATTGGCAAGAATTTATGCAATGAATCTCAGGAATTTGTTTGTGAGTTGTGAGGTGACCTCTTTGGTCTTTTTAGGCTGCTAGTTAGTTTATTCAATGAATATTTTTTAATATAATTTACAATTGTAAGACAACAATTTAATTGGATTTTCTCTGGTTTATTGTTAAAAAAGTTAAACTTCTGGACAAAATAAAATGAAAACCCATACCTTATGACACAAATCAATTGGCCTGTGCAAGAAACTTAAGTAATTTACAACCTTGTTACCTTTTATTCCATGGTCTGTTGAAATTAGATTCTAATTGGCTAAAGGGGGTCCAATTAAAATTGTACAATGCACAGTTAGTTCCAGCCAGTTTTGATCACAGTTTGAAATAAATGCACTTCCCTTTAGGTCAGGGGTGTCCAAACTTGGTTCTGAAGGGCTGGTGTCCTGCATAGTTTAACTCCAACTTCCTTCAACACACCTTCTTGGAAGTTTCTAGTATACCTAGAATGAGCTTGATTAGCTGATTCAGGTGTATGAGCTACAATATTAGATTTGCCAGTATCATGCCCATGACCAGGGCTCGACAGTGCAACCATTTCACTCACATTTGCGACTAAAAATAGATGTGTGTGAACTGCTTGATTGATTGCTTAATTCACTCGGCCACGGTAAAACAACATGCTCTTCACACTAACTTATGGTGCATTATGTTGTAAATCTATTGTGACTGTAGCACATCTACTGGTTTATTGGCTTTCACGTCAAGCGGTCTTTACATTTTATATACGTTGCTAAGCAACGCATGGTTTTGAATGGCGGCGTGTCGCACAACTTGCGAGCCTCATGCATGGCATATCGTGGCTTGTCTAGTGAACATCAGTGCTTCCCACACAGATTTTACCTGGGCGGCCGAGATATTATTGGGGCGGCCAATAATCAGTTTCTGTGTTCGCGAGAAACTGAGAACACTCTGCCACAGATTCACATGCTCTGCATGCAGACCCACAGAGACGCACTGGATACAGAACTGTTGTTCTGACTTTGATTGCAGCTTTGAGAAGAGCGCGAAGACCAAATAGACTGATCCAGCTCATTATTTGGGGTGACAATACATCCTCTTTTCCCCGGACATGTCTAAGATTCTGCTTTCACTTTCGCTATTAATTGTATTCATTTTTGCATTACTTTATTCGCAAATGTTGGCCGGTGCGTCCCTGAGGGCAGATTAGAACTTTTTTTTTATTTGTTTGTTAAATAAGAATAAGAAATCAATAAGAAATTATTCTGTTGCTGAAGGTCATTAAAGTTATATAGAAAATAGAAAAGATGGTGTTACTTTGGGACAGAAGAAAAATTTAATTTATAAACGGATTCCCATATTCATATCTGCTTTAAGAAGCCTTGAATGATAAAGTGCTCTGTAAGCAGTGTCAGCTTTGTACATGAGTTTGCAGTTGTGTCTTTCTTTACATTGTCATATTGTTCCCATGTGGGAAGTAGGGTGGAATTGGTTGAATATGTTATGCAAATAAATACATTTTGATAAAATTGTTTTTAAAAGTCACATTTTTTTATGTGCTGTAGAGAAAAGGTGTGTTTAAATCTAGCTACTGCAAGTATATTTATATTAAATATAATGTGTACAATATATATTATAATAAAATTAATAATGTTTTGTTTGGGACCATTGATACAGCCATAATC
>CAIGQZ010032254.1:4955140-4978609 GCA_903798205.1 Danio tinwini | reverse complement strand
GCTACTGCAAGTATATTTATATTAAAGATAAAGTGTACAATATATATATTATTATAAAATTAATCATGTTTTGTTTGGGACCATTAATACAGCCATAATCTTCTTATGATACAAACACAGATTAAATTGCTCTGGTCATGTGAATGTTTGCACTACTGCACATTTTTATTAACTTAAAGAGCCCTTATTGCACATTGAAAAGGGTCATATTTCGGTTTTATGGGTCTCCAACAACATACTGATATGTATGCAAGGTCAAAAAACACGTTCATGGTCTTATAATATGCATTTTTTTTTACCTAATTATCCCAGCGACTCCCATATGAATCGTTCAGCGATTCATTTGTTCCCAAACCCCAGGTTAGCGCAAAGCTAATCAGTGCTGATTGGACCGATGACAGCCTGTTGCCATTGGTCGACAGCGTTTAGCACGAGACCGTAAAATGCCCAGCCTGGTTTATAAAGCCCGCAGGTCGCCAACATTGGTATAGGATCCGATCGCAGCGGACGACCGAAACACGCTTTAAAGTAAACTTACTAACACCACAGTAAACAGTACCCGGTTCTCAACAGTGTTATTCAGACACCTCAGCGCCGAAAGCAGTGCAGTTAAACACTAGCATATTGCTGTTGTTAAGTATGACACACATTCAGTTTTAATCCATACAGCAGCAAAAGCTGAACTATTCTGAACCTTGACCACTGCACGTGTGCAGGATCAGCTAACGGTGGCTATAGCAACGACAATTGGCAGTGGAACGAGCTCACGAAAGCATTTAAATCTGTAAACAAAGCAGCACACGTCACGTTTACAACGTTGCATTAGACGCGATATGAGAATATAAAGAGTTAACGGTTACTAGTAACAAAACATGTAGATCATTTCTATTTGCAATCATTGCTGTGGCACCTCGTCCGAGAACTGCTATATGTTCTAAGGGCTTACCTGTACTCTGCTTTTCTAAACGATCACATTCCCAGCCGGGAGGTTGTAGCATCCTCTGTCCTCTGACAAGCTATCTCTGCGGGCTCCCGCTCTCTATTCGCAAGCCTTTTCAGTGCTGCTCACCAGCCCGAAGCCCAGCGTTCAGCAGCGTGCCGGTGTACCTAATAATTTGTCCTTATTTGGCCTGCACCCCTGGTGTCTTGTCTGTCCATTACAAGATAGAGGCAGAAACAAATGCATGAGCTGTGTAGTAATAGATCGCCCATTGTAAGCGTGCAGATTTCTGAACGACTCCTTTCTCTCACACTTCCAATAATATCCAGGTAAACACAGCGTCTTCATGAGCGTCTTGCTGCTGTGTTAGTGGGCGGGGCCGCAGGTTTAAATTTTGCTGGGTCTGTGCGCGCAACCATTATGTTTCGTAACGACGTCACGCCGAAACGGCTGAAGACTCGTTACCAAGACGATTCATTTAAACCACTATGAGTTGACTCTTTTATAGATGAATCAATAGTTTTAAAAACTGTCCACTTTCAGATTTAAGCTTTAGCTGGATATTTCACTTCACTAAGAGCTGTGTTACACACTACATGGAAGGTCATTTTCAAAAACCCATAATAGATGCTCTTTAACAATAAATTAATAATAACAACGCCCTATTTCTGTTGCCCAGTGTAAAAGATTTTTCAGCTAGAAACTGGATAAAAAAATTGAACAAGAAGCTGCCTAGGCATGTCCACAACTGAAGACTTGATTCAGATCAGTTTAGAGAGGCCTTCATTACAGCAATTTGATCCCAGTCCTGCTGTGGACCGCTAGCTAAACTCCATACAGCTTAAATTCATTAATTTATTTTCTTTTCGGCTTAGTCCCTTAATTAATAAAGGATCGCCACAGCAGAATGAACCGGCAGCTTATCCAGCATATGTTTTACGCAGCGGATGCCCTTCCAGCCACAACCCATCACTGGGAAACATTTATACACACTCATTCACACTCGCACTACGGACAATTTAGCTTACCTAATTCCCCTCTATAGTGCATGTCTTTAGACTGTGGGGGAAACCGAAGCACCCGGAGGAAACCCACGCCAACACGTCAACTAGAACATGCAAACTCCACACAGAAATGCCAATTGACCCAGCCGAGGCTCGAACCAGTGACCTTCTTGCTGTGAGACGAATGTGCTACCCACTGCGCCACCACAACGCCACAGCTTAAATTATAAATAATTATTAAATACTATTTAATTTGTTATACAGTAAAATAAACCTATTGTACTTATTGTATTCAAATGAATGAAACTGCTCTGCTTCTAAAGATCTTCTCGTGTACATTTATTAGGCAAAAACACTATTTATTTTATATATATTTACTGCGCTTCTAAAATTCTTTAACGTGCTCCTAAATTTTTCAACTTTAACACGTGCTACTCCTGAAAAAAATAAGCGTCAAGCCCTGCCTATGACTGATTCAACGTGGGGAGATCTAACATATTATGTGTTATCAAATATTGTTTTGCCAAGCATCAACTGGTTTTTGTGCCTCCACTTTGTGCTTTTCTAATTCTTTAACAGAAATTTGTTGATAATCACTTACTTTGGAATGGTCTTTCCTAACATTTTTTTTAGCTTATTCAATTTTTTTTCCATTTATTTATTCATTAGGATTAACTCCTTGAGGATTAACCTCCATCTCATTTTCAAGGGGTTCCCACAATTAATTGCAATTACATAGAATACACAAGAAAACAAAACACAAATTACTTAACATCCATAAAACAACAACAAAACAAACAATAACAGAAGGGGAAGTAGTATACATACATATACTGTACATAGTACAATAATGAACATATCAGTGAATCAAATCACCACATAAACAACAACATCTTCAGGAAAGGTACCGGTTTAAGCAAAAGTACATAAATATAAATAAATAATATTAATAAGACATAATAATATAATCAAATAAAATAAGACAGCAAAGTTTGCTTAAACACCATGGTATGCAGAAAAGCATCTCTGAACGCACAACACGTCAAATCTTGAGGCGGATGGCTACAGAAGCAGAAGACCACACCGACTGCCACTCCTCTCAGTTAAGAACAGGAAACTGAGGCTACGATTCACACAGACTCGCCAAAATTGGACATGGAAAAACATTGCCTGGTCTGACGAGTTTCGATTTCTGCTGCGCCATTCGGATGGTAGGGTCAGAATTTGGCATTAACAACATGAAAGCATGGATTCATCTTGCTTTGTATCAACGGTTAAGGCTGGTGATGGTGGTGTAATGGTGTGGGGGATTTTTTCTTAGCACACTTTGGGCCCGTTAGTACCAACTGAGCATCATGTCAACACAACTGCCTACCTGAGTATTGTTGTTGACCATTTTCATTAGGACCACAGTGTACCCATCTTCTGATGGCTACTTTCAGCAGGGTAACGCGCCTTGTCATAAAGCTTGAATTATCTCAGACTGGTTTCTTGAACATGACAATGAGTTCACTGTACTCAAATGACCTCCACAGTCACCAGAACTCAATCCAATAAAGCATCTTTGGGATGTGGTGGAACGGGAGATTCACATCATGGATGTGCAGCCGACAAATCTGCAGCAACTCCGGGATGCTATCATGTCAATATGCACCAAAATCTCTAAGGAATATTTCCAGTACCTTGTTGAATCTATGCCACGAAGGATTAAGGCAGTTCTAATAAAGTGGCTGTTCAGTGTATTTATTTATTTATTATTACTTAAATATTGCTGCATTTCTTGCACAGACTGTTTTTCTTAAAACGAGTGAGAAGATTCATTGAGGTGAGACCAAGCGAGGAAAATATTAATATGTATTTCAAACTTTAGACTTACATTTTAACGCTTAAAATGGTCTTAATTATATAATTATATTGTCATATGTTTATAATGGTCATCCCAAATACACACACTTTGATACTTGAATAAGAGGTAATGCATTTTACCTCAAACTAAAATATGCTATTTTTCTCATGCAGCAGCTGCAGTTTTCAGATTTGCTTCTGCTTGATTTTATATTCATAAAACAGTTAACGCTGTTTACAGATACCATTTATACAATCGTTTAATTATTTTTATTAGCACTCAAACAACCATTTTAGTTCTGGCACTGCTTTGTCATTCCTCATTCTTCCTCTTAGTTTTTTCTCTCTCACTCGTTCACTAGCTAATTCAAACACACCATCCTTCTCTCTCTCTCCCACACACTCTTGCACACACACCTACAGTCTACCATCCTGGTCTCTGTTGCTAAGCGACAAAGCAAGTACGATGGACTGCTCTTATGATAGTGACATTTGTCCAGTGTAATTTCATCCTGAATCTTGCCATCCGAGCTGCCTCTGAGCTTACCGAAAAAAATTAAGTGATAGTCTTAAACAAATTACCTTGCTCACGGCTTCTGTAACTTGACCTAACATGCTATTTATTTTTTTTTTCAGCATGTAGTTGCAGCTGTTATTTAGATGGTTGAATACAGAATGCAGTTGATGTTTTGATGCGGTGTTGGTCACATGGATTTGTCTGCATTGGTTCGCACCTTTGGCCCCCAGTGCATCTTCAGCTTTTTATTTTGACAAACGAGTGTGATAAAGAGCACTTACTGAGTATTGATTAATAGTGGCTATTAACTACAGCAGGAAGAAGATGTGTTCTTTCCACAGCCACCCTGTCTGTGGGCCCTCTTTTAAATAGGAGATATAAATCTCGGGATTAGCAATGTGGATTTGCTCACTGTAATGTTGAAAGGCTGTGCTTAACTGTCTTAAGTCCATCCCTGATGGGAGTTTTTTTTTTATATATGTGAGATCTGAAGACATTTGCTGTGTAAAGCGTTCTGCTCTGGCTTTACAAATGCGTAACACTGATGAACATAGCTGGCATGGCTGGTTTCATAAAGCACAGTGATACTACACTGACGAATCGCTCAGAATATCTTGTTAAAAATATACCCGGCAAAACGAACAGATGTACAATAAAAGTGTAAATAGGTCAGTGTGATGTAGGGTAACTGTTTGCGTAACAGATTACATAGTTATACTGTCACCTACAGTAATGCTGTCGGGTCAGATTGTGCTCGCTTTCTATAATCACTCGCATATGACAATGATTTTATTGTGGAATAAGCGGAAGGCTTCAGAGACATCTGTTCATTCAGTCTATTTTTAAAACCGTCGTGTTTAGTAAAGGAATGTGTGTGCAGAAAAGCTAAATTACCCATGATGCTGTGCAGGAAATTCCACCCGAATTGTGATGAGAATTGTGAATGATTTGAGTTGATCTTCCTAAACTCTCACTATTTATTTATGTTTTTGAAGGAAAAATGAATAGCCCTCCTTAGCGCTGCATGATATTGGAACAATCTGACATTCCGATATTTTGTTTTTGCGATATATATTGCAATATACTTTGTTATACTTGGAAAGACATTTTTTGATCACACATTATCTCAAGGTTTAGTTTTTGCTCTTTGCAAATCATTTTAATTTTGCTTTAATAAACTCCTAATTTGCTCCTTATTAATAGTAATTAAAGTAGTTTAGGTATTGAGATTCGATTTTGGATGTAGAATAAGATCATAAAGAACATGTGCTTCATAAGTACTAATAAACAGCCAATATCTCAATAATAAGCAACTAGTTAATAGTGAGAATCGGTCCCTAAAGTGTTACCGACTATATTAATTTTGATTGACTAGGATGATTCTGTAAGTGAGTAAATCATGCATAATGTACTAAAACTACAAGCATAGATAAATTCAACAAAGCGAAGATAAATTGAAATAAGCAGTGCATGCTTTATGGTTTTGTATATGTAAATGTAAAAATTACGCTGCAAAATCAACTTAACATTGGACATCTTTGCAATGTGACTATTGCGGATGCACACATTGCGATATCAATGCTGAAACGATATAATGTGCAGTTCTAGTCCTCATGTGTACTTTTAATTATTTTAAAAATATTCTTATTGTTTGAATAAGAGAATATTTATTCAACACATAAAAAAAACAATATTTTTAATAATCATATCATATTGCATAATTTTTTTGTCGTTGCCATGATGACAATAAGACCCAATCCCAATTTTGTTTTTGTACTCCTACCCCTACCCCTTGGCCCTTTAAACAGGGTGTGAAGGGGAAGGGCTTCAAAATGTGCCCCTAAGAATGGGACAGCACTACAGCACCTGCACACAGTTATTCCAGTTGCATTATTTTTTGGTATTAATCTTCAGGAAATCACTGAGGGCAATGATATCATGTTATCATAGCAATATAAGGTTGCCAAATGCTCATAACTACTGTGTATTCACACCATGGTCAAATTCATTCCATATTCATGTAAAAACACGAAAACAATGTTAAAATTATAACAAACACTGTAAAAAGGTAATTCCCAGCCACTAGACTTTTCTGACAGGGTATTTGAGTGACAAATGTGAAAGTATGTTGTGTATAGGTATTATTATGGATTATAGATAGTGACATTTAGCGGTTTTTGATTTTTTTTTTTTGTTTTTTTTTTTTTTTTAAAGCATGAAGCGTGACGGTAAAACACGAACGCCATTAAGAATGTATTAAAACCATGCTTGCTTATTTGTTGTGAAAATTTTTAATCATAACAAAAAAATACTAATTTGTGTCCTACGCCTTCAAGCCAGAGAATTGGGACACCTCTACCACTTTACGTGAATGTGCAAATTAAGGGGTAAGGGGAAGGGCTAAGGGGTAAAATTGGGATTGGGCCTTATCCTGTTTTACTAGTTATTTTTCAAAATTTTTGCAATTCAAAGGCTTAATTACGTTTACTATTAAGTTTTATTTAATTTGGCAAGTCATTGGACAACAAAGGTTTGTTCTGTGGCCAGTCAAAAAAAATGTTTTAAGGGGACTAAAATTGACCATAAAAATCTATTTAAGAGTTGCAGAAATGGCTTAAATAAAATAAGCGTTTCTCCAGAAGACATAAAATATAATAAATACGGCAGATTGAAATTACCCAGGATGCTTTGCAGGTAATTCCACCAATCAATGACTGAATTGTGTTAAGAATTGTGAATGATTTGAGTTGATCTTCCTACACTCTCATTATTTAATTATGTTTTTGTATAAAGTTGAAGGCAACATGAATAGCCCTCCTGTGTAATTTTTATTCTTTTTATTTTTTCAGTGGTTTGTTCTGTAGCCAGTCAAAAAAACTAATTTCTATAATATTGACCACGTCTTATCAGGTAACGATCCAAAGTAATTCAAAATTTCACTTTGTGAGTCGTTCTTTTAAAGAGATTGTCATGGTTATTGTTGCTACTAAACCATATCAACAGGAACAGAAATTAACCGATTCAGATGTTTATTCAAACTGAAGCATTAAAAAAAGGTGCAATAGGCTACCATAAAAGGTGCAAATTCTACACAGTTTTGCAACCTTAAAGGGCTTTACAGACTATTAAAATAAAATGGTCTATTGTTGCATTAAAGTGAGCATTTTAGGAACTTTTCCACAAGCAACATTATCTATTGTAGGTAAACCATTAATGACGATACTATCATTTACAAAATATTTTGGCACTGCCAGTATTTTGGAGCCATAGTATCACGATACTACCATAGTACCGGTAAACTGTGCAATCCTAGTGATATATTACATTTCCAAAATAGAAAGCTGTTATTTCATGTAATGTAATAATGATTATTACTCTTTTTCGCTTTCAAATCTTGGTCAAAAACCGATTTGGTAAATTGTTGATATCACAGTAATAAATACATCAAGGGACTGCAGTGTAGGTCCACAAATCAAATAGTTGTTGGTCTAAAACTAAACTCTGTCAGAGATTTGTTGTAACAAGCTTGATGAAATCCAGAGGGCAAATCTAGTGATTAGTTCTGCTTCAAAAGCACTCATTTGAGCATCTCTTGTAAACACAAATTTGGCAGAGTGATAAATCCATGCAGCCCAATTTACACATGTTTTGTACCAGACAGCCAGTCATATTGTAAATGACAATAGCTGCATATTTCTAAGGCTCATGCTGATGTATAACTTAAAATAAAATAATTGTAAGAAAATGTTGTTTCTTACTATGTTTTGTGTGTATGTGTAAATGTATATGTATATGTGTGTATCTTAAAAATAGCTAATAAGCCAATACACTGCAAAAATGCTGGGTACCACACAATTCCTTCATACTGTCCCAACACAAATCGATTAAGTTAACGTCAAAAAAATTTTTTTTTTTTTACAAATTTAAGTAGATTGAGCATAAAACAAATTAGTTGAGCCAAAAAAGTAAGAATTGAATTGGTTCAACTCATATTAAGTTGTTTGAACAAGCAGTAAAAGTGTTTTACACAAACTTATTTAAAATGAGTTGAAACAACAATTTTTGGGGGACAACTTTATTGTTCAATCTTATGTTCAATCCACTTAAATGTGTAAAAATTATTAAGTTAACTTATTTGAATTGTGTTGGGACAACATGAAGGAATAGGGTTGAACCCTGCATTTTTACAATTTAGTTAATAGTTAGAATTGGTAATTTTTAATTGGTTTCCTTTTAATGTAGTTCTAAAGGAAAAAAAGATCCCATGTTTTATGCAAAATGATATAACAGAACGTGCATCTTAGCAAGTTAAATTCAATAAAGCATGTCCTGTTGTTGTGTCAGGAGCAGCATGCTTAGGATTTTTTTGTCTGGCCAGTGTCATAGTAAAGGAAAACTTTGCCATTTTAAGAGTTGTCAAAAATTGTCCATGGTAAATCACAAAGAAGGCTAGCTACGGATCAATGTCTATATTAGTGTTGAGAGCTGACAAATCTGCCAGCTGCAGACACATCCAAAACTAATAACAAACATATGCATTTGTATGCAGGTAAATGTTTGCAGGCAGCACTTGTGTCAGGGAAAAAAGCCAATCAGGCATCATTTAAATGAACTTTCAGAGTTAGTAGTGTATAAAATGCAACAAAACTGTCCTGTCACTCACTTTAATAATAATGAGTAAATCATTTAATTAAAAATATGTTTTAAAAGTCTGAAAGTAGTTTTTTATTATAATATATGACATGAATAATATCCAACAAGAAAGAGTCTCATTCTCCCTAACATTATCAAAAATCAAGATAGGGCTGCACAATTCTGGCTAAAATGAGAATTATAATTATTGTTTTTGCTTAAAATAAGATCATAATTTTTTCACAATTCTTTAGATATAAAATAAAGGTTAATATTAGTAGACTATTATTATTGTAATTTCTCAAACCTATGGTAAAACAACAGTTATTATGCCATGTTATGCCTATGTGTAGGTCTACTGTTAGTTAAAATGCTAAATTTTGTATAGATTTAAAATGGTGGACTTAGACTTTAAATATGTCCTTGGTTTTAATTCACAGTAAAGATTGTGAATTCGGCCTCAGAATACGAGAATTTTGAGGCCGCAAAAATATTATTACATTAAGACAGAAATGACATTTTGGAGTGAATTATACCTTATAAATACAGTATGTGACAATTTTAACACCATTTGGAGGTGTCTGTTGCTAAGCAACGTATATAAAACAATGTGAAGACTTCTGCAACCGGCTTTACACTTCTCTCCTGACCTTGAAAATATAATTAGCTGAATCATAGAAAAGCTGAAATAAGATGATGTGTGGGGTTCAATCGAGATCGCCATCTTTTTTTGATTAATCGTGGAGCCCAAAATGTAGCTTTTGTTTTAAAACAAAATGCTGTTGACTATTTTATATAATATTTTTTTGTAGGTTAAAGGAGCCATTTTATATTTCCTGCCTTGTTTCTGTCACAGTGTATACGACATCAATGCATTCACATTGTTTCAAAGGACATCAGGGGACGTTTATAGCATGGCTTTCATAGATGTCTAGGGCTTTGCACTAAAATGCTGTAGTTTAGTGTCACAACTTTGTGGTTGATGTTATTCTTTATGTTGTATAATAGCTCAACAAAGTTAATTGTGGTCAGCTTGTGTCTATTCTGCTCAGTTGGCTGTTTTTCAGATCATCTCATGTGAATATCCTTGTCACTTTGTATCATAATTAGCTCTAATGCTGCCTCCATTCACTCTGTTTTTCAGACAATGGAGGGCAGAATCGCAGGGCATCCCAGACCTGCTTTAGTGTGGCCTGTGCGTTACGCTGACTTAAGGAACCCGTGTTCTCTTATCTTAAAACAGCAGCGCCAGAGCCAGACTTTCCCGGCTAAGAGAGCAATTTCCCACAATGCACTTTGGCAGCTGCCTTTAGGTCATGGGCTTAGTGCAACTGTGCTTATCTTTCAGTTCAGTCATTCTTTATTTACTGAAGCTTCACTATAGGCTGAGCTATTTATAACTGTCTTCTGCCTTCTTAATAAAATAAACATTACCAACAATAAAGTAAAACATAATTCAGCTAGTTGACAAGTAAATAAAATCTAAGTAATCTGAACAAATGTTAAAAAAAATTATAGAATGATGAAAATACTTAACATACACATTTATTTTAATTATGGAAATCATTGGACAACAGTGGTTAGTTCTTGTAGACAATACAAAAATAATTTCTTAAGGGAACTAATTCAGGGCTCAACAATAATGACTGCCCGAAGGCCCGGGCCAGGGTGAGAGATGCTTGAGACAGTAGACAGGATCGCTACTGTCCTTGGATGCGTTTCTGAAAACAATTGTTGGCCAACTAAGATTGCAAGTTGCTTCGTTATAAACATAGTTTGTTGATCTTTGTGTTTTCCAAATCCGTCGTTTCAACAAACATTCGCAAACTGCGTCGTAAATTTTTATGCTTGCAACTACGCCTCTGGAGCTGTAGTTAGAAACATTGTTCCTGGCTGTGTGCTATTGCCAGTTATCCCCCCTATGCCCTATTAGTTTAGAACAATTTTTTTTTAAGTCATCTTTCTTAGGAGTAATTTGCTTTCAAAGTATTTTAAAGTTCAGTTTTAGCGATCTTCATGTTTATAATTGCGCTCCCTTTGCAGTGCACTTTGAAAACATTGATGTCAATTTAAACACAGCCGTGGCTCATGATGAAAGCTATAGGTGACCTATTATTTAAAAGCGAAATTTAGGTTACGTCTTCAAAGCTTGTGAAAACAAAAAACATACCATACATTAATCGTTTAAATTTTTAGTAGGTTATTTATTTATTTTAGTATCTGTACTGTATATGACATGGGCCTGCTGGTTAGAACATTTCTGCAGTGGTTTGCATGTTAAATTGTAATAATTGTAATAATAATAATAATAATAATAATAATAATAATCTTCATCATCATTAATATTATTAATAGTATTATTAAAGTATGATTTTTTTCCCTAATAAATAATAAGAATTAAAATAAATTTCTTAATAAAAAGCCTCATTATTTATTTATATAATTTATATATGATATTAGAATACATGTTAGATTTGGTAAGTAATTTTATGTTAGTTTAGAATAGAATAAGGAATATTCTCAATAATATTTGTAAAGGAAACATAGACCCTATATGTGCCATTTACATATATTCCAATTAATATGAAAAACGACTGCATGTTTTTACCAAAACTAATATTGGATTATTTATGCGTGTGCGTGTAAAAGTGTAATTTGCACAAATAAATTATGGGGTTCTTCTCTAAATAAGTTGTCACCACCCCATTTAGAGCATCATTTTGGGCGTTTTACGTTATAACAAAATTGGTTCAAATGATAGATCTTCGACAGAGAAACTAGGGGTTTTGGGAAACACTCGTCATTACATCGTTCTTTTCCCAAACGATGCATCGTACTATGATAGTTTAGCTGCGAGTTATGTCGTTTGGGAATCGCACCCCAGATTGGGCCAGAGCTGCCTTGTCACTAAAATTTCATTTTTAAATAATGTGACTATTTGTCAATTGCGTGCAAATACAGTCTAAGAATCGAGAAACTTTTTGTGCTTTTAAGCCTTTAAATGCTAACTTTCTCTGTGATGTCTTAAACACTATATTGCTTTTTGGTTCCTCATATCTGATTGGATGTTATGATTATGTTATTTTTTTCCATAACCTGGTAACAACCAACAGCGAAGAGACGGCAACTTCAAATTATGAGGCTAAAAGAAACCGTCTGTTTCTAACGTCTTGGAAGCAGACATTAAGTGGATACAACACGACAAAAAAAATGAAGTGATGTTTTGCACAGTTTGCTGTCAATTTGGTAAGTTAGCCATCTTTTAAATAATTTAGAACTGCTATAAAATACCTGCACATTTGCCATACTACTCTTTGTACTTGCATAAAACTTAGAATTTTGCTCATTATACATTTATTAACATAAAAAAAAAATTAATTCTAGATTCACAAACATAAGTTTTGACACATTATTTAAAAAATGTGGATTTTGTAAAAAAACACTGGTCCGATCGGGCCAGTCAAAATAAAATAGCGTTGAACCCTGTAATATTGACCATAAATGTAAAAATGGCTTAAACAAACCTAAAATAAGACTTTATCTAGAAGAAAAAAAAATATTTTGTAAATACAGGAGATTTAAATGTCCTCACTCTGTTTATCATAACTTGGAAAAATATATATATATATATTTACAATTGTACAGGAGGGCTAATAATTTTACCTTCAGCTGAATGCATATTTTGAAATTAACCTGAAATAGATAATTCTTTCATCATTCACAATTGTTTTATAGAATATTTCCTCATTTAAGCCACTAAACGCACAATAATAAAGAATGTTTTTAAAAATTATAGAATGATAAAAATACTTAAAGAAAATACAAAAACTTGCTGTATTTTTTTTTTAAAAAGTTAATGAGAATAGCAAAGAGATTCATGCGTTGTCTTGAATTGCACCGACAATAATAATAAGGGTTGACAAATGAGTTTATTAGCTGAGGAGACTGCCTGACTGAGTCGCTCATGTGTACTGTATGTAGAGCTCTGAGTGAAACAAATGTGATGAAGTCAGGGCTGAAGGCAACATGCCTCAGACCATCCCCTTGGCCCAGTTTACACTCGGCAGAGCACTGCTCAGTTCACCTCAAAGCACTGACCTATCACACTGGCATCATGCTCTGCTTGTTTAACACTTCCAGAGTGCTATTCAGAAGAATAAATATGTAAAAACGGGGAAATTAAAAACTAAACTAAGCTGCATTGTACTGTTTGAGTTCATAAAAAGTGGTTAATAGAGATCAGAGCTGAAGCAGTAATAAGAGAAACAGAGGGCATTTGCAGCCTGAAACTCGAATGATTTCAAATTAAGAAATCCTCTGACTCAAAGGCGCCTTGTCTGAATCTTGTGTTACGCTTCTAGCCAGCCTCTGGCAGAAGGAGTCATTACTTGTTATGTGAGATGTCAGTTTAATGGTATAAAAAGCTTCAATATTTAAAAGGATGAAATGAGAGGTCCATCAGGGATGGTTTTCTTCAAGGAGCAGAAAAAAAGAGGGAATGTAATCAAAACAAATGAAATGTGTAATAATAGATAGCATAAAACACTCTTTTTATCTGAGCTTGAGGGGGAGATGATTGTTCATTGCAAGCTAACACCCTAGTGTATGATTTGATTTGAAACTGTGGCAAAATATATAGATTAATGCAGAAGCATTTAACAATTTTCAGCTTCAAACTTGTTTTAAGAAGTTGCTCGACGGACTCAATGCTAATAAATAATAAAGTCCTCTAAAATGGTTTAGTGAATTTAATATTAGTCTTCAGAGATACAATACAATTTCTGTTATGATGTTCAAATGGCTGTCTTGTGACCACTTGTTCAAATTACACTGAGATGTTTCCCTCATTTCATGTTCTATATCACTTTCATTGCAACTTTCAGTACTAATAAACTATTTATTATGTGACTTACATGAGTGAGAAGGAAACAAGTGAACAAAAATGATGTGAACCAACTACAATTAAGATTCATGATTTGGTGCAACCCAGTGAATTATAAATACCTTGTTATGGCGTGTTTTCACAATACTAAGGTTACTGTGAAAGGCAAAGTGTGGTAACCATGCAAACACTAAAACTGTGAAAAAATGTGTTTACAGTTTTTGCACCAACCAGTCAAACGTGTGATTTGTATTTTTTGTTTATCTGAAATCGGAGGCTTTGTCTCAACACGTTATAACTGATGTCACAAAGGCCATTTTAGGCCTTAACTTAAATTTAACCAAATGTTTAGTTACTTTTTTATCTTTGATTTTGTTATTAGATACATCCCATAACAAGACCGTGTGTTTTGGTCAGTATAGATGATGCTTGTTTGGCTGTTCAAACACATTTGATCACATGCAATCCAATCAGAAGTGATCAAAAGTGCTACATTTTTAGACCCTTTTTACACCTGTGTTTTGCACAATTTACTTGAAATTGGGTTGCTAACACCTGAAATTTCATCACATAACTAAACATGGCTTCACTTTTTTTTAAATATGAAACACTAGCGAATTCGCAGTCCCCACTGTGACGAATAACAACAGGTTTGTATTCATTTATTTGGGAGTGTGTTTTCAAACAGCTGTGTTTCTTCAGGCCATGCTGTTCTAGTGTACCAGGCAGGCCAGACATGAAGTAAAAGAAGCATTTTCAAGTGTATGTAGATTAATGTATGTGTTGCCTAAAACATGCAGATCCAAAGTACAGTGCATGACAACAAATGCTTTTAAAATCTATGATTGTCTGACTGTCTTGTATGTGGAATAGTGTCTGTTTGTGATGTTCACTACTGGTCCACAAATAAATGCAAATCAGTTAAAAGATTAAAATTATATTTACCAAGAATTTATGACAGCCAGATAAAAAAAAAATACAGAAAAAGGTGATTTCATTAGTCAAGAAATTAAGTCACCACTAAACATGCAGAACCGTATGCTAGATATAAGGTCTGCACATGTATTAGATGATAATTGTGCTTATTAACTTGATAATATTGCTAATAAGTAAATTTATGGTTCTAAAAACCCTTGTGATTTGTTGTTCATCTTCTGATGCTGACCTGCCTGGTCAGGGCTTGGCTATTCAATTACATTTTATTTTAAACTTAATTAAATTTGCTATCTGCACACTGTCTGGGGTGGTTTTCTGTCCACAAAAATGTGCACCCACCGAATGCTGTCCTGACAGTGCATGCACACACACACACACACACACACACACACACACACACACACACACACACACACACACACACACACTGACTAACTTGTACACTTTAATAAAAAAAGAAAATTAGTGAAAACTAAATTTTTTTGAAAAAAATTTTTTTTTGTATCATTAACTTTTACAAAGTCTCTTTAAGGCAAGTCGGTGGCCATCTTTAAAACACCTCTCAGGCATAATGCTTGGGCATCATTCTGTCTGATCTGCACTAAACAAAGCATAATTGATTACACCTCCTGCTAATCATTCCAGTCAACTCGCAACCCTGACTTAAGACCGGAATCTGACCAGAGGACACTGCTACACCTGCAGTTTCTATATTATTATTATTATTATTATTTAAAAAAAAATTTTCACAACTCTCAACTTACTCTGAGGGATGGACATACTGGCTTGTCTATCTCTAATTATTGTAAATGTATTTATATACAATTTCTGGAGGAGTTTCTCTCAAGCTTATTAGAAGATGGGACTCCTCTGGTGGTTCTTGGAGACATAGTGCATCCACCTAAATGAACAATTCAAGATTTACACACTCTGTCACCTTTGATGCACTAGTTACTGCATTGTACACTTTGGATCCCTTCCTTCTCACCTTTAACCTCAACCTGACCACCGACTGACACAACTTTTGCTCCACTATATATATAATATTTTGACATAGACCTATCCACTCACACCCTCTAAGCTATCAATTATAGTTTTATTTTTACTTCCTTTTCCTAATAACGGTGCAACTGACATTCTTCTTCACTCTGACATCTTGTTCAGACACAGTTTGGCCCCTCTCACCCAGTCCAGCCAACGCCACCCCCTCAGCCCCTTGGTTAGCTAATATTCTCTGGAAGTTTCGTTTTAAACTCAGGACTCCTTAAAGAATGTGGCATGAATCAAAAAATCTTTCTGACCTTACTGTATATGTCATCTCCTTCAAGCCATTTCTTCTTCAGTTGCACCTGCACTCTCACATCATTAACACATTCCTTTATGCTGGTACCTTTCCCTTGGCATTTAAGCAGGCTTCAATAACCCTAACTGTTTAAATTCACCCTTTTAAGAAAACAACAGATCGGTATTCCTATTTTATTTTATCTGGTTTTTCTTACACAGAACATCTTCCTAGTCTGGGTTAAGTATTGCTTCTCAGGTATGCCCCTCAGGGCTTTTTAAAGTGGGGAAGTGTCCACATCATAGCATTCAGTTATAAGTGATGACCTAGGGCCCATTTCTTGAACCTCTTCTCTTCTACATCTACATTTTGTCATTTCTATTTCTCATGCAAAAAATGGCTTTATCACAATGCCGATGGAACTCAACTCTACCTGTCGTCTTAGCCTAAAAAATGATATGGAGCCAGATCAGTCTCAAAAATAATATATTTACAAAATCCAATTTGTAAGTTCAAAACACAACTCGTAAATACACATCCAATTTGAAAATTCAAAACAGGATTTAAAAATACACAAATCCAATTCATAAGTTCAAAACACAATTTGTAAATACACAATGCCAATTCATAAGTTCAAAAAACTATTTGTAAATACACAAATCCAATTCATAAGTTCAAAACATGATTCATACATACACAAATCCAATTCATAAACACAAATCCAATTCACAAGTTCAAAACACGATTCACAAATACACAAATCCAATCCATAAATACACAAATCCAATTCACAAGTTCAAAACACGATTTATAAATGCACAAATCCAATTCACAAGTTCAAAACACAATTCATAAATACACAAATCCAATTCATAAAAACACATCAAATTCACAAGTTCAAAACACGATTCATAAATGCACAAATCCAATTTATAAAAACACATATCCAATTCACAAGTTCAAAACATAATTCATAAATGCACAAATCCAATTCACAAGTTCAAAACATGATTCATAAAAACACAAATCCAATTCACAAGTTCAAAACACGATTCATAAATACACAAATCCAATTCATAAATGCACAAATCCAATCCAATTCACAAGTTCAAAATGGGCATTTCTGCATGGAGTTTGCATGTTCTCCCCGTGTTCTCGTAGGTTTCCTCCGGGAGCTATAGGTGAATTGGATAAACTAAACAGGGCGTAGTGTATGTGTGTGAATGTGAGAGTGTATGAGTGTTTCCCAGTATTGGTTTGCAGCTGGAAGGGCATCCGCTGTGTAAAACATATGCTTGATAAGTTGGTGGTGCACTCCGGGTTACTTTCGGTTTCTCTCAGTGTGCAGTCGAGAGTAACACACATGCAGACTAATTCTGGGGCTGATTTAAACGTTGAAATATACATCCTGCTCTATTTTTCTAAAGCTCTATTTTTCTAAAGCTCTATATATTTTTTTTAAATATTCAAGGGTCATTAGATTAAAATCAAGGGTTGATTGAAAGGGTTGAAGGGTTTTGATTAAAAAAAACTTTTATACCACCTGTATTTTGTTGTACAAACACCTCTTTATGGCTTATACATTATGCTGGTGGTGTAAGTATGATAATTTTGCTAATATTCAAATCAAATGGTCTCATTAGTAGTTTTTTCTCATATGCAAATTAAAATTTGTATAAAAAATGTACATTAGTAAAATTTTACTGCTGGCTGAATTAAACATATTAAAGTAAATGTGAATATATACATACTTTCCCCCTCTTTGTTGTAGTTTTACAAAAAATAATGATATTGAGAAGAACTCAATTAATTAGTTATGAAAGAACTTAATTGCCAGTAAAGTATCCATTTTTTATCATACACTATCTGTTAAACTTTTGGTTAAGCAACAATTGATTAAGGCATAATAATAATAATAATAATAATAATAATAATAATAATACTTATTATTATTATTATTATTATGCCTATTATTAAATTGTAGTATTTTCATAGCAATTTAAATTACCCCTTCAATACAGTATGTACAACAAGAAACAAAAGAAGCTTTGATACTCTGGGAAGGAATGTCTGAGTGCATCAATTTCATCAGGTTTTCACTTTTTTCTTGTGCTTGAATATTAAAACAATAAATTTGTCAGTCACTGATTTGGCACCCGCCAATTTGAGTTTGAGACCCCAGATTTTTTAGATCTTTATGTAGTACTTTTCTGACAACACATGACCAGAATTGTTTAATATCCAGTCCTCTCAGTGATGCACACAGTTTGTTGCATGCTTACCCCGTGCAGGCGCACATGATGACATTCTGACGGAGAGCATTTGAGCTGCGCTCCTCACCTGAACGGGTATATAACACTAAAGAACATCAGGAGAAATGAAGCTCACTGATATACTGTACACAGACCTTTTCCCTGCGCTTGAGGCAACATCTCTGCTTATTAATGATTGATCTGATTACTGTGATCGGTTAAACAACTTATAATATGATTTAAGTCATGTTAAACTTTTTTAACTTGTTTCCTTCATGAGGAAAAAAAATCTGCTAGACATATTATAATTGTGTTTATTATGTGGCAGAGAAACATTAATCATGTATTCTGCAAATGCTTTACCAGAACAAGAAAATAACTATTTTTAAAACGGTAATGCAAAGCTATGCAAATAAAATATTGTCATATTTTGTTTAATAATTGACAGTATGAAAATAAGTTTAATGCAAATGAATGCAAATATTTAATTTAGTAAAATTATTTATTATGAAACCATTTCTTATTTTACAAATACACATGTTATTGCCAATTTTGTGTGTGCATTTTCCTTACGAACCCATCAAGTTGACTCGTAATACCATTTATAATTGCATATGGCAATATTGACCTCAATCACAATATGAACATTTTCCCAAATCATGCAGACCCTACCACTAATTGGGCACTGTGTTTAAGTGCTCAGTAGATTGGCTCTTGATTGATTCTAAAGATCATCGCTTCACCTCTCTTCACTGATGTTCTCCAAGTATGAACACAGATGCACAGACACGGAAGCATTAGAAATCTACGTCTACGATCTGATCCGTACTTTAAAAATATGTATTAGGGTACAAGGGAACATGATAACGGTAAACTCTTAAAATGATAATTTTATTTAGCATTGTTTTTAATATTCCTTCAGTAATATTCATCTATGGATTCTCTTGATGCCTGTGTGTCACTCACATGACAGTCTGTTTCAGGTCTTATTCTCCATCTACATAACTCTGCTTTAGATCTTCCATTAGAAGATACATCTAAATATATGTTTCATTCAAATGACATTTTAGTGGATGATACATTTAGATTGTATTTATTTGCAGAGGTATATTATGTCACACTTCACGTTTCTCTAGTAAGACGCTGCCGGCAATGCTTTTGTGGAAGTTTGGGAATGAACGTTCTGAAGTGAAATAAAGATTTCCTATGCAATGTACACGTCAGTTATGCACAGTTAATGCATGAAACTTTTCTAAAAAGCTGGTTATATAAATCTAAAGTATGGTAATTAGGAGGGACATGCTAAATTTGTAGATTGGAACGTAAAAACCAGGATTGCGAAACATTGTTTTAGAGGATAGGTGGTTTTAGCAAATAACATTTTATTAGCTTTCTAGATACGCAATGTCCTGTGAATGCAACTGCATCAGTTTTGAAATATGGCTTTTTATTAAATAATTATTTATATTAGTAAATAAAAAATGCTAAAATGTTGAATTAATTTGGAAAAATAAAAGAAAATCTTTAATTTGAGCGTTGAATGGATAAGGTCTACAACATTTTAAAATAAATTTAAATAGATTTATTATTGTCTCCTAAAAAGTGGTATTCTACTTTTTCCAATAATAAAGAAAAAAAAAATCCACCACTTTTATTCATGATGAAAATTCACAAGAGCACAGAATTCAGTCACTGAGCTTGTACATTCAGCATCCCTTCAGTGATTTCAGCAGTGACTGATTGGCCATTGTAATCATAATCTCAATTGATTGGCTGCTATTCACTGAACTTACCGCTGAGAAGCATCCTTAAGTCATGCTTGCAGTGAAGGATTGGGTTGACTGATACATAACCAGTGTTTATTTATTTATTTATTTATTTTATTTTAATAAAGGACTTGTGCTATTATTATTTTTTTTTATTATGCTCTAGTAAGTGGCTGTTCACTGTAAACAGAACACAATAACTTCTGGTGAATGTAAGGGTCGCGTTTTAGTTGTCTAAATTGATTCAGATTCATTGCAAACACCGGCAGCATCGACAGTGCAAATGCTTATTTCTGAATGTTGTTCTCACTAAATACAAATACAGTGCACATTAAGAAAGACGTTAGCCGAATCTTAAATAATTTTCCTTTATTATGCACGTCAACGAACCAGGACAGATGGGCAAAGTAAGTGTGCAGAGTCATATGCCTTGCATGCTACCATATGTCACAAAGAAATTTGTTAATAAAAAGATCATTGTGTGTAGTTTATAGCACAGCATCCGCACTGGATTGAACTGAGTCACATGTGTGTTTATAGACTTGCCTTTAAACTTTGGCATTTTCAAAAATTCAGTCAGAGGTTTCTAAATGCTGTTCATAGAGAAGGTTATTTATCTGCTAAGGATGGACTGGACCGCATGAAGCCAATTTGATGGGCAAAAGGGCTCATGGCCTCTTTTCACAGCAGTGCCAGGTCAACTTTTTTGAGCTGCAAGAAGCTCCTGTTTTCAGCTTTTGTGAAGTTGACCTTCATCACCGGTGCATGGAAATGGTTGAGCCAGATTGGCAAAACTGACATCAGAGGAAAGGCTCATTATGGCTGCTCGAGGGGTTTGTGTGTGTCTGTTCTTGATTGACAGTGCTGGAAAAGACTGTTGTGTTTGGTGGGAAGGGCACTCAGTCATTGCCCTTAGATTGACAGAAAAAAAAGTTTTGTGGTAAACGTGGATTGAAATACTGATGTGTGTCAAGATGCCATTCAGATCTTGTGTAAACTATGTTATATGTTTTTTCAGATGCTCACAAGATACCTAATAGTCCATGTTATCTATTTTTGCTTTACATCATTTACTGAGATAAATTTGTGTGAATATATATATAAAATTTATAAAGTTATATGTCATTATTCAGTATATTGGTTGTCGCAGATAATCACATCTATTTGCTCAAAATTCGAGTAGCAAAGATTGCTGTTATTTTAGAATGTTTTGCATTTCTTCCTCAAAAGCACAAATCAAGGGAAAGTCAGTGGATGGCTTGGTTTATTTTCCCTCCTATGTTTATCAAATGCATCACATAGCTACAGAGGGTAAAAAGTGTGTCACCATTTTTCTCAGAAAACATATTTCTAAAGGTGCTGTTGACTTAAGATTTTCACCAGATGTCTGTAACAACGCAAGTAATCTCTACATACAAAGAAAACAAAACTAATTAGTTTAGAAACTAAGTGATGTGAAATTAAATTAAATGAAATGACACATAAAGAAAAGGAAATGTAAACAGGGACAAAAGCCCAGACAGCAGCTGAAATCTCTAAGTAGTTATTCAGCAACCCTGTCTCTCATCAGTGTAAATGAATGTTAGCTGCTTCAGTCCCAACACCTACATTACAAGATGATGACGTTAAAACCAGGGTGGACATTTCAGCAAGGCAATGATGCCAAACACAGCCAAGGAAAAGTGCTTTTACAAAAAAAAAAAAAAGTTTATTCCAGTCATTACATGCAAAGTTCAATTGAGATTTACCCACTGCAAAACGCTCTTTTTAAAAGAAGCACAGACAAAACACATGTAAGCGCAGGTTGCCAGATTGATGACACCAACAGGAGCGAGTCTGACTATCAAGCCTAAAGTCTAATTTAAGTCCTGTTTTAAATAAAAGTAATGACACGCGTTAGAAGGAATATTCTCAGTATTAAAGGGAGTTTTTTTTTCCTAACCAACACCTGAAAATTTGATTTTAGAAATGGCTTTTATTTCTTGCAGCTGAACAACAAGACAAACTGATAGTGATGCACAGCACGTGCTTAATTCAGTGTTAAAGGCTAATAATGTAGATTTTAATGCACTTTACATTGCCATACTGAAAGCAGCAGCAGATAGTTCACCTCAGATCTTGAAAATAAAGTTTTTGAAAACTTAACTTCAGAAATGTGACTCAGTGCAAGCCAACACATATCAGTAATTTTGGCATGTAAGTTTAATAATGGTAAAGGGTTTTAGTATGTATTGATTAGATTATAAACCTTACCATTTCATTGGAGTGCAGTAAGTGCACTGTTTTGTGCTACTGAATGGCTTTGTTTACATTTTTGTCGTGTTTTGTCTGGTGCAAACAGTCAAATTGCTTATTACTGCACATGTCGAGCGTGTTGTTAGGACACCTAATGTTTACATTCGTAATATTTATATAATTTGCTAATTAATAGCCATCTTGTTTGGAACTCCGAATCTGCGTCTCATTTCAGAGTCTGCTACTGTCCACCAGAAGTATTTTTATGCTTTAGCAGAGTCAAAAACTTCCATACAGCACCTTTAAAACTTTCTAAAGACAGGTCCCCCAGAGATGCCCTAAATTAATGCATTTTATTCAATAATACATTGATTCATAAAATTTTCCTTTTGTACAACCTTGTGCTGCTTTCTCACAAACTAAAACCTACACTTGTGTGAGACAGTGGAGTAGTTATCATATATTTTACATTTTGCATTAATTGAATATTTATAGACAGGAATTGTTTTGGTTTATAGTCAAAACAGTAAACGTTTCATCCCTAATGTGTTCAGAATAAATCTCACAAAAGACAAAAAATGTCTTTTAATATGGATACTGTAATAAACACGTATAATTAGTTGCTGAAATGCTGCACATATGTGAGTGTAGGTCTTTTTGAAGTCATGTGACGTGCAGCGATGCGCTCACTGAACCTTGATAGAGGAGCTGGAAACCCAGATATGAGTTTCATGGTGTGGAGATTTGGCCACTCTCTGAGGCCTCTGATATAAAGAAGAGCTAACCAGTACTGACACAAATCTCACCCTGCAAGAGATGGGAACCAATTACTGCACCAAACATACACGTACACATTTGCTAGAGACGTGCCCTTCAGTGAATTTTTTTTTTTCCAGCAATAAGAAAAATGGAGCTACCCTCGAATAAATAGGTTGTGTTAACAGACAAAATCAAGAGGAAATTGTGGGAAAACTCACACAGTATAGATGTATGTTAGTAAATAGAAAATTATCTTCTGAAAGCTCACCGCTCCTATTAAAGAAAGCGCTCATTGATATGGTTTCATCTGTAGATGTCTGTGCAGAGTCATGATGAAACAGAAGTAGACATCTTCTGTTTTGTGATCTGAATGCAATGGATTGGTAAAAAGAAAATAAAGTGGAGAATTGGTTATACGT
>CAIGQZ010032254.1:4934741-4950140 GCA_903798205.1 Danio tinwini | reverse complement strand
CTATTACACAATCATAATATACTGTGATATAGCCTGGGTCGTTACTTCGTTGGATTGTTTTGTTTTCTCACTACAATCGATCCGCTCAATCGAGCAGAGACCACATCATTCAGGCGATCTTGGACCGATTACTGCAAATTTGGCACGGATCTAAGCGCTGGATCACATATGCCAAACGAACAGCGCTAAGGGGGGAAAGGAAACAGATTCCGAAACAAACGTCTATGTGTGAAAGCACCCTAAGATTGTATTTGAACGCAATTGACAGACAGTCGCAGCCAAAGTAAACTTTTGTGACAAGGCATTACTGGCCCGATCGGGCAAGTTACCATTTTGTACACTGGCCAGAGTTTCTCGCACGCTGGCCCCTGGCCATCGAGCAGTCCTTATTGTCGAGCCCTGATATATATATATATATATATATATATATATATATATATATATATATATATATATATAATAGTACAGCTCTGCAAATAACAGCACACTATATAATCTACACCTTCATTTAACTTAAAAAAAAACACTTAAAACAATTTTAATTTCTTGACCCCAGAGCTATAGATGCCATATATACAGATTAATGAAAGTTTAAAACAGTGTGTTTGCTACTTTTGTACTTTTTGTCTCATTAGTTGCCTAAAATCACTGTTCATTTAGACAATCCCCGTTATACATCCGTTTATTAATGCATTCAAAATAATGTACTAAGTGCGTGATTTAACAATTAATTTGCCAATAATATTTTTTATTAATTAAAATAAATATATATTTATTAATTTATTTTAAATTATTCATTTTAAAATTTTAATTAGAATTTAAAAAATACATTTTTTACAAGTAACAAATATTATTATTTGATTTTCTTTTAAAGTAATGCATTACTTTACTTGTTACTTAGCAAAGTAATATTATTACCCCCAACACAGTATTTATCACTCCTATAGGTCAATATGTTTTGCTTTGTAATAACAGGGGTTGGTGTACAGCAGGGGTTCTCAATGTTTACATTAAAAGGTCCAAGTCTGAATTTTCATTAAGGTCAGAGGTCCAGAACAATTGATATTACATAACTTGTTTTTAATAACAATCATAACATGCATCACAAGTCAACACATTTTATTTTTCTTTAAATAAAGTGGCATTTGCATTTAAAACACATTAAATACAATGCAAATGTGGCAAAACCATTAATATAAGTGCATTTTGTACAAAACACAAAAGATAGGGAGAGGGAGAACACAAAAGGTAGGTCAATAGTATTTGGATGCAGCCATGATGATGCAAACTGAGGTTGCACATCTCAGAAATGCAATGTCAGACACAATGTACTCAGTAGAGCTAGTGACGTCACTGTGAGAGGTAGGGTTAGGTGTTGGCAGGTGTGTAATGAAAACTTTACAGTAGTAGTTGTAGTTTTGCGACCCTTATATCTGTATTTTGTGGATACTGCCGTTCAAAATGTTCGTGTTTTGACTCTTTATAACTGCAGTTGTCTCATTACAAATCAAGCAGAATGGCATTGTGCTGACTTGTGGCAATTAAAACACATACTTATGAGTCCATTCAACTTTGAACTGTCGATTTTCTTCATCAGGTTTTCTTTTCCATGAGACCGACATCTCTGTCCATTCAAATGATCGATTTGCTGCGGTGCATTAAAGCAGGTGTGCGCACGTGCGATTGCCCGCTCAATCATGTGAAGCCTCGTATGATCACTGGATGTCATGACAACAGAGTCACGCAGGACAGTTGATTTACAAGGTTTATGCATTTATCACTGAAGGAAATGCACAATTTAAATATTTTACGCATGGTCTTGCAATACTAAATGGAGTTGGTCCGGATTGAATATCCTTGCGGTCCAAAACCGGACTTTGAGAAGCCCTGGTGCACAGTCACTTGCTACAGGGTGTAGATCTGGAAAACCTATATCAGTGTTTTCATTTTCTCTGCTCTCTGTAGAGCTTTCCATTTGGACTCAGTGTTTTTTAGCGCAGGAGGTGACCTGGTTATGTCAGTCAGTGTATGACAGTCTCGTCTGCGTCTTTGTTTAGTGCTCCTATTATAAATGTTCATTGGTGAGCTCTGGCAATCTGGAATTGATGTTAGAATATATAATGGGTTATTATGGATTTATCTACATTGGCTAATGGATGTCAACACAGCACTGGTAAATTGCAAGTCATGTTTACAGACACCTGATTTGCCACAATCTTTATTCTATCAGAAAAGAAAAATTATAAATGTATACGAGGTCTGTAATGCTCTGTGCTCACTATCACAGGGATCTCTTTGAGAATATTATAGTGTGAAATGGTCACCCTGTGATACGGTTAACTGTTCTGATATTAAAATATCAAATGAGAAACAGAGCATGTTAGGATTCAGTTTTTTGTTTTTTTTTAGCGCTCTGGGTGAAGCTAAAAATAGCACTCGCTGTGGAGTACAGTTTTCCCCAGTGATGCAAATGGAAGTCACAGGAACAGCTGCGTTAAAGCCAAGTCGTGTTAGATCAGCCTTGGTCACATGACCCGCTGTCTGCCATTCATTATTACTGGAACTCTCAAGTGAGGGCATATTGCATTGAACTAAAAATGTGCAGCGTTTTTCATTTCATTCATAGTTAATTACATGTACATGAAACATTTATTTAATTGCTTTGATTGTTTACTTACATATAAATAGAGAAAATATTATAGAGAGGGGGGTGGGTGATAGAGAGCATATTTACTGTATTTCTATTTATGCATTGGATTTGCATTATGAAGCCTTAATCTTTGCTCTATCAGCTTTTGATGTTGAAAATTTAACTATAGTGTAGACAAGTGGATTTTATATTTTTTGTTAGCCTAAAACAATAGCACTAGAACTACAGAAGCACTCACTTTGACAGTATTAATACTTTTTGTAATTTAATAACTTAAAAAAAAACAGCAAATGACTAAAGTACCCTGTCTTTTTCTAAAAAGTGGGCATAATTCAGTCTAAAAATATTTAAAGTTTTATGAAACACAAAAGATTTGTACTTTCAATGGCCAATTAAATTAACCGCATGCACTTCAGTGTGAACTAGTTACTCATACACACCTATAGCCTATATTGCAAAACTTGATTTCATTGAATAAGATGACAGACATGACAAGCTCAATTCTAAAATCTCATTAAAAGTTTTAAGGGCACCTATGATGAAAGCCATCTTTTGGGAGCTGTTTGGACAGAACTGTGTGTAGGTATAGTGTGTCCACAGTCATATATGGGTGATATAAAGACAACAAGAAAGACCAAAAGGCTCTTTTTTTTATTTCCTGTCATTAAAATGGCATCCAAATCCCTCCCATTTTGAGGCCCACCACAACGTGATGTAGGAGTGCAGTTTTCCCACCCACCAAATTGATTGACAAAAGCATATTAACATGTCTCCGTGGTAACACGTATAATCAACTAGGATTAAAAGATCTGTTCAGCTTGCTGTGATCATCAATCATCATCAAATGTGATCAAGTTTTCAATCAACAATGCATATTTGTTATGAATTACAGCGATTTTACCATCTTTACTTTATCACCTCATGTCAGTACAATTATAAAAGATGATGATTCAATCCCAGTTAGTGGACATTAAATCAGGTTTATTTTGTACATTAACAAAACGGATATGCATACAGCAGTGGATATTAACATGCATCCTGTCACATTTGGCGTGCAAAAACTTGAACTTTGTAACGACACTGTGTGTGACTCATCATTGCAACTCCACAACAAATACGTTAACTAATCATTGGAAAGTTCTTACTATAGTATTTCTCACAAACGTTATGTGAGATCTGCTTCCTTCATTTCTGTCACTGTGCTGTTTATCTGATGCAGCCGAGGCGGAGATCGAGGCACACTCAAAGGCACGTGGGAACGGTGGGTGGGGAGAACTAGCGTTAAAAACAACAAAAACAGCAACATTGTGTTTAGAGCAGAAAATCCCAATATTCTGGGAGGTATAATAAATTATCTGATGGGTGTTTTGAGCTGAAACTTTACAGACACTTTCTGGACACACAAAAGACTTATCTTAAATCTTGAAAAAGGGGTAAAATAAGTGCCCTTTAAATGTAAATACGACATGACAAAAACATTAATTTAGCACAGACTTATATGACTATATTTTTTATATGAACAGTTAGAATGACCATTCTAGTTACATAATTCTGGTAGTGTCAGTGGTAATTAGAAATTTAAAAAAAAAAATCTGTAAATTAACAGCAAAAGTATTTGCAGCTAGTTCCCCATTTGTTTTTAACTGTTATTAACATGACCAAACACAGAGAATGTTATTTAAAACTACTTAATGTCAAAAGTCACTTTGATAAACAAACAGAATGTATAAATAAGGAAAACACTTCTAAATCACCAATACGGGAGTGAACTGTTAGTGTAGAAGTATATTGATATGAATGATTGTAAACAAATGGATGGACTGATAGATATGAAATAAATATTGACATGGGTGGATATAGATGGACCTATGGATAGACAAATTGATTGATTAAAATTACAGATGGATGGATAAAACGGATCGAAGATAGATGAATGGAGAAACTAAATGAGAAATCAAAATATTAAAAGAGAATGAAAGAAAATAAAAAATTAAGATTAAAAGAGGATAAAAA
This sequence comes from Danio tinwini, assembly GCA_903798205.1. NCBI lineage: Eukaryota > Metazoa > Chordata > Actinopteri > Cypriniformes > Danionidae > Danio > Danio tinwini. Next base: position 4,945,477 of record CAIGQZ010032254.1, on the reverse strand, counting down.
GAATGAAAGAAAATGAAAGATAGAACAAAATATTTGTATAAAAAAATGAAAGAGAACAAAAGAACGAAAGAAAAACAAAAAGAAACCGAGATAAACACAGATCTGGATATATACAACCAATTTAGCTGTTGAAGAAATTCATAAAAAGCCAGCAAATGTGAGTGGAAACTCTTAATTAGCTGACCTTTAATGGCCTGTCTGACCTAGAACAGATTGTTTGGAAAAACTATGTTGAGGTCAGGAAACAAGGTCACACTAAATTCAGTGTGGTGACTGCTGGTCCTTAGCCTGCTTCAGGCAGTCTGTCTGTTTGCATGGTGAAGAGCGCTGGATTTGCCCTACACGGCTCAGGCTTTGGCATCGCAGGTGAACAAAATAGCTGACGGAATATCCCATGGCTTACTGTTCCACAGCTCCTTTTGTTTCTTACTCACACGGAGCGCTCAAATGAAGTAGAAATTGTTTCTTGTTTACATTGTCTGCTCGGATCTGCGCAGCCATCAGTTTTGAGACCTTATGTATAATTCATGGCTTTACCCACACAAAGAGCCCACACACACCGCCACACCTCTCTTTCGACTTGCAGCTTTCACTCTCTCATGTGGCGCTGGAGAAGTGTGATTTTTGGTGGAGTTAGCATGCAGATCCTGTGCAGTTATCAGCTTTAAACTTGACACATTTACAGTGTGTTTGTTTAGTGCGCTTGATTTTATAATTTTTTTAATTAAAAATTAATGCCCTGCTAAGTCTAAAAATGCGGCTGTTGTTACTTGCAATTAGGTATAAAATTCTGATGGTACGATAACTTTTGGATAAAAATATAACAGTTTAACAGTTTGTGATTATTGCTCTAAAATATGTTCTTTTTCAATGTCTGGATAAAAAACGACTTTGTTTTTCCCCATTAAACACAATATATTTTATTTTAAGAAACATTTATAATATTTTGGAACAGTAAACAGCCTAATTAAAATAAATTATTTAATTCAGTTGTCTTCATTAGTTTCAAAAAACACTGATTTTTTTGCATCTTGATAAGGCATCTTTGGATATTTTTCTTTTCTTTGGATATAAAGTAAGCCACTGCACTTTTAAGTTGTATAGCATGTTAAGCCATTTGTTTTTCAGATTTGGGCTGACCAATAGCTTTTGATTGATGGCCCAAAATACAAAATAATATAGCCTTGTAAACAAACAAACAAACAAACAAACAAACAAACAAACAAACAAAAACGTACATATATTGTAGGAATGGAATAACAAGAAACAAAAGAAAAAAAAAAAAAGAATGAAAGAGAACAATTTTTTGAATAAAAGAGAACACTTTTTAGATACTGTAGGAACAATATAACAGAAACTTTTCGCGATTTTTAAAACCGGTTATTCTCCTGTGCCTATTTGCCATGACTTTAAAAAAAATTGTAGAATATGTTAATTTAGTCAAAGTAAAAACTTAAAACTTAAAATTATTCTCAATCGCAGGTGCTGGAAATGATTTCCCCAAATAGCTCCCATTAGCTCGATAGATTGAGATCTTGAACGGCTTTGCTAACACACTCGAAGATTTACTTTCCAGGCCAGGCTGAGCACATGGTGATATCCGATCAGAAGGAAACCTGATCTGGGTGTACTCGCTGCGGGCACAGCACACCAACTACAGTATTTACACCAAGTGACAGGTCCAGGCATGTGCGCAATGTGGCAGAGGAGGCTTGAGGAGATCGGGATATATTTTGGAGTTTGATGGACAGGCGAAGCACACCTTTGTTGACCCATTCCCGCGGTGACTGTGGATTGAAGGTTAGGTTCCCATGAACCAAAGAGAAATCCGATCTGCTGAACAACAAGCTCACATTTAAGGACTAGTTTATTTGGCATTGTAATTTGACAAATTAAATCATTGAAACACCAGCCGCCCCATTAGTGAATGATTATGGGATGTAATTTGATTTTATGAGAAATCATGTGTGCCAGTATCAGTAGTGGACATGGACAGGATATGTTTCGTCTTTTCAGATTTGGTGTAGTCATGGTTCTTATTTTGTGTCATGTGACTCAAGATTATGGTTGTTTTTAATATATGTTTAGGCCTGTATGATATTGGATAAATCTGTTATTGTGATGTTTTATTTTTTTTGTGATAAATATTGTTATATGAATGCATTTTCACAAGATGAATAGCTCCATTTGGCAGTTTTCTGGGCAGTCTTAACATCTAAACATCATTTAGGTTCAGTAATAACACTGCAAACATGCTTTTCTTACTTTAAATTGTCTCGTTTTTAGTCCAAATATCGAAAATCCCTAAATAAGTTAAAATATTGTATTAGTTTTATGTTCAGAGGAAATAACTGAAAGATTTTCCTTAAAACCAGCAAAAGGATCTGCCTTTAGGGTGAGTAAAATGATCTTGTTTTCGCTTTGAAATGTAGATATTTGGACTAGAAACAAGAAATGTGAAAAATTTGAAGAAAGAAAAACATTTTATTTGCATAAATTGTAAAAATTCTGTATAAATAATGCAATTACAATACAATATTTATTTAAAAGCACATTTAAAAACAATCAAAGTTTACCAAAGTGCTGTACATAAAAGTACAGAGAAGCAGAAGACATTTTTACCAAATTAAAGTAAAAAAACAGCGAGTATTAAAAGCGAGAGAAAATAGGTCTATAAACGGACTTAAACACAGAAATGGAGAAATGCCAGTCAGGGCATTTACTAAAGTATGGGCAACATAACGTTAACATAACGCAACATAACGTTAACATAACGCAACATTACGTTTTGCCTTTAGTGTCAGCAGCACAGCATGTAAGCATCATATTGCTCATAGCCAATGACAGTTTTACAGTTTTTTGGCTTACAAAGGGTTCTTAGAGCTTTAGATGATAACAGTTGAACCACTGCATGTTTTTGGTTCTTTTTCTGAAGTTTGACTTTGGGACTGTTGCTGTCTGTTGAAGATAAGATAGCTCTTGGATTGCATCTAAAAATCCTAATTTGTCCTTCAAAGATGAATGAAGGTCTGAGAAGATTGAAACAACATGACAGCAATTAATAATAAAAATTTTGGCGTGAACTAATCCTTTAGGTTTCATATTTCTGTGTATTAAAGCTGTGGAGGTATGTGGTAAATGCTGATTTAGCAGCACATTTGACTGATTATTCTCTTGTTTTGATTTCCTATTATTTTTATATTGGCTGTTATTGTTCTTTAAAACTCAAACAAAAGAAGAAGACAGTGTTTGATACATTTTGATACATCAAATTGATACATTTTGTTTAAAACTCCAAAATGTTCTAATGAGCAAAGAGACAGAAGTCTACCCCTAATTGTCTTATATTATGTTGGAAACACTGACCATGTATTGCAAAGGAAATGATCTCACGATTGAAACAGTTGCTGTACAATGTTGTTTATAATGGCTCTGAATAACCAAGTCATTCTGCTCGATGCCTTATATATTGTACTTAATTGTACAGTGTTCAGTTTTAAGAGTTATTCTTGTACTACTATATCACTATATGCTTACTTTAGCTGTTTAACTAGACAGTCAGTTTGACTTGTCTGTCTGGTGACACTGTGTAACCTTTGCTCAGTATGCCTGGGCCGGTGGTCAACTTCTGGAGCCATCAGGAGCCAGATGGTCGTGTCTGGATCTCCTGTGGTGGCAGTCTCTTCAAAAACCTGCATGCCAGTCTTTGATATATGATTTTTACAGCCTCACTGGATACCACACTCTTGAACAGAGGCAATTATATATCTGACCTGGGATAACACTCACACCTCATGCTTATTTTGTTTATGCTTTTAGTGTGTTCGCTTTTTATTATTTATCGCTTTTTTTATGTTATGGACTGGATTGCAACGAACAAGCACAATGCTAATGTTTGTTGTGTCGTCTTGTTGATAGTTCAGCCCTCCTGAGACTCTCATTAGTTTTGTTCACACCTGAACCAAGCATATTTCCATCACAGCTCAGTGTCCTCAGTGGCTGTGGCAGAGTGCAGGATTTTCTCTAGGGATGTTCTTACTTGTGTCTGACCATATACCTGGAGTCAGGCCTGGACTAAACTAATGCTTTTTAAACATTGAGCGGTACTGTTCGGTACAGGCCACCCTGATCAAGCGTTTATTTCCAATTATATATTTTTTTATATTTTATTTTATATTTATATTATATTTTATATATTATATTTGATTTTTTAAATATTTTTGTTTTTCAAAAAATATATCATTATCGCAATAATAATATATGCAGTATCCATATTGCAGGGATGTGTAATAAATGTAGTTAATTTTGTTTGTCTCATGCATAGGTTGTAGGGTTGTTACAATACTGAAATTTTAAAAACATACATTTTCCACGAACATATGAGCAGTGTTGAGCATGTTCTTTAACACCGCTGATTTGCCATTGTGTTCACGTGCTTAACAGAAATGACTGTGATTGGCCATGAAGGCTATCATTTCACAGAGTTGATAGCCAGTTCACACTGGAGCGGTTCAAAGTCACGTTGATCAGCTTGTCTTATAGACAGGTTTGTCTATAAACTGACATACAAGCAATCAACTGATGAATCACGGCTTTTAAACACTCCAGTGTCCTTGTGTCTGTGGTTACACCCAGTAAACAGCGGTGAGTTCGGTGAACTGTCATTTCTATTGAGCATGTGAACTAGGGCTGCACGATTCTGGCTAAAATGAGAATCAGTTTTTTTTTTCTTTTTTTTTGCTTAAAATAAAGATCACAATTTTATTGATGTAAAATAATGGTTAATATGAGTGGACTATTATTATTGCTATTTCTCAAACATATGGTAAAACAACAATAATAATATTATGTGTAGGTCTGCTGTTGGTTAAAATGCAAAATTTTGTTTAGACTTGCAATGGTGGACTTGAACAGACTTTAAATATGTCCTGGTCATTAATGCACAGTAAAGTCATTACATCAGAATACAACTGTTCATAATTCTGAAGTTGATTTATTATGTTTGAGTTACATGCTTGCAATCTGTCATTGACAACAATATTAGACAATTTTTTCTACTAGTAAAATCAGACATTTATCATTATCAGATTCCCTCACTCACTCATTTTATTTTCGGCTTAGTCCCTTTATCAATCCAGGGTCCGCCAACTTATCCAGCACATGTTTTACGCAGCGGATGCCCTTCCAGCTGCAACCCATCTCTGGGAAACATCCAAACACTCATTCACACTCATACTCTACGGACAATTTAGCATCCCCAATTCAACTGTACCGCATGTCTTTGGACTGTGGGGGAAACCGGAGCACCCGGAGGAAACCCATGTGAACGCATGGAGCACATGCAAACTCCACACAGAAACGCCAACTGACCCAGCCGAGACTCGAACCAGTGACCTTCTTGCTGTGAGGCGACAGCACAATGTAACCTGCTCACCTAATGTTAACGTTTGTAATATTTATATCATTTGCTAATTAATAACCTCATGTGGAACTGAATCTGTCTCATTTCGACGTCTGATACTGTCCATTTAGGTCACGGACGTATGTTTTCAGAGCCTTTCTGAATGAATGAATGAAATGCGCTGTTTTCCAACAAGGCAACCCAGGGTGCTGAAATGTAATTGGCTAAACTGGCATTGTGCAGGTTTCCGGCACGGAAAAAACATTTTCAAAGCAGAATATCTGACTTCAGAATTGTTTTTCAGTTAAACAAGTATGTTCACTTGGGATGTTTCTTAAATATCTGCACACATATCATGGTATTTTTATGCTTTAGAAGAGTCAAAAACTTACATACTTTAAGAACATGCTCCATAGCACTTAAATGTTCGCGGGAAATTAGCGTTTTTAAAATTTCAGTACTGATTGGTATTGAATTCCAGTATCGTGACAAATCTACTTACTATGTTTATAACATAATTGTTATTATTATTTTGCAAGTTAGCTATAACAAGACATATCATTATTGCAACACTCAACAACAATATTGCAAATTTTTCTACTATCATGCAGCTTTTACTGCCAACATTACTCTTATTTCTTTGGCATAGTGCATTCCAGAATGTCGATGGCGTTCTGATGCAAAAGAAAAAGCTGTATGGGCCATTCATATATCTTTTGTGATCTCAGATTAATTACTTAAGATTTAGATGAAAATGTGCAAATAGAGAGTGGAAGTGGCAACGTGAACATCCCTGTGAAACAAAAATGAAAGCCATAGAGCAGATTTTGTTCTTGCTTCTTGGCATGTGGCTGTTTGTCACAACAAGATGACAAGCTTTGTTTGAACATGGTTCATTGCTGTGAGCTGTTATTGCGGTGTCGTGTTTTGGCTGTGTATTTAAAAATGTCTATTCCTGTGTTGTGGTTCCCTTGTCCGGCTGCTTGCATGTTTGAAGATTCTCTGAAAACTATTAGAAATGGAAATAAATTTGTAACCCACTGCATAGTACCGAACCGCATCGCCCAATGGAAATAGGCCATAAAAAGACACCTGTGAAACCAGTATTATAAGGCCTGGCCTGAATTAAGCTTATGACAGATATTTTTTTTTGTTATTTGTCCAAAGTCAGAGGCTGTTTCTCAATTCCATGAATGCAGAGAACAGACTTGCGTTCTTGTGGAGACTGGTCTTGCCAAGTTACCTCGGAAGAACGAACTCGGGACACTGCGAAAACACAGAACGCATTCTGTGAGAAATGAGGTGCTATGTTCTTCTCTGGTTTTTCTTGATGGTCACATGACCTCCACACGTTTATAATGGAAAATTATTTAAACATTATAGCAGTCATACAACGATTTGTTGTTTTTCCCTTTTTCACAAAATATCTTATGCCTAAAAACCTTACAAATATATGTTGCACAACACAAATAAAACTAATTTTAATACAAATTTCAGCAAATAAACACCCTTAATGTGTTTAGGGAAACTCCTGAGACAAATAAGTTATAGACCATTTCAACGTGGTGATGTCATTGGCCCATAAACATTTCCTGCTTGTTATCAAACTATTTCATAACTATAACAAGTGGCAAATCAATTATAACCTAAGGTTAAAACAGCTATATTTAGATATACATTATTTATCAATATGTGGCTCTTTCTGCTTTCCCTGAGCATATATAAAGTAAAATGTAAAACGGGAAATGCATTGGTACCATTGTTTTTGTTTACATCCCTTAAAATAGTATAAATCTCAGAACTTTAATAATAAATCTATATAAAATGCTGCTAATCCCACCTCCTTTATTCAGTCGCAATGACTTCTGGGACTTCTCGAGTGAGTTTTGCACTCCAGTCTGCATTGATGTGTCCCTTGATACCCAGAGCACATCCGGAAACTTTCACGCATCCTCCGTTCTTGCTGTCTTGAGCTTTGGAACTGAACTTTGGCAGTCGATGACGTTACACGAGAACATGAGGATGCAAGATTGCTGAAGAACGCATATTGATAAACAGGTGTTTTCTGTGTTTCAAATCACCTGTAAGTTATTTTTAAATAAAAGTTGTTTTTTGTCAGGTTCATATTCTGTATAGTCTGAGGGAATTATTACATTATTACAGGGACATAAAAAATAAAAATGAGTTCTGAAGGTGGAGTTGTTGTCCAGTCCTAGGTGTTTTTTTTTTTTTTTTTTTTTTGCTAACAAACGATTAACATGATGCAAAACTGAAGACTTTTTAATAAAGCCAAAGTTTACATCACTAAATTAATGACTTGCATGAATTTTGTATCATAAACTTAAATACATTGACATAGTTGTCAGTAGATGTAGTAGTAGTGTAGTAGATGTAGTAGTAGTGTCAGTAGTGTAGTTCACACAATGGAAATGTGATCTTTCTTCTAATCAGCCAATTGGGTGAGCTTACTGCAGTGTAAAATTTTAATTAATTGTCATGGGATGGAATGATATCAGCACATCACTAATTTTGTTATGAGCAATACTCTATTTTCACATCATCTGGATACTAGGGTTGCAAGGTTTACTGACCGGTTCTATGGTAGTATCGTGATACTATGGCTCCAAAATACTGGATTTCTGCTCCTGTTCATATGATTTAATAGCTACAACAACCGTGACAATCTCTTAAAAAGAACAACACACAAAGTGAAATTTTTAAATACTTTGCATTTTTACCTGATAAAAAAACATGAAAAACCTAAAAGAGGGTTTGTAACGAATTTAATTTGGTATAATTAGCATCTTGCATCAACAACCATCTTCGTTTTGAAGAATCCCCCCTTCCACCCCTACTCCTCCTCCTTTCCTAGACGGGTGGCACGGTGGCCCAGTGCTTAGCACTGTTGCCTCACAGCAAGAACGTCACTGGTTCTAGACCAAGCCAGCCGACATTTTTGTGTGGAGTATACAAGTTCTCCCCCTGACATGCACCTAGACATGCACCTAGTAAGTAGTTATCTCTTAAGAGCAATCACTATCTGTTCATTATCTACTACAGCAGGGGAGTTCTCGAGATCTACCTAAGCTCAAACACCCCCCTCGCCTTGCAAACGGGAGGGAGCCCCGCGCTTGAGGTTCTTATGAGTTTAGGGCTCTCTCCCAGGACAGCATGCCAAACAAGCTTTATAATCAATCATTAGCTAAGTGTGATCTTGAAATTTCCTTTATTTCATGGATTTGAGTTATGAAATACAGTATCGCAATACTGCTTGGTATCACAATATTTCAGCTGGTATAGTATTGTGACATGAATTAATGTTATCACGACAATCCTACTGGATACTATTCTTGGATTCTGCTTCCAAACAAAAGCTTTCTGCATCATACTGATATTCCATTCCGGCACATTATCCCACTGAGCAGAGAAAAAGAGAAAGAGAGAGAGAAAGATGCTCAAATTGTTGTGCTCTTGCAGAAATTAGAGTATTACCTGCTGTTATTTATGCACTGTAGCACAAGCGTCTCATTTGCCTGCCAAACCTGCGCTTAAATTTGAGTGATTTCTCCTCGAGCATCAGGCTGCACCACAGTGCGCATGATGGCTGTATTTTCATCCACCCATCTGACTGTGAAGTGTTGCCTAGTCCTGCGGATGCAACCCCAGAATCCCACAGCGAATCCCTAAGGCTGTGAATCAGAACTGTCCCTGCCTCGGCCTACACACCGCCAGCCCCGCTTTGAGCATCAGCCAGTCTGAGAGATGCTCTTTTAACTGGCCGTCTCAGGTCTGTCCCAGCTGTCACAAACCTGACAGCTAGTTTGATGTTAAGCGTGATGTAGGTTTTAGACTGTCAAACTATAGCATGGGTCAAGCTGTAGAACCGGGCAAAAATAGTTCTGTATGAATGTGACGTTGAAAGTTCAAATCTACACCCACTTTGTTAGTGCCTTATCTTTTCTATAGCATGCACAAGTTATGATTAAATTAGCAGTCGAAACAACACATTTAAATATTGCATATGTTGTCTGTTTAGTTTCTATATGAAGAATTTTTTTATGTATATATTTAGACTGGGCAACATGACAGTGCTCAGCATGTATGCGTACACCCCTCGCAAACCTCTCTTCTAAATTAATAGTTTTCTATAGGATGATTTACAATGTTCTATTTCTGCATATACATTAGATTAGTCAGTACTGAAGCCAACTCTGGATCTAATCTAACAAAATAAATTACGACAACAGCTCAAAAATGAGTAGCCCAAATTTAAAGGTTAGGGAAAAATGTTAGGGTTTTGTTCAAATGCACCAAAATGTGACGTGAAAGTGAAACAATACATCAGAATGTGCACTATTTTCCTGCTGCCGACTGTGCAAATCATTAATTAAGCAACAAAGACAAGGACAAAATCACTCAGTGCTCTTGACCGAAGGATTTTGTAGCTTCAACAGCCCAGTTTGCCATTGTATTTTATTCTTTTGCATAATTATATAACTAGATTTTTGTTCACACATATATATATATATATATATATAATATATTAGGGCTGTCAATTTATTAAAAAATTTTGCTAATAAATCACACTTTTTTGTGATTGATCATGATTAATCAAGTACATTTTCATGGACACCAATACTCCGCTTTGATTAAGATAATACTCTGATTAAGAGTCTACCATGTAAGCAGCAATTTTTGATTACCTTAAAGGACCACCCGAAATGCTGAGTTTTTTTCTTTCTGTTCGCCATGCGGTATCAAATTCCATTAAAACAGCACACTTTTAGTAGTCCTTCATATTTTCACCTAATAATTGTCACGAGGCATGAGCAATATGTTGCTGAATGAAAGTGCTGATAAAGTCTAATGATTAAAAATGAAACACCCGAAATAGCATAAAACTCTGGAGGAAACGCTGAAGAGCCTGGTGATGCGACCTTAATTGTTTTATACTGAAACTTTCCTTCTAAAAGCGCTTCCTTTGTCTTATGCATATTTTTTGCACATTAATCACACGCAGAGCCGGAGCAAGCTGAACTGGCTCTCTAGGCAAACAGCGATCACGCCGCCTTCAACCCGAAAGAAAGAAAGAGAAAGAAGAAATAGAAAATTACCGGTTTGTGGGTGAAACTGAGGACCGTAAGGAAGGGGGTGGGTGTCGCGGATGAAAATGAGGACCGGGGGGTTGCTCACTATTCTGCCATCCAAGGCGGCTGCCTAAGTTGCCTCTATGGACACGCCGGCCCTTAACACACGTCGGCCACAACAGGAAATCAAAAAACTATTAAAATATTAAATATTTCAAATTAACTGGGTGCATCTTGACAGACTTAAT
>CAIGQZ010032254.1:4920898-4933735 GCA_903798205.1 Danio tinwini | reverse complement strand
ATATATATATATATATATATATATATATATATATATATATATATATAATCAGAGGACACTCTACAGTTTTTTTTTAAGTTGAGAATGTAGTTGTTTAGATTGCAACTATGCTGTTTATTTATAAGGATAGTGTCTATTTTTAAAATATTTATAATTTCTGAGAGACAACAGCAACCATTAGCCTGTCCCTGAGCTGAGCAAAGACGGTTGACACTGTTCATCCACAAGATGGCGACAAAGAGCGCATAATAAGCCCTTAGAGTCTAAAAACAGCAGAATTTCTAACTACAGCTGATCAAATCATTATTAAACCGGTAAATTACATTCTGAGTCACTCCATCTCTTTTGTGTGTTGCAGTGCTATGTTTATACCATATAATTGCAGTGTGTTGAGTGTGAAATGGGACCTGAGTTACTTTTTGGTTGGCCATCTGTGTGTTTCTAGTGAGTCTCCTGTTTTCGTTATTGCAGACTAGTTAAGTAAAAAGAAAGAAAGAAGAAAAGCCTACATGTGTTTAATGTTTTTCCTTATCGCAAATACAACAGTAATCTGGTAGTGGTAGTGTTGGCGCTCGTTTGGCATTTTGCGGGACAATTATTGTGGAAACCTGATTGCAACTGAGAAATACTGGAAAATCTCTGTAGACTGATAGCATTTCATGCTGTTCAGCCTTATAATCTTAATGTCAGCAAAATCACATGTTTTGTCATCACTTGAGACATTAGGCTAGCTTTCATATACTGCACGCAGAAGCAGCACATTAGTGAGGAGTAGCAGTGCTGGTCAATGTATGCGTGCAACAGGTGTAAAAGTGACGTTGGTGAAGTAGCATTGATTTCTGCTGTTCAGACGCCAGCTGCAGATGTAAAGGAATGATGGAAGAAAGTAGTTCCTCACGCTATTTTTTTAGACTCTCCATGTTTGATTTAAATTTTTATATACACGATTTTGCCCTTCGGACTGTTGTATAAACGCAATATCACACTCGTAGCAGTGCGATGTGGCTGTATATCGTCACTGGTGGGGCACTAAAGCACTTGGCCTGCATCCACATCGCACCGCAACGAATGTGATATTGTTCCACTAATAATTGATGTAAAAAGTTACATGATTACACTTTTGGCCAAAATAATTATGATTAGTATATTTTATGTATTTTTTTCAATCAGCCCAGTTTTATGATATTATGGCAGTATATAAATCTTGATTTTATGATTTATGTCAAATACAGTGTTAAATAGAATAATCCAAATGCTCATCCAATAACACGGAAAGCATATAAATCCTTGTCATCAGTCGTAATGGATACATTTATGATATATTAAAACACATATTTTGGGCTGTACTTACTAAAACAATGGCTGCGCCCGAAACCGCATACTTCCATTCTATATAGTACGCTAAAATTAGTATGCAAGCAGAGTAGTATGTCTAAATTCATAGAATTTGAAAATCAGTATGCGAGAAGTACCTGGATGACTTATTACTTTCGGCGAGATTCTGAAGTGTGCATCCCATGCACGCTGCGCTATCCCATGATGAGAATTCATGAATGGGAGTGAAGCGACGCAACTGACGCAGGTAGGTTGCGTGACCATGACAAAATGGCAGATGTAGTAAGTCCGAATTCTATTCATACTTCTCACAGTCATACTGTATAGAACGAGGCCAAGTAGTATGTTTAAATTCAAATGCAGTACTTACTGAGTAGTAGGCGGTTTCGGACGCAGCCAATCATTAATCATATGATATTTTTAATAAACAAATTAGTATTGAATAAAAACATAAAAAGTAAATAATTTTAATATTTTTTCTAGTCATGTGGGCTATTTTCTTTTTTTTGATTAATTAAAAGTAATTTGAATTCTAATAAAAACTCTAAACAGCTAATCAAATTGATTGAAAAATGCCCAATGTTCCTAAATTTAATGTCATCAACAGATTTACTCACATAAAGATTTAATGTACCAGTCCTACTTTTTCATGGTTGATTCAGTGTTTCTGATGTTGTATAAAGTCCCTCATTTTGCTTACTTTTCTTCATTTGTGCTTCTTTTTAGGAGGCACAGAAGGTGAATAACCCTATTACTATTCAGGCTGATGGCACAACAAAGACCGGGAATGATAAAGAAGAAGTGCCAGCCAGTGAAGTGGGCTGGATGACCTCAGTCAAAGACTGGGCCGGGGTCATGATCTCAGCGCAGACCCTCACCGGCAGAGTTTTGGTGAGTCAAACATCCACAAACCTCCCTCACAGTCACATTCAGAGCACATGATCCTCATATGTGTTCATTTCTATGAAGGATGTAGTGGCCACCTGAGAAAACATCACAATTTAGTGCACTGCTGATGACGCAATATGTCTGTTAGACCAAACCCTGTTCAGATGGTAATTGTCACTCAGGGAAACTTTAAGGCCTTGATATACTTCAAATAAGTTATTTTTTTATTCTTCGTTTGAGGGCAAAAAGACGTTCGAAAAGGTTGAGTGATGGTATACTCTTCAACGCCCCCGTGCTGCAGTAGGTGGGGTTGTATATGTGACCCTAAACATAACAACGCTGGTGGTTATAAGAAAAAAAAATAAGTTTCTTAAACATCTGCCAATCTGTCTGTTCCAGTTTTTCACACACTGCATGAGAAGTGTCATATCTTTACATTTGTTATCCATTTGCTGCTTACAAACACCTAACAGCACCGCCAGTATGTGTACGCTAATAGAAAACAATACTTAAAACAGTGCAGTGACTGTTCACTTTTGGTGTGTGACCAGTGACCGGTCTTTAAATTGGATTGTACAGGTGTGGATTCTGTTCTCCTGTCTGACCTTTGTGGATTTCGTGGTGTGATAGCGTAATTACTGATAGCGTAATCACCACGGACCAATGGTAGCTCAAAGGTATTTAGGAGCCAAAACAAACTCCAAACCCCAAAAAGTTTGCTTTAGTGGGCTATTTCAAACTGCCAAAATTACCTTCTTTTTGGATGGATTGTTTTCTAAATTAGGTCATTTTATTTCCTCCTTCGACTAAATTTGAATTCTCACCATTTACAGTGGATAGTTAGTGATTTCATAGCTGTTTGAATCTAAATTGTCAGTTTTTCTCTTGTGACCCACTTGAAAATCCTCAGCTGAATTGATCCTTCGTAGACCGTTGGATTTACAGGCGATCCAGACAATCATAACACTGATATTTTGAGCACCATTTTGAGCATGATTATCCCTAGGTGATGTGCAGGTGTTTTGTTTAATACAGCCTCATTAGCATACCTGTAAAGGGATTTTTGGGAGTACAGGGCAATACTGAACTGTGACTCCTCGATGCTCCTCATCACAGCTGTTAGTGCTAGACACAGACAGGTCAATTAACTATGAACAATTAAGTCAATTTACCACATGATGAAGATCATTTACTTTGGGGATGTTATGCAAATGAGAGCAGTCCTACTTTTATGACCTTCAGCAAATTATGGATGGAATCCACACATTTCTGTAAGCTGTAAACTGATGTGCCAATGGATTTGTTGTGAGTTGAGTATTTGTCTTCAAGGTCTGCTTCTCATCTTTCAGGTAGGGTGACTGCGGTACCTGACCAGATTGGGAAGCAGGGCCCGGTAGAGCAGTTCGGTCTAGTGTTTCTCTTTTAGTGCGTGACTGATCTGTAATGGGCTGTTCACTCTGACAGCAATTAAATCACCAAAGGAAGGTCACAATGCACTGCGGTCGCTATTAGACGCTCCCACTCAACTAGTGGCTGGCTGCATCAGCAGACTATGAAATTATCTTCATTAACCTCAGTGGATGGTTCATCAACACCCAGTTTAGCCAGGTTTTTTTCCCTAGTTGAAAATTTTTTTACTTGGAGCCCTTTCAAAAAATGCTTTTCACTTCGATTGTTCACAGTAGCTAAATTGTCATTTTTGGTGAAATATAAAAAAAGTGATTTATTAAGAATTTTTTTTTTCTGTTGTATGGTGGAATTTACAACCAACTGGGATCTGGCATGGAAATAAACATAGAGAACATTTTGGCCCCTACATGTAAATTGGAGAATGTGTGGACTTCTGTTGAGATTGTAATGTTTAAATTTACCTAACATTGGTAAATGTAACTGCTACTTAATTTTGTTTTAGTAAAATAAACATTTATTGTTCACTTTATTGTTCACTCTATTACAAACCTAATAGAACACTCAGATCTCTAGGATCATATAAACTAGAAATTCCAAGAGTTCAGTCAAATCAGGGTGAATCGGCTTTCAGCTACTACGCCCCTCGCTGCTGGAATCAGCTTCCAGAAATGATCAGATGTGCTCCAACATTAGGATTATTTAAATTAAGACTGAAAACACATATGTTTAGCTGTGCCTTTACTGAATGAGCACTGTGCTATGTCTGACAGATTGCACTATTGTTCTTTTATTTTCTGAATTGCCACTGTGTATGAAATGTGCTATATAAACAAACTTGCCTTTTATGAACAAATAATCATTTATTGTAATTGTTTACTCCTTGTGTTGTTTGATGCTGTGTTCACACCAAAAGCGAAAGAACATCAAGCGCGAGTGCTTTACATGTCAAGTCAATGCAAAGGCACGAATAAACATCCTGCGGTGTGATGTGCACGAAGGAGGTGGCGTGAATGATGCGATTCGCGAGAATGAAGCCCTGCCCATGACGCAAATCTGCATCGGTTGTAAAGTGAATTTGACGAGCGTATGAAGTGGATTTGACACGCAAATGAAGCGAGTAAACTCAAAATGTTCAGGCGTCTATTTATCTGCGCTTGCCGCGTCTGGTGTGAACACAGCATGAGGCCTTTCTTTCTTCTGTGAAATGTAAAAGAAAGTATTTGAAAGACTGTTAATGACCAAACAAGTTTATATTCCCATTGACTTTAATTGTATTGGCAAAACATAAAAATTGTTAGTAAATCTTATACTAACAGGGACATATTATTGACTAATAAAGAAATGTAAAATCAAGGTAAAACTTTTTTTTTTCCATAAAGCACTATTAGTTAGGTTAGGGAATGGTTTAGGTACGTGGTTTTGCTACACTGTGAAACCCAATAAGTTAAGGCAACTCAAAGCGTTTGAGGAAAGTGATTGCTACAAACCAGTTCAAAAAGTAATCTATATTAGTACTGTGAACTTACTCCATTTACGTTAAAGTAATGAGGTATTTAATTAACTCATTACCTTTAACACTGAGTTCAAAACTCTTTTCAAATGAGTAGAATTAACTTTCAGTAAATGTTGAGCTAACTACACTCATTTTATTTGATAAAGTTGTTTTACAGTGTAGATGATCTTTACGACAATTCCTGTCTTTGGGCATACTCACACTAGGTACAGTTGCCTTAAACCATGCCGAAGTGCAATTGTCAATGTAACATATGCAACAAATTTTACATTTCACAAAATGTTGGCTGAGGCGCATATTTCCAGTAAGCCTGGGTTGAATAATTTTCTTTCACATTGGTTTTGAGGCATATGTGATTGATTACTTCAGTAATCTGGACAAAGATGTCTTAATGGCTTTAGTGGTTAGTTATAATCTTCAGTGCAGTTCTATCCCAGCAGGTAGAGCCAGATGCTGTGGTGTGTTTGCTTAAAGCAAAGTGAAATACAAATTGTGTCTTTTATTTGGCTTCCAAAGAATGAAGCAATACTCATGCTTCCATCCAAGCTATTAAGTTGTGTCTAAACAGCTTAATGGCTTGGATGTACTAGTGGATCACATTTCCTTGTGGTGAAAGAGGAAAAGTGATAGTCTTGCAGGAATTCAACTCTTGACTGATGCTCTGACTAAAACGCTGTAGCAATGCATATAGTATGTATTTCATTCATAGTACCATTCATGCTATCATGAAATTGAGCTCTCTGTGATATAACATCCTAATCTGTAGATTGAGCTGCATTTCTTTGTCAGTTGATTTTTCCATGGTGTGAATTTTGGCCTAAGACTAAATCCTGCTTCATACTTCTGAATCCTGATACTTTCCTGAAACCTTATACTTTTGGGTCCAGTAATCACCGTACCCCACTGTACAAAACCTTGCATATAGCTGGCACCACTGTGAGCATTTATATTTCTTTATTCTATCTGTGTTGCTCTGGCGATTACACATTTAAAACGCTAGTAGGCAGTGGGGTTTCTATGTTCCACTGAGTTTGTTTGCCAGTGTTTTGGTTAACCTTGCTACAATACTGTAGAAATAACTCACTGTCATTCAATGAAGAAAAAGGCGGGAACTGGCCAACATTCAACAACTTTATTCTTAGAGTCTTCCGCAGAACACATGGCTCAGCCCTGCGCACATTCATCACCACTATCAAATCTACCAATCACCGATCTTGTGCTCGATGTCATATCGACATAAATTTGCTCTTTTTCGAGAGGTCTGTGTTAGTTTACAGTGAATTCTGCATGATTGTGCAAAGGCTATGCCAGACCTACTGTGTGCCCTCAACACAGAATTATACATTTTCCTTATGTATCAGTGTACATAAAAAGTTTGCTTGGGTTGAACTGTGTCTTGAGTGAATTGTGTGTGCGGGTGTGCAGTGTGGCCCTCTGATGGCCCTATTGCTCCTTCAGTGAAGGTCTATGGAGCTGAAGCGTGCCCTAATAAAGTGAGTTGGAGTGTTGTGTCAGGGCTTAGACTGTAACTTAAGCATGATATCCCCAGATGAAGGCCAGCTAAAGCACTTTATTATATGCGTAAATCAACTCTCAATCTTTCTAGGGCCAGGATTCTCGTTGCATCCACTCTACACTTACTGCATTTCTTTAAATTATGATTTTTTTTACATGTCTTTCCTTACATGACATTTCTTTTAACACTGTCTATGCCTGATATAAAATATATATTTTTTTATGTAAATCACTGTAATTTAATCATTTTTTTAGAACAGTAGAACAAACTACTTGTATAAGATGCCTACAGTATCAGTCAATATCAGACATTTTAAAGTGCAGTGACCTAAAACACGAGTAAGAGGACCAATTCCACAACCTCCACCTCTGCAGGAAATGCAAGAAATCAAACTTTCAGAACAAAAGCAGTCAGCTTGACTGTATAGAGCTTGTCTATGTGTATGCACAAACCCAATAGACATTTAAGCTGTGTGTGATTATTTCATTAATGCCAGATAATTAGTATTATTAAGAAAAAAGTATAAAAAGAAGACAATTTGACCATGTTAAAGATATGGAATGAATTAAACAAATTAAAACATGCTCAGACATGTTTTTTTTTTTTTTGCAATGCTTCTGCTACAGTCTACATTGCAATAGAACAACATTTTAAATTGTATATAACAGAATTTAGAATTCAAAAGGAGTTAAATGACAGTATGTATGCGTTTAACAAATTGTGTGCCCAGTGTAGTCTAATTCCATTAGAAATTGCTTGTCATAATTGCTTAAATAATTGCTTAAATTGCTTGTGAACCCTAATTTAATAAACATTGTGTTGATATAATATAACATTGATTCTATGTTTTACTTCTCCCTTCATCTCAATGCTCTTGGGTCATTTGAATCATCTTTACGCTTTGCTGTGTTAAGTTATTATGATTTCTATAAAACATAAGGGTTAATTTTGAATATGATAATACTGATGGGTAATTCAAGATATAGGCTGTGCCACTGTTTAACATGGCAGATTTGTCTGAATTGAATCATTGTTACAAATCTTTGGTATATTTTAAGTACATTTGTCAAAAAATTTACATTTGTTCTTTTGGTTTTTGGATATTTCAACATCAAGAAATCTTAATGTTTGTGAGAAATTTGTAAAAAAAATAAAAATACACTGCTAAAATAGTTTATTAAATAGGTCTTTAATGAGACAGAAAAATATGCAGTGTTATTTTACAGTTTTTCTCCATTGCTTGGACTCATTTCTTGAACCTGGAATTACATTCTCAAAACAACATGGACAAACCTCCAAACCACTTGGCAATTGCTCACAACAGAATAGATTTTTCTCATTCATTTCATCAAATTGCAAATGTCTAAGTACATCTAGCCTACATTTAGCACAATTTCCAAGTGAATAGATCTGATTGATCTAAACTGATTGTTGATTCTCAGTTCAATGGTTGTTCGCTCCAAAATGTTTCAGCGTCATTTTATTGTATAAGTCAACACAAGCACAATAGTCTGTTCAATTTTCAAAATTAGTCAAGAACATAATACCATGAATATCATATATGAATATGTGGAACATTTGATACATTTATTACAGCAACTGGCAATCAGGTAAAACTAGAACTTGACTAACAAAGGAGGAATTTCACACATCTCAGATGACCAATCAAGTACTTTAGACTGTATATAATTTTCATAGTTTTTTGTTTGTGTGTTTATATTACAGTATATTATGCTGTATATAGTACCTTTTTTATTCTGATGTATGCTAATTACTTTATGTGTGTGATTGATAATAGCTACAATCTCATTGGCAGTATGAGTGCAATGTATGATGTCAAACCTCAGAGGCCACTCTTAACCTAAAATTCCAACACTATCTCACGGCAATTCGTAACATTTTGATTTAGTGTCTAATTTGAATGAATTTGTATGAGCTCATACAAAAAAGTATGATTTGCTTACCCCCCAATGATGGTTGGGTTTAGGGGTGGGGTTGGGTGCCACGCCTCCTTTTTAAAATCGTACATTACAATCATACAGTGTTCAGTCGTACGAATTAGACACTGAACTGACAAAACGTAAAATAGTTACATTTCCTCGTGAGATCAGGCTGAAAATCCTTATTTCTTTAAATTTTTTAAATCTTATCAATTTATTTTATTAATTTTTTTGCACAATTGCATTCTGTCAAAAGACAAAAAAAACTGTCCAATAACCATTTTAAAAAACTGGGCTAAGACTGAAAGGTGGACTTGAGGGATATTTCAATGGACCTCTGTCCTAGTGACAAAACATCTAAACATTTTGACTTCCAGTGCTTACGCAATGCAAAAGGGACAAAGGTTTTTGGGGGCACTAACTATTTAAATGAGAAGGAAATTTAGTTTTGACACATGAATGAACAGTTTTGGGAAAGATATGAGCTTTGAAAACAAATAACATTCTCTCTGTTAAACATCACTTGGGGAAAAAAAAAGAAATTCATGAAGGGGAAATAATTTTACCTGTATGTATACTTGGTCCATAAACAGTTCATAGGTATTGGTTCCAGACACCTGGTTTTACTTGGCTCTTTCAATATGAAGGATATTTATCAGGAGACAGAACTTTCGTTACATCAGAGCGGCACAAATCCCATGAGAAAATCGTCCGTTTCTGCAAATGAGCAATGCTTTCATCAGCCTCTCTCTTTCTCTCTTTCTGTTTAACACTTCTTTAATTTAGATTGCCACATATCCCTCAACAGAAACCATAAATTAAGATACAATAACGATACAATAAATTATGATACAATATTTTACAATAACGATCATTTGAACTATGTAGTTATTGTAGCCAATTACACTATTTTCACAATATTAAAAGTAAAAAGTTACATTTTAAGTTAGGAGTAATCTAAAAAAATAAATCGTATTATTGAAAGATACTGTTTCAGTAGGGCCAGACAGAATCTGCGGATATTTTTTGCAGTTTCTGCAGAGATTTTTGTAAAAAATCTGTGGATTTATGCGGAATGATTTTGGGAGCATCATAACTAAAAACTTAATATATGAAATAAAACAACAATTGCTTTTTAACTTTTAATTAAAGTTTACAATGCAAATCCAATTAGATCCACTTATTTGTTAAACAAAGCAAGTCTCTCACAATATATCTAAATGACAGAAAATATTACTTTACAAACCGTATTCTAAATAAATCAAATGAACATTTTTACATCAGTCAATAATATAACAGATTTTAATAAAGAAACTGAATTAATATAAATTTACACACATTTACACAAGTAATTATATAGACTCGATAGGCAAAAAATCTGTGGCAATCTCATATTTCTGCACACGCAGATTCCATGTGGGCCTACGTTTCAGTTTAAAATACTATTTACTTATTTTTTTAAATATATTATTACAATTTATTTCAGATTTTTCAGCATTGCTACTCCAGTCGTTCTCTTAATCCTTCATTCATTAATTTCATTTGAATTATATGGTTAATATTTTACTAATAATTAGGGATGCACCAATCTCAATACTTTGATTGGATATCGGTTCGATACAGCATATTTTTGCTGGATCGGGTATCGGCCAGCTGGTACCAATCCAAATCTGATCTTGCATGTGCACTATATTGTGCGTTTATAAGCCAACTATGCCATGAAGGTCGCCTATTATAAGACACTTAAAAGTTGTCATGTAGGCCTACTATATGCCAAATGTTCTAAAGCCATTCTATAGTTTAATTTGAAGAAGCACAGATGAATATTCAAGTGGTTAAATTCATGTTCAGTTCAGTGCTTCCCTCTGCTGCACCTGTCAATCACTCTCCATTTATTCGAAATTCAAGCTGGGTGTCTCGTTCATGACAACACAAACTTTTCGAAAAGACTATTTGTTCCTGTTATTTTAAATACTTAATGGAGAAATGGGTTTAGTTTAGCATTAAATGGATTCGTTTTGACCTGCAACAAGGAGTTCATTGAGGTTTCTAAATTATATTGTGCTGTATCTGTTCGATCAGCAGATTGCATTCATAACACTAGAGTAGAGAGGGTTATTACCTGCTCATAACACACAAAGTAGGCCTACCTGAAATTATGAATTAGAAAAGTTTCAATAATACATTTGACAGATCCTTGACACACTGGTTTCTTCCCTTTGTGCTACTCTGTTTTAAAATTGTCCGCAGATACCGGAGGGCTGCGCACTGTCTCAGTGATGCATCAATCACTTCATTTACGCATCCGGCTGCTCAGACGCGATGTGAAAAAGAAGAATTTGCTTACAATGAGTTACTGTTTTCTCATCTTTCCGACTGAGTTTATTTATCCAAGGTGAATATTTTAAGTGCTATGAATAGTTTGTAAAGCCTGGCTTATTGTGGTCAAAGTAGTTTATTAAATTAATAAAAGTGAAACTGAAGGACGCAATATGGATTGTCATTAACAGAATACTATTAAGCCTAATATAGGCAACTCTGAAACTTAATATTTCATTGTAATTTTATTTATATCAATATTTTATTTAACAGACCAGTTTTGGCGCTGAAGCATATAAGCGGACCTTGTTTTAAACTTTCTCCGTCTTACTCACAGCAAGATTTGGCGAGGGATTATGAAGTAAAACTGGCCTTAGACAGTTTAATTTAGTCAGCGTCAAACCTGCAGGAAAATATCAGGCTTTGCTAAAAGACTGGCTATTTTACCAATGATTAGTGTCAATAGTATGGGTGTTACAAGATCTCGTACGACGAGATCTCGCGAGATTAAATTGCGGCGAGATTTCTCGTCGAGGTGAAAAGTGGTCTTGTCACGTGAGTTGTGATGTTATGATGGAGCGTGAGGGTGAAATTAGCATTGACGATTGGAGGCAGGATTGGATTTGATCTGCAAATAAAGTGCTTTGAACACACCTGGCAACCCAGGCTGGCCTCAGAGTTACGCTTGTGACTCGGTTGGGTGTTGGGTGTGACGTAACCGCTTTTTTCACCAGAGTTCAGCAGGTGCTGCATCCAACATAGGCTACAACTACGTATCTATGCAATGGAATAGCACTTCAGATATGCTGAAAGGCATAATCGTTGTAGAGTATTCCTATTTTAGTCGCATTATTGAAGTGCAGATAAGTAAACGCCGTAATCAAACTATTAACACCGTGAAGGACTTTTAGCTGCATTTTGCGACAGGACCTCCACACCTAGCGAGTCAGTGTAGCACCACAGACGCACACATCTCTGTTTTTTTTTCATTCTGTGTGCGGTATCAAACTCCATTAAAACAACTCTCCTATCAGTCCTTCATAATTGCATGATCGCATCCAGTAGCGAGTGAGTCACGAGGCTGAATGAAATCTTGCTAAATGAAAGTGAAACTCATTTATTAAATTAAAAATGAAATACACAAAATTACATATATTTGTTTCAGTGTGTGGAAATAAGTTTGATATAACATGTGAAATTGTACAGGGGAGAAGCCAGTCGCACCTAAAAAAGCACCTGAACTGTTTTGTATTTTTTGATTTTTGTTATTCTAGTTGAACAAAAATCTATTTTCCATTCATATATTAGCAAATATTTTGCATGTCCATTATTGCGTATAATTCATTAAAATAGAAGTAAAATAACATTCAGTACAAGTTGATTTAAAGAGAGCACCCAAGTAGTTTTGCGATTTAGGTTTTTTCCCAGTTGAATAAAAGACTATTTTCCATTCATTTATTTCATCATTGAGGATTTCTCAAAAAAAATGTGTAAAAATCTTGTCTTGTCTCGTCTCGTTCTCATGGAGTAGGCATCTCGTCACACCCTTAGTCAATAGTATTGGCCTATTGCAGATTTCGAAGAAAAATTTTAATATTAAAAAAAGGAAACATAAGCTGGACCACAACAGATCAATGTCATAACAAATGCTAAAATAATGTAGCCTTGTTTACAAGCATCATGTTTTTAGTTAATTTGTGCCATCTGTCATATACAGCTGGCCTATAGGTCTATTATTTTTTACTAAAGAAGATTTTTTATTTGAGTTTATCACCAGAACTATAGAAACTGTATTATGGTTAAAAAAATAATGGCACAGTATCGGATCTGTATTAGTCGGTACTCAGAATTTTGGTATCTAGATTGGAGCATCCCTACTAATAATAAATGAAATTTTAAAAAATATGTACACATAG
>CAIGQZ010032254.1:4888353-4904182 GCA_903798205.1 Danio tinwini | reverse complement strand
AATAATAATAATAATAATAATAATAATAATAATAATAATAATAATAACTTACATTTATATAGTGCTTTTCTGGGTACTCAAAGCGCTTTACACATTGGGGGGAATCTCCTCATCCACCACCAGTGTGCAGCATCCACCTGGATGACGCGACAGCAGCCATTTTGCGCCAGACCGCACACCACACACCAGCTGATTGGTGGAGAGGAGACAGAGTGATGAAACCAAATTATAATATGGGGAGGGTTAGGAGGCCATGATGGAAAGAGGCCAGTGGGCAGATTTGGCCAGGATGCCGGGGTTAAACCCCTACTCTTTTTCAAAGGACATTCTGGAATTTTTAATGACCACAGAGAGTCAGGACCGCGGTTTAACGTCTCATCTAAAAGACGGCGCTCACTGAGCAGTATAGAGTCCCCGTCACTATACTGGAGCATTAGGACCCACACAGACCGCAGAATGGGTGCCTCCTGCTGGCCTCACTAACACCACTTCTGGCAGCAACCTAGCTTTCCCATGTGGTCTCCCATCCAGGTACTGACCGGGCGCAGCCCTGCTTAGCTTCAGTGGGAGTTGTGAGAGTTGCAGAGAGCTAGCTGCCAGCTAATTTTGATGATTATGGCTCACAGCTAATGAAAACCTCAATTCAGTGTCTCAAATTAGGATATTATTTATTTATTCATTCGTTTTCTTTTCGTCTTAGTCCCTTTATTAATTCTGTTCGCCACGGCAGAATGAACCACCAACTTATCCAGCATATTTTTTTACGCAGTGGATGCCCTTCCAGCTGCAACCCATCACTGGGAAAAGGATATTATTTAAGATCAAAAAAGGATTTTTAAAACAGAATATTTAAATTACCAAAAATTATAAACATGTACAGCACTCGATACTTGAACGAATTCCCTTTATATGAATTACTTCAGCAATGTGATGTGGCATGGAGGCAATCAGTCTGTGGCACTGCTGAGGTATTATGGTATTTCAGGTTGTGGTTCTTTACAGTACCACATAGATTCTATATGGGGTTTAGGTTGTATGAGTTCACTGGCCAATCAAGCACCTGGATACCATGGTGTTTAATCCAGCTATTAGTACTTTTGGCAGTGGGCAGGTGGTGAGTCCTGCTGGAAAATGAAATCAGCACCTCAATAAAGCTAGTCACCAGAAGGAAGAATAAATTGCCCTAAAACGTCCTGGTAGACGGTTGCGCTGGCTAATTTGAGGTGCACCTGTACTCAGTGTGTGTAATTTGAGTTACAAAAAAGACATAGGCAGAAATAGTCGTCTGTCTGTCTGTCTATTTTTAATGCAAAATAGGGACTCTTCAAAAAAATATTTCTAAATATATTTTTGTGAAACATTGGTTAGATTTTTCAAATATTGTGTAGCCGTAATATATATTGTATAATTTGATGTATTTAACCAACAAGCCAACCAACACTTATCCATTTGGAGAATTACAGTTATTAATAGTCCTTATAAGCAATGCGTTTGAGTTTTGTTACAGTTTATTATGAGACAAAAGAAATAACTTGATATATGATATGATATATTGTTTTACCACTAATTCTGTCTTGAAGTAAACCATATGAATAAATAGACAGAATGTAATGCATATAATTATAACACATTTAAGTTTAACTTGTTCTGTACCTTAAAGTTTAGCTACACACAGAAAGACTTTTGTTTACTGTTGCCAGTCAATGTGTCCAGCTGTGTTTGTGATATGCCACACAATTATGTATTTTCACTTCTGATTGACAGGTGATGTGGGATGTATTGCACTGTGTACATTGGAGTGAGAGTGTTAACTGTTGTGTGCGTGTGTGATCGCATGAAAGGATAAATGGATGCAACTGACTCACAGACTGCTTACTGACGCAGAAGAATCTGAGCTCAACATGAACCCATCGATCCATAGAGACCGAAAAGATGTCAGGAAAGCTCACAGACAACCATTTAGGACCATAAATTACCATCAGGCCCCAATCTCTAGCGTTCTGTTTTGTTTCATCCTTAATGAATTTGATTTAGATGTCAGCCTCTCATATTTAAACAGGCTCAGGTGACGTCTGGGGCCATGCTGCCTGTTTTTTCGACTTACTATTTGTAGTGAGCAAACATCAAATTTCAGTCTGCTTTCAACTATTTCCCGAATGCTTATGTCTCATTCAGAGTGTCTGGTGTTTACAATATAGCTTTTTTTACTTTGTGCTGTAGGCTTCCCATACATAATCAGCAGAATTCCCAGCAAAACTGTGCAGATTACTATATGGTTTGAAATTCTGGTTATTGACAAAGCTGTATGCAATGCCTTTTAAAAAATTTAATATTTTAGCTATCACTTAAGGTACACAATTTAACGTATTTCTCAATTTTTATATGAATTATATGCTTAGAAAGCAACAGAAAGTCCCTAGATTTTGTCAGGGCTGCTTATAGCTTGTGCTTCCAGCTCTCTTTAAGAAAGTGGACAAGTTATAACTAATACATTTGAGTTCTATGAAGGGATTATGTATCAGCTGCCAGTGTAAAGAGTATTACACACACACATAGGTGTATTTTTTCACCAGCAGACTTTGCTAGATTAAGGGAGGTTGAGTCACAGGCAGTGGGTGGGAGATTTTAGTTCTTTTCAGACTTTTAGAAGTAACATAGGCTCAACTTCCTCCATTGAATGCATAAATAATTATAGTTTGTGGCATTTCTCAGTCAGACCTGTTTTGTAATATATATATATATTGGTTTTCATGTGGCACGACTAAAGCATAATTATACCATTTCACGATCAGCAACATGATTTTAAAATGTAACAGAACCCGTTAACCTGTTACCCAGCACTCAATTTTGTGGATTTACACCTACCTAACTTTAAATAGTAACAGTTCCTGACTCCAGTAAGCTACAAACTGGGTATCATTGGAAAGAAGACACTTTGAGCTTTACTGTGGTAAAAGGGGAAGTTACATGTAAAAAAATATAAAACGTTATACATTATGATGTCATGAGAAAAAAAATTGTACTGTGTCCAATATTTGTTTTTCCATATACAAACACATGAAAACATTAATGTAATGGCCTAGAAAAAATATGACTTGAAAGCCAAGTGTCTCATGAGTTTATATTTGTTTCAAATTTGATGAAGATAGCATGCAAAATGAGATTTCTGTAAAAACTCTGCTGAAACTATATCGGTGTCCTCCTTTCCCTCATCGTCAGAGGCACTTTCTCAAAAATGATCTGCCCAAACTAAAACATTTACAGTTGCTGAATAATTTGGTCTATATTCACAGTTTATGTATCTTAAAAAAAGACACTCTGGGATTTATTATCCATCATCTAGAGTTTATAATGCTCAAAATGAAAAAAAGTTATAGATGCTTAAGTAATGTAAAAAAATTGCACTTCACTAAACATTTTATTATTTCATAAACAAATATGTGAAATCCGTCCTGGAGCAACCCAGAAAAGTAATAGGTCTAAAGCTACATATCCTCTGAGTATATGTTTTGAATTTGATGCCAATATCATGCAAAATTAAATTTCTGGAATTATTTTTCTGAGACAATGTCTTGTGATTTTCTCCCTCTCCTTGTTTGTGGAGAAGCAGTCTGATGACCACACATGTACTGGGGTTTCTAACACAACGGTTTTTGTCTTTTCACATACTACAAATTTTTTAGTTGTAAAATAATAGACAGAAGCGTATAGTATGAATTATTTATTTGAGCACAAGAAGTACATTGTGAAATAAGTCCAGTGCATATGCAACAAAAAAGTATTACAAAAGTTGTTGTTTTGCTGTCTCACTTTGCTCCTGGCTGCTGCTTGAAATCCATACAAAAGCTACATGACAACAAAAAAACAGAATTAGTATTCTATTGTAAACAATTGTATTTCCCCCCTTGCGTAGCCATGTTTTTTTTTACAGATACAGTAGATACAGTTTTAAGATTTTTTACTTATTACTTATTAATGTGGCATACAAAAATACTAGTAAACTGACTACCGTAAACCTTATAAAATCACATTGGATGATTAATTTGATAACTTCACTTCTGTAAACTTTGCATCTGGATGTGTTTAGAAACACATACAAATGCAAATGCAATAAGATGAGGTGAACAATTACTGTCCATTCTTTTTCAGGACTGATGTTTTGTCTGTAGTAACTCCTAAAAAGTAGTTTTTAAATGCCAAATTAGAGTCTGCACGGATGAACACTATTAGTAAATCTGTTCCTAATTACTTATCTGTGCATTCTGCATCTTTTGGCACATGTTTGCTTAGCATAAGATCCTTTTACTTGTACTATCCGTTTACTAAGATTCTGTTTCTAGATTAGCAGAGACTGGACTCGTCACCTTCCATTGGCACATATTTTCCATTGCATGGTAAGTGGCACGATCGGTGCAAAGGAATGAGTTTAAATGAAACAAATGTGGTGGGGAGAGGAGTAGGGTTCACTGTTCACCAAATGGGATTATTATGATTGACTTCGATATAAAACAACCCTGAAAGATATGCCTGCTCAGTTCACCTCTCAGAATTGCTGATTGGCATTTCAATCTGTTTACACACTTCAGCAGGTTACAACCCCATCAGATCACCACAGGGGATTTGTTCCAGTCGAAACCACTCAAGTCTTTCGTAGTTTTACCGGAGTTTCAGCTTGAGACTTGTGCTAAATCATAGCACATACTATATCTGCTTTGGATCAGTGACTTTTAAGCATTTTTATGTAGAAATTGATTGAATTTACTGTATTGTCCAGGGAAGTGAATTCAAAAGTGGCAGTATTTTTTTTGCATCAAAACTATACCAATTAGTCTTTCAAACTCAAATGAAAAGTATATTAAACAAAATGAGGCAGGTGTGAAAGCAGCCTAAAAGAGTTCTGCTATGCCTTGTTTGAGTGGTACACATACAGGACCCTTTTATCAGGCTAGTGTCTCTACTGTCAGTGGTACCCTTTTGTTAGTCATATTATACGACAGAAAGCAGCCGGTCATTCTCCCTCAAAGTACAAATGCTTATGTATAAATGAGCTGAATTCTATGAACAGGAATTTATGTTAGCTGTAGTCCAATGTTAATGCAAATTATTGAGCAAATTTAATAGCCCGTTTCCACTGAGTGGTACGGTTCAGTATGCTTCTATGGCCGTTTTCACTGTCAAAAGGTACCAAAAAAGCAAAGCGTACCGTACTACTTTTTGGGTACCCTTTCTAAATACCCTTTTTTTTAGTACCCTTTTTAAATACACAGCCGAGACATTACACCCCAGCAATATATACATATAATAACGAGCCGTGGTTGACCTGAGCCCAAACAAACCTTGTCATTGTCTTGATGAACAGCCACAAAGCCAAGAAGAAGAGCAGAATCTACCCTGTGCCTTGTTGTAGTTTACATAGCTGCCTAAAAGTGTGAGTGGTTTCACCTCCTCGAGAGAGCTTGTGTGCATCTATAATTGGAGTAACGAACTTCTTGAGCTGATGGTAATAACGTGTGCATGATTATTGAAGTGCTTCTGACATCCTTTCAGAAACGGACAAACTCGAGAGTGAAGTGCGAAAAAACAAAGTAGAAGCCTGCAAAAACTAAGGCGCGAATGATTCTTTTAGCAACCTAAAACATGAACAAACTGCCATGTTTAACTATTATCAACACCTTTTGAACTATTATAAACTCGGAATGACGAAATTACTTTCTAACAATACAGTATGTTAAAGGGCACCTATTTTAACCCTTTTTTAAGATGTAATATTAATATTATGGTTCTTCTGAGTGTGCCAGTTTAGGTTCAGTTCAAAACACAATTCAGAATTTTTTTATTATGATGTGTTAAAAAGTGTCATTTTGGGGGCGTGTACACAGTTTGCTGTTTTAGGGGCATGTTGCTTCACATGAAAACAAGTTTCGACTTCCCGCCCAACTCAACAAGGGGGCGGAGCCAAGAGCTCCCCCGCTGTGTGTATTGCAATAGACAGGCAGACAGAGAGAAGCAACATCAGAGTACCAGCATTCAGACGTACATGTAGGACTCAGACACAGACCAAGCAGAGAGTACAGAATCATGCGTCTTTGTATACTTTTACAGCCAACTGTGTGCTAGTTTAAAGCTCCGAACTTGTAGCCTACACCGAGACTAATAAAGCACAGTGAATTAACTGTGACTGAAGGGCATCATACACCGGATGCACTGCGGCACGGCGTGCACATGACAGTTGAAAGTATCACACACTTGCAGCGCCGGTGTGTCACCCGATAGAAATTTATGTTTAGAATTCAGAAATGCATGCCGCTGCGTGGCGCGACGCTGAGTGTCGCCGAGCGGCGCTTCTGCTTGAGGCTATAACTAAAGGGCGTCATACACAGGATGCACCGCTCAGAGCCACGACGTGGCACACCAGACGCGCACATTCGCATGTTATTTAAAATGAATCTGTTCAGACTACGCTCTGTGGCACGGCAGAAATATGAACAGTGTCCTGAGCAGGGCCAGCGCATTTATAGAGGCGACCTAGGCGGCAGAATAGTGAGCAAACCCCACGGTCGTCACTTTCACCTGCGACAACGCGAAATGCATGGCGCTGCGCGTCGTTAGTTCGTTATTTCCAATGGAGGGACGCGCACGTAAGGCAACGCGCTCGCACTTTCCAGCTGCACCTAGTTAAGATAACAGGGAGCTTCTGTGACCGCGGGAAATGCAAAGTTTAAGGAAGACACAATGAAAAGTACACATGTATGCAAACCCACCAAAACTCACAAACACTGGCATGGAGGAGAGCGATAACATGGTGAATGTTGAGCCCAATGAGCCTTCCATCTAAAAATAGAGCAGAGTGTTTCTTTGGTGACGTCGCTTTGACTCACACGCTGAAAATGTTGGACGTGAAACAACATACTGAGGAGATAGTAATGCACATCTGTCAATCAATATTGGTGGGCGGGGGGACCGCACTCCTATGTCAAGTTGCGGTCGATCTCAAAACAGCTCCAATTGGTCCACCGTTTTTATGTTGTTAAATTGAAAAAAAAGGACCGAGTGTGTTTATATCACCCAAGTATGACGGTCTATACACTATACCTACACATATGTCTGTCCAAACAGCTTGAAAAGTAGATTTTTCACCATAGGTGCCCTTTAATGTTACATATGTGCTGGCAAAGATTAAATATACAGATGGAAGGTTTGCACTGACTGTATGTTTCGTGTTGTTTTTGAAGCCAAATAAGGCCTAAATGTATGCTGTGTGTTGTTTTTCTGTAATTGGTAACATTTTGAAGACTGTAAGGGTCTGTATGTGTTGATATATGTTGTATTTATTGATATATTTTATTTAAGTGCAGATGTTACAGTAGGCTATTTTACATTGATCTGCAGTTATAATCAAATTATGTTCACAGAAAGGTTAGTAATGAACATTTATACACAAGTGTTAGTGTATAAAGCATCTGTTTTGTGAGAAGGGCTTCTCGCATGATATGTAAATGACCCGTACAGCTTTACTTTGACATTTCCTCGAGCGACAATGACGCCGACTGCAACTTTATCGTACACCACACCTACCAAAAGAGTACCATTGGCACCCTTTTATCAGTGGGGGCACAAGCCTTATAAAGATGAACCGTACCATACTGTACCAGGCCCTTACAGTTTTCGAAATGTTCCCATTTACAGAAAAATCACCCAAAACACATGTCTAGGCCTTACTTGTGTTAAAATCAATAGTTTCAAATAAGTACAACCCATCATTAGAATCTTTATTCTTACCAGCACCTGTAACCTCTTGCTAAAAAGTTAGTCTGTTATTCCAAGTTCATAATAGTTAAAAATGAGAAATTCGCTGTTAATTTGTGTTTTAGCTTGCTAAAAGACAAATTTTTCAACCCGATCTTAAGATTTAAGGTAGTCGTGTAATGGCCTAAAATTTTTACATCAGGATTTGATGAAACATTTGCCCTGCTGTTTTGATTGTAATAGTATTATATTGCACAACGGACGCTAAGATTCACAAACAGGGCTTAGCTTATGTCAAAACATGGCTTTAGTTAAATTAGAGTATTTAAGCAGCTTTTATAAAATGATTTCCAAAAACAAATTACCCGTGTGAATCTTAAGACAAATCAGCTCTGACATATATTTTAAGATCAGTCATGCGAAGTTTGTTTTCAGATGGATTTTGTCTAGCACTAGCCTTAAGCCTCATTTGTGAAACATGTTGAAAACGTTATCTTATGTGCAGTCCATTCAAGTGTACCTTAAAAAGTTCTATCAATGTCTAGGTATTCTAAAATGTAAACTTAAAAAAAAGAAAATAAATATGAAAAACCATGTGCATGGCATACACAGCAACAAAAAAAAACTATATAATCAAATCTAAGCAATTTGTGGTATGTGGAATTGTTCCCGGTGTTCAAAAGTCTACAGTATACCATCTATGTTTATTATCTTAATGCACTATTATCAAATATGAGCACATAATGTAAACACCCACTCAAGAACTTTTAGATGTTGTGGAATCTACAGATAAATCATCATAGATAATCTTTTTTGCTATGGTTTTTAGCAGCGTGTTCCAAAGCAATGTTAAATGTTAAATTATGTGGTAATAACTGTATTATGGTAAGAATACGGGCTGCCTACTAGAAGGCATTTATGTTGGTCTAAAAAAGGATCTATGGCAAAAGCTATCTTTAAGCACTTGAGCAAGACACTTAACCTAAGGTTATTTCACAGGGCCTGTCTTCACAATTAGTGAACCGTGCATCACTTTTAAACGGATGGATAATTTTTTGCTAAATGTAAATGGATAATTTCAGGAACAAAACCAGGAAATAAAAGTTACCGTGACCACCGTCCGCAACACAATTTCAATTTTCCTGGAACATGAAGTTACTAATAAACAAAAATAATAAACAAACATGTTACTACAAACATAAATCATATTTAACAATCTAGTTTACTAACATCACTGACATTCAGTTCACTATTATGTTCCCAGCGAAAATGACTCACTCAGTCTAATCTTCAAGAAGAGCCCAGTTTCCTCTTCCAACAATGTTTTTGGCTGACTTGAGATCGCTTTGCTTCTGTCTCCCGCTTTCCTGATCCATTCGCGCAGTTTCATCTTCTCAAGATCTCTTTTGATCAGGCTCATTATCAGATTTACTTATTGTTTTAAAAAAAAATATGCTTGACTGCCTCTGGCATTTTAAAAATACAAATATTATTTAGGTAGGCCACTATGCTGTTATTTATTTTCACTGCTCTCTGCATGCGAAACAATAATCACCAACCAATGAGAGTGATTGTAAACCTAAGAAAGCTGATTGGTTGAAAGTGACTACCTTTATGTGTGTTTGTGCTTACACAATCCACACAGCTTTGCTCGCTGTTTTTCACTCATTTACATTCTCTCTTTCTCACACACACATGCAGGTATTCACCACACAAAAGTTAATGCAGGATCAATTAAAGGTGCAGTATGCAAGTTTGACACCCAGTGGTTGAACTAGGTATTGGATCAAAATAAACGCAAGCGCGGGATGCCACTTTGAGTACAGGAGTGAGTGATTTAAACTGTGTTCTAAATAAAAGCAACGGCAGGATAGAGGGAATATTTTGCATATTAAAAGGAGTTTTGGTTCTAACCAACACCCCAAATTGATATATTAGAAACGGCTTCTATTTCTCACAGCTGAACATGTGAAACCTATGACAGTGATCACCTCAGGTAAACCTTGTGTGTTTTATTCAGTGCTTAATGCTAACAATGTGAGTTTGAATAGATTCTAAACCTTACCGTTTCATGAGTGAGTGCATATTCTGTGCTTCTGAAAGGCTGTATTTACATTTCTGTCATGTTTCGTCTGGTGCAAACAGCCAAACTGCTCATCACTGCGTATCTCGTCACAAAGCGTGTTGTTAGGACACGCGGTTGCAATGTAACCTGCTCACCTAATGTTTACATTTGAAATATTTATATCATTTTCTAATTAATAACCTCATGTGGAACTGAATCTGTCTCATTTCAACGTCTGATACTGTCCATTTCGGTCATGGACGCATGCTTTCAGAGCATTTCTGAATGAATGAATGAATGAATGAATGAAATACTCTGTTTTCCAACAAGGCAACCCGGGGTGCTGAAATGTTATTGGCATTGTGCAGGTTAAATTTATGTAAACAAAGACAGCGTTCCGGCACAAAAAAAAACACTTTCAAAGCAGAACATCTGACTTCAGCATTGTTTTTCAGTTAAACAATTATGTTCACTTGGGATGTTTCTTAAATATCACACATATTATGGTTTTTTTATGCTTTAGAAGAGTCAAAAACTTACATACACAAATATCTGATATTTCCCAGAACAGGATCCAGCTCAAATTAAGCACTGCTTTTAACCAAGAAATATCTACTGGTAGATCAAAAGATCTAGGTAGCAACTAAAAAGTAAAAAGGAGCATGAATTCATGGATGCATTTAAAACTCAATTATATACAGGTTAAATACTGCTGTGAAGAAGTAAAAACTCTTTCTAGCTGATGCTGGAATAGTGAAAACTGGCGTTTTGCCTTTGGCAGAAAGTGGGTTGCTATTACTGGAGTGGGTGAGGAAGACAGAATGTGTACTATATGTGCCTAAAGCCACAAATGCAAATGTATGTTTTACATTTGTAGCTTTTTCATTATGCATAATATAATAAAGCGCCATCATTAAAGAAAAGTTGCGAAGAAAGAGCTGTCATGATGATTCAAACTATATTCTGAATCACATTAGGTGTGTGTCATTGGAAGGAGATGGCGCTGCGTTTCTATTGAATGATTCAGATGTGATTGAGTGTGTGTGTATAGGTGATCTGACTCTCTCTGATGAGCTGGAGATGCAGCTATTCTTCTGACAGAGGCTTTGGCTGATGGTTTATGAAAAGGAAGACGTAGGTAGACCAAGGCTTTATCAAATGTCAGGGCCGCTTTACCTCACTTTATACGCTGACAGTTTGGTTGGCCTTGAGAGTGAGTCAGTTGCATGCTAAAACTGTTTTTCAAAGAGCCTTGACCAAATAGCTGATGCTCTGTGGATAAACTATTTAAATTGTTATGTTTAGAAATGAATATTTGCCAGGTTGGAATGTGTTGTATTTTGTGGAAGCTACAAAAAACAGCAGTTGGCACCAATAACCTTGTGGTTAAGTGCGTTGACATACATATGACATATGCACTGAGTTCGTTTCCCAGCTCAAGGTCCTTTTCCGATTCTTTCCCTTTTTTGCTTCTCATGATTTCCTGTCAATACTTTACACTGTTCTATCCATAAATGTTAAAACCACACTAAAAAAATGACCAAAACAATATCAAAATGTCCCCATCTACATCGTGGTGCACCAAAGAAACAATTAATTTTGACACCCCTAATAAATAAATATATATATGAGTTGTTGATATTACCAAAAATGAGTCTGCTGTACGTTCTTGATTGGGTACAGTTCTAATAAGTTTTCGAATTTTTCCAGTGTACTTATTTCTGATTGCATAACTATTTTATTTAGGACTTTTTTATACATTTGTTTCTTTTTGGGATAAAATTCTTTTTTGGATGCCAAATACTTGCTTAAATCTAAATTCTGTTTTGATGTACACAAGTACAAGTACACTCAAAAAAATAGCACTTTGGTTGAATATGATTCAGTTGTGGACAGTGGTTCTACGTTATTACACTACATTATCTTAACAACACTAGATGATGCTAAACCAGCTTAAAACATTTGTGTTCATTTCACATAAACAGATGACGTTGATTTTAACAGGATTTATATATTTCTATTTAACTTGAATTAATGGTCTTTGTGAATCTGAATACAAGTTAAGTCAATACCAACTCAATACTTTTCTATTAAAATTTAGTTAAAATCACTCGGATCATTTGCAAAGATTAGAAAACATTTTAATATCAAAAGTTAATGAATGCTAATATTTAACTCTTTACAAAAAATTTTTCATTTCAATTCAACTTTATTTATTTATTAATGTAGATTGTGTCAAAGCAGCTTAACATAGAAATTGTAGTAAATTGAAACCAGCCCAGTTTTCAGAAGTTCAGTTTAGTTCAGTTCAGTGTGGTTTAATTTTCACTGCTGAAAGTCCAAACATAGATTTTTAAAAATGTATTTAGTTATCATTTAACTTAAGAAATTCTAGTTATCTTTGACATTTAATATTACAATTTACAGATTATGACAGTAAATTTATTTGTTCTTACCACACATTTTTTTCTTCAGTATATAGATTTTATATTATAAAGAATGTGATTATCAGCAATATTTTCTCATGCACTTCTACAGTATTGGTCAAGGAATGATAACTATAAATTAATCATCAAAAATCATTTGAATAAATATTGTTTATTACTCTATAAATTAATTTTAGTTCATAACAGTTTGTTTGCTTTATTTATAGTGCACATTAAAAAAACAAAAGATGTTGACAGAAGGTGATTTATTTTTCATTTTTAAATGAAAAGCACCAAGGGAAGAGCATGATCTGAAATGTAAAGGCAGACCATTTCACAGACGAGAGGCTGTGACAGAAAAAGCCCTGTCACCCTTTGATTTTACCAGTGATATGGGAACAACTAGCTGAAAGTGGTCACCAATGTAAGTAGGTGCCAGACCATCCAAACCTTTAAAAACAAATAACAATAACTTGTATTAAATCCTAAATTGGACTGGGAGCCAGTCAAGGGATGATTAAACTTGATTTGACTTGAAAAAAGATTTGAATTCTGTGATATTATTAACAGAACAGAGCGAGCGTGGTAGAGTTCTAGAGTTTGGGTGCAATAACAATAAATGATCTATCCCCCATTGAAGAGAGGCGGTACCGAGGAACAGCAAGACGGCCAAAGTCAGAGGAACGTAATAAGTGAGTAGGGGTGTAGGGGACAAGCATGTTGCAAAGATAAGTGGGAGCTAGGCCATTTAAGGATCTAAACGCAAGAAGGATAATTTTGAGTTTAATGATGAAGATGATGTACAGACAGAATAAAGATGATAATGAAAAATTTACTAATTCAATAGAAAAGGTTCCCCCTAAACATTAGAACTAAACTAATTCAAAACATTTCTTTGAACCCCAGCCCACAATCTTAAACACTCAATCAAAATATATTGATATATGGTGTCAAATGCACTCAGTCAAATCTAGCAAAACTAGAAGTGCACATTTTCCTGAATCAGTCATTAGACACTTTAAGGAGAGCTGACATAGTTTGACAGAGCTACTGGATTAAAACATACTTAAGCCAAAGAGTGACAATTTTAAGTCAGTTTAATGTAATGTGACCATGTTAAAATAAAAAAGAAAAAATGGCCGCAATGGCATTAATTCAACACGAATGGTTAAATTGGTAAAGCAAATAGAAGTGAAACATCCTTTTTTGAGTGTAGGAGTGTCTCTTAATCTTTATCACTCAGAAAATCAGTGTTTTGATTTGTTGTGCGCTGCTACAGTCTGTCTCAATGGCAGATTTTGCTCTCAGATATAGCGATATGTGCACTAAGGGAGGATTACAGTCGTAACTTTACCACTGCATCTCAAGTAAACAGAGGCTGCAGACAGATGTGGAGATTGCTCAGTCTGATGGCTTTTGTTGGGATGATTCTCCCTGTTTAAATTGTCAATCTCCGTTAGTCTTCCCAAAGGAAGTAGTTATAGATGCAAGGCCCTGCGATATGATTGTGTGTTACACTTTTATGCCTTTTGCTTGTTCGCCCCCAGAGGCTGTAGTGGCTTGTAAAAGTCTTGTCTGTAATATTGGAATCGTAAAAGCCCTTCGTCACCTGGGGTTTTAGCTCAGTGCTGTTTTGTGCGGTGAACGTTTACCTCAGGCATGGATGAAGCTATTTAGGATTTTCAATTTGATGCAGAGCTTATTGTGTGGTGTCACTGGGTAAGAGAATACTTCTGTAATCTTACATAATAATACATAAGTGCAGACCTGGCACTTACTGTGGGCTGAAATGCACTTGTTTTACTTTTTTCGTAATTATTTCTACTGAGATTGGGTTTTTGACAATGGTTTCAAAATGTCATTAGTTGTCTGTGATAGTCACAACGTTTTCACAAAGTAAAACACACTATATATTCCAGTCAGGTGATTGGCTGGGCCATTTTACAGCTTCGTTCTCTTTTTCTGAAACCATTTGAGAGTTTCCTTGGCGGTGTTTTAGATCATTGTCTTGCTGAAATGTCCACTATGGTTTCATCTTCATCATCCTGGTAATGTAGATGTTGGACTGAAACAGCTAATATTAATTTACAATGACGAAGGGCAGAGGGGTGCTGAATAACTACTGAGAGATTTCAGCTGCTGTCTGGGCTTTCACTGTCTTTACACCTCCATATTAATGTGTTCAATACTTTTTTCTCTGTGTCATTTCATTTTATTACACACAACTTTGTTTTTTTATTTTGATTTGTTTTGGTTTCATGATTTGAACAGTTGAACAAATTGTTTTGCTCTAAATTACTATTATTATACAAAACTATTTAAATGCAGATTCAGTTATTTAGTCGCCACTAAAATTTATATTGTATGTTTTTTTTCTAAAGCTTTGTTATTATCATTTTATTCTTTTTATCATTTTACTTTTTTTATTATTTAAGAAGCCAAATCCATTATTTAAGATCAAGAAGCATTTTCTGGAAGAATTTCTTCTATAGCCAAAAAAACCATTGCCTTGTTTTAAGAAATAATTTGCCAAAATTAAGTGAGTTGTTCCTTAAAACAAGCAAAATAATCTGCCAATGGTGTAAGCAAAATAATCTTGTTTTTTGTTTTGGCATAAGAGATGAAAAAGTCACTTCATATTGGCTTATTAAATCTGAAAACAAGACAAAAATGCTTCTTGATTTAAGAATTAATAGATATTTGGACTAGAAAAAAAAAATGACAAAAAAATCTTAAGTAAGAAAAGGATTTTTGCAGTGTTGATGAAAGGCTAGATAATGTTTAAACATTTTTTATGTTAACTGAGCTAATTCTGCAGCTTTGTGAAATAATTTATGACATTGTAACAACATTTTGGCTATGTCAAATACATATCAATATATATTGTTTTTAGAATCTTTTTTTAAAACAACCCATCTTGTTGTCTACATTACACCTACACTAGTGGGCCATTTATAGTTGGTTATTGCTACTA
The DNA here is from genome assembly GCA_903798205.1 of Danio tinwini. Classification (NCBI taxonomy): domain Eukaryota; kingdom Metazoa; phylum Chordata; class Actinopteri; order Cypriniformes; family Danionidae; genus Danio; species Danio tinwini. Next base: position 4,888,971 of record CAIGQZ010032254.1, on the reverse strand, counting down.
CAGCTTCTGCTGCTTATGCTACTACTACTGCTACCACTACTACTACTACTACTACTACTACTACTACTAAATAATAATAATACCAAAAAGAAAAGTTGTCAGCAACCATGAATTATCATTTGAAACAGTTAGTGTTTTTAATTTATTTACATACACTTTAATTTATAAAAATCTTTGACAAGTGGCCAATATTTAAGTTTTTTTTTATGTGTAATCAGTAAAGTACAATTTACTTTAAGCTAAAACATAATGAATACTTTATGTACAGTATAATGTACATAAAATATTTATTATATTTTAACTTCAATCTACTTATTTAAAAAAAAACAAATGCTTTCTTCTGATTGATTGATTGATTGATTCATTTATTTTCTTTTCGGCTTAGTCCCTTTATTAATCTGGGGTCGCCACAGCGGAATGAACTGCCAACTTATCTAGCATATGTTTTACGTAGCGGATACTCTTCCAGCTCCAACCCATCACCCTTAAGATTTTTTTTTTTGGGACGGCTTAATAGTTTTATGTTCAATCCACTTGATTGTAAAAATTAACTTAGTCAACTTGTGCTGCAACACACACAATTCCACGTGGAACTCATCATTTCAGCAACCAAAAACA
>CAIGQZ010032254.1:4874674-4888343 GCA_903798205.1 Danio tinwini | reverse complement strand
ATTTCTATTTTACTTATATTTTTTTTTATTCTGTTACATATTATTTTTATTGTTTTATATTTGATGCAAATTTAATGTTATTTTAATGTTATTTATTTATTAATGTTTTATTTCATGTATTTTAATTTTATTTCTTAATCTATTTAAGAAATGTTTTTTTAAAAAAACATTTTATTAGAATATTTAATTATTAGAATATTTTAATATAACCTACTTCACACCCCCCCCCCCCCCCAACCCGGGTTCAACTTGATTAGCTTAAAAATTTTGATTTGGATAGTAATTCTTATTATTTGCTTAATTCATTCTTTAATTGCTGTATTTTTAATTGATTATTTATTTAGTAAGCAGGCTATTATCTGAATGAAATGAATTCATTCATTGATAAAAACAAATCAGCCAGTTTACTTCTAAATGGTTCTTAAAGAAAAAGAAACAACTCTTAAAATACATCAATAATGTAAATTGTATGTCAGCTCTGGTTAAATAAAACTGTGCTGTGGTACAGTACCTAAAATGCGGCTATTGGTTATGAATGGTGCAAGCATTGGGTGTTAATGGCTGCCAGCAACTGTTTAACTGGGAGTAAGAAACAGTGGATGTTAGGAAATCATTTAGCCTCATTTTCTCAGCCATGCTGCTGACATGCACAATTTCCAGGCTGTGAACTGTATTTATCCACATGCATTATTTTCTGTGTGCAAATAATATTTAGTCACAGCTGTAGAGGTCTTTACGTGTGCTGCAAACCTGCCATTAACCAGGAGGAGAAAACCGGAAACCTGGAATTACTTAAGTAAAGAATGGTGTCACTATTCTCTCTCTCCAGGCGCTTCATCCTTTCTGTCTTGATTTCTTTGATGAAGAAAGACAAAAAGCACCTTCTGCTTTGTAGATTGAAGATTTGTAGGCTGAAGATTTGTATTAAATACCTTCATAAGTGTTTTAATGTCCACCTTAACAGCCAACTGCACTGGAGCTTTTAAAGGTCACAAGCAATACGTTTTAATTGCACATTTGGCACAGTTTTCCATTACTTTTGGCCTAGGTTTTCATAGCTAAACTTTAATTTATAAACATCTTTAATAAATAAAGTGGCCAATAGTTCAGTTTCTTTATGTGTACTCTGTAAAAGACAATTCACTTACTAAGCTAAAACAAAATGAATACTTTTTGTACATTATAAAGTACATAATGTATTTTATGTTTTAATTTTAAAGGACTAATTTAAAATTTGTTGAAACAACACAATTCTGATTTTTTTTTTTGATAACTTCATTGTTTTAGGTTCAATCCACTTAAAATTGGTAAAACTTAATCGATTTGTGTTAGGACAGCATGAAGGAATTGTGTGGAACTCAGCATTTTTAATTAATAAGTAATAGAATGTTAAGACTATTGTTATTACTATTCATTTATTTACTTAATTTTATACTATTCAGTGCTTCCCACGGGTTTGAAATATACTTGCAGTGGTAGCTGAATTGAAACACACAATTTACCCCATTCACATAAATAGTTAACTAAGTGCGACAAACAATACATAATTTATTTGTTTACAATATATATATATTTTTTTTATTTATACACTCTTACTTTTTAATAGGTTAAGAAAAAAAAAGAAAAAAAACATCCACAATTTTAATACTTTTATGTTATTCAGGAGCCATGTGCACCCACTGACAGGTCAAATCTGCTTCTCTCTCTCTTTCAAGTTCAAAGCAAACTTCAATGCCAAAGCATATTAGATATGCATATGAAATAGCCTATGTGATATATTAACATCTACAAATTAATAAAATAATCAGAAAATAAGAAATAAACGTAAAAAAATAAATAAAAACAGACAATATATCTAAAAAAAATTATAATTATGAGATTAAAACCTGTAGATAAATAAATGGGGCAAATACATTGATTACCCATTACATACATTATGCAGCCAGTTTGGAACAGTTATTTTGTCCTCTTCAAGTAAATAGTAAAGTTTTTTTTCTTTACTGAGCCGTTTAGATAAAAAAAAGAATTATTTAATTTTTCTCTCGCTCTTTTAAAATGTTTGATGTTTTTAATGATTTTGCATGCCCAATGAGAAGTATTTTCTCTAATAATGACCATGACAACAGCATGACTGGCACACAGTATTAACATCTGTGGCCAACAGAAGATCCTTCTGTACAGCTCTCACTCATTTTATCAGGCAAATACAACATGCTGGCAGCAATTTTAAAGGTTCTGCCCATGATTATGCCTAATAATTATAATGATCGTTTGTTGTTTTTGTTAAACTTACTAAAGCTTAAAGTGATCACTATAAAAAGAACTACGAACCTAACTATATTTTCTGTCTGCATTAAATCAGGTCACCTTTAATATTTCTGTAGCTCTTTTTACAATGTAGACTGTCTCAATGGCTCTTTACAAGGACGAGCAGGAAAATAATCACAAAAATATATATTGTGGAACATATTCAATATATCAAGCAGATATATTTATACAAAAATATCTGTGGAATTCTGGTGTCATTCAATAAAACTAGTAATAAAAACCTGGTTCATTTCATTACAAACTGTTGAAGGACAGCGCCAACAACTCCAGCCAAGCCATGTCTACTTTAGTGAAGAGAACCAGCACAGGCTGTGAATAACAGATAATAAAGTTGTAAATAACGTTCAGTTTGTTGCACAGAGTGATCATTTGAGAGTCGCGCGGGAAGTGTGATTTGCATGCATGCTTTTTTTTCTTAGAGTGATGGCAGACATGACATGAACCACTCTTGGCAGTGAAAGTGCAAGCGGCGTGCACATAATTTAAACGATCACATTTTAGGCTACGTTCACACTGCAGCCAAATGTGACCCGACTCTGATTTTTCCGCCCACATGTGACTCAGGTCTTGACAGTGTGAACAGCCCAAATTGCATGAAATCTGATCTTTTTACTTCAGATTTGTGCCACTTTCATATGTAGTCTTAAATCAGACACAGATCTGATGTTTTGCAATGCGACCGCAGTGTGAACGGTTATGTCGGATTTCATGTGACTTTTACATAATCTTTGAGCGACATACGTCATCATTCTGTGCTCCAGACATCCTCTACTCCTCAGCAGCATAGTAGAATAGCACACAGGGTGATTAGCTTACCAGAGAAAGTTGGTTGTTCATTTTGAAAAAGATTTTGAAGGCAAAACTGGTGCTTGTTAACTAATCTGGTTAACGATTGGGGCACGGGTTGATCGCGAAGCTAAAGAGTGTCGGGGGTTGTTGCGGATAGGGGATCCGAGCACAAAGGAGAGGAACTTTCTCTCAGAGAGAATAAAGAGCAGGAGCTCAAGCACCCAAACCCCCCTTCTGAGCATGTCTGATGTTTATAACAAAGTATAATAACTGTAAAATAATTGCAGAGATAAACCAACTCTGCCTTCACAGTTCAGTCTGTGGCTCCTTGATGAGTTCACTACACTGGTGGTCAGACAGACGTGCACGGTGGTTGTCATTAATCACAAATGATCAGTGTTTTCAATCACAAGGGACTTATTTTAGGGTTCAAATGCCGAAAAACACATTAATAGTAGCAGAACAACCCTTTACAGTTCATGAAATACACCACGTTGTCTGTTAAAAGAGCAATAATCATATGTGTTGTGCATGAAAATAAATGTTTACTGGGTCAGTATAACTACTCAAGCCTATATATTGTTGAATATAATGCAGGAGGGAATCTGATAATGACAAAAATGTCTCATTTTATTCTATTGAAAAAAAATTATTTAATAATGTTGTCCACGACAAATGACAAGCATGTGTCTCAAACATAATAATTCAACTTTAGAATTATGAATAGTTATATTCTGATGTCATTACTGTGAATTAACAACGTGGACAAATTTAAAGTCTGTTCAAATCCACCATTCCATGTCTATACAAAATTTAGCATTAGCATACACTAAGGCCTAATATTGTTGTTTTACCATATATTTGAGAAATAACAACAATAAAAGCCTTCTCGTATTAACCTTTATTTTATATCTACAGAATTGTGAGAAAATTGTGATTTTTACTTTAAGCAAAAAAAAAAAAAAAAATTGTGAATCTCATTTTATTCAGAACTGTGCAGCCCTAATTCCGATTCCGTTTTCTATGGGAGAAATGACTAGGAATAATAAACGGCAGCAAACTACTTCCTCTGTGGTCAAGTGTCTTCATGACTATACAGATACAGTACAATAGTTTAATAAAAAAACGTAATTTTGCAACATTAAGCAGCATAACAAACTGTTTTTAACGTCAAAAAATGAATGGAAGTGAATGGCACCGGAAATCGCAAGGCAAAAAGATTCAAATGGCTCCGCCTGCTTGTACGCGAAAAATAAGGTCAATAACCAGCTTTATAATTTTGTAATTTTTATAAATGTATAATTATAGTTTTGTTGTCGGCCATACTCAAATGTATTGGCTGTCAATTTATTTATATTTATAGGTTATATTTAATTCAAAGGTTGATTGCACTTGATGTCATTTCTGAGACTCAATATTTAGGGCTGGCAGTTATCCTTCTGTATAGGAATTGCTAACAGAAATTCAAAATGGTTATATTTTTATTGTTTATGGTTGTTAAATTTGTTCAGACCAAGAAACAACAGCTATTATAGGATGAACTTTTTATTTGATAAGAAAAGATGCACATAATATACGATGGAAACACTAAGTCATGTGATTTTGTTATAAGAGATCATGTGATGATAAAAATGTGTGTGAATGGACAAACCAGCAGGCTGATCACACTGTAAAACATCTGAAATGTTGTTTTGGTCATTTTGAAACACTGCAACCATTTCAGTATTAGTGTTATTTTATTATTAATGACCTCCAGAACTGTCAAGATCATTTGTGTTATACGTCTCACGCCTTTAAAAGCCACCTTACATTCATTGCATGTCAGCATCGTCTTTTGAGGCGCAAGTCATTTATTAAATGAAGAAAAGATTCACGCAGCTTCTCCTACCGCAGCAAATTCTGTTTTTACTGTTGATATTTGACGCCAGTTAATCAGGAAGTGACCATTTTGTTCTCTTTGACTCATTGGATGGAAACGCTGCTCTATTAACACATCTTTTATGCGAAATTTCAGTTTTGCGCATAAAGTTATTTGCAGTTTTGGGTGGAAACATAGTCAAAGAGAGTCTGAATATCTGTTGAGCTTTTCACTCGTTCATAGTGTTTTAAAGATAAAATGTTTGCACCTTGACACAGCTTTTAAAATCTGAATTAGAATTGATCTGAAGAATATCTTTTACCAGTTTATTTTAATATCATTAAATAAATAAATTTAAAAACAAAATAGGGTTTATACATCGAAATTGTAAGAAATATCTTTATCACAACACTCATCTAATTATTAGATTAAAAAAACTGCGAGGACTTCACTAACTTCTTTTGCAGTAATTCATGTTTTTACTGGCATTTCGGTGGAATAGAGTAAGTAAAGTAAACACTGGGAGACAAAGCAGCATTAAATGTTTGTTTCTACAGTAGGTTATTTGACAGGGCAAATAAAAAAGGAAACAAAGTGGACAAAGCTATAGACGGTTGTTATTGTTTGGCATCTTGTTACCTACTAGTTTGTTTACCAATCCATAAAATAAAAATTGTATGCATCCTTGCTTTTGTTTGGTTTCATCTGCTTTTTTTTTGTAGAAGGATGTCTGGAGGACAAAGTGCTTGCATGAAAAAAAAAATGCTATAAAAATTTATGGTAAATACTATAGTTCAGGTTTAGTACTGTGAGATTCTTACTACTCCTTAACAAAATGTTAAGGACTTGTCTCTGTAATTCATTAAAACATATTAAAGTAGCAAATAAATACATGTATTTGCATAAAAAAATCTGACATTTAAAATTGTAAATTAGACATTACTCTTCTTTTTTATCTTTTAATTGGGTTAGCCCACACAATAATTATTATCATCAGACACAAGTTATTACCTCACATTTGAGAGAAGCAGATTTTTGGAACAACTAATTTAGTTGCTAATGAGTAGGGTCAGACGGAATCTGCTGACATTTTTTGCTATTTCTGTGCAGAATTGTGTTCAAAATCTGCAGATTTATGCGGAATGATTTTTGGGAGTATCATATCTAAAACCTTAATATATTTAATAAAAAGTAATACCTTTATAACTTTTATTTAATGTTTACAATGGAAATCTATCTAGATCCACTTTATTTGGTAAAATTAAATTTATTTGGTCTCTCATATAATATATCTACTAAAAGACAGAAAATATTACTTTACAAACTGCATTGTAAATAAATCATATAAACATTTTCATATCAGTTAATAATATAGCAAAAATTTATTTAAAAACTGAAAAAAACAAATTTACACAAGTAAATAAACAGAATCAATAATGGGCTTGGAATATGGAATATGCTTGGAATATGCATATGCTTGGAATATGCGATTTGAAGTGAATTCTGTGTGTTCGCGACAAATGCATTATAGATTCTGTGTCATTCTTGCCGCCCAGTTTGCATTGACATTGTACATAATCTACTTACACAAGTACATTTGTATTTACATAAAATGACATGGCAGGTCAGATTTAGCCTTGAGTTTGACACGTGTTATAGTGCTTCCGAACTGTAAAGTATATTATTTATATTATACTTTTTAAAACGTTTTGTTACCGAATGATACATCATACTATAATATTAACTGTTATTATTAAAAAAGTATTTATAAAAAAAAAATAATAATAAATTGTATCCTATAGTTATTGCCTTGGGTAATTTGTTTATTACAATAGTTATTGTATTACCACATCAATTATAGGATTACCTCAATAGATTATTTCAAGTAATTTACTCTGTAGAATGGTTCAAAAACACTATAGTATTTACTTTAAATTACTGTAGTATTTTTTTTTCATGTAGATATTTAGTTTAGTAAAAAAAAACTTGCTATTCTTCATAATATATGAAGCATGTATAGCATAACAGGATATTTTCTTTTTATATCTACTTTGAAATATGGTCTACATGGGTCTAAATCATAACAATATGGATTTTTATCTATGTGTCTTCCATTCTGCTTGTTTACTTTCTCCACTCCACCTGAATTGTGCACATTACCAGAATCATGTGATTGCAAACAAGCTATTTGTAAGCCTCATTCTAACCCTTGGTCAAAAAAAGGTCTATTTTTACTCTTTTTCTTTGTAACACTTTAGTTTAGGTCACAATTGTTGCTATTGACCACTGGCTTATTACCTGCCTATTATTAAGATATTAACAGTTCATTAGTATGATCTTACTCTGTATACCTAATCCTACCTAATCCCTCCCAATCTCTAAACCCAACTTTTACCTTTCTAACCATTAATAAACAGCTAATTAGAAGTTTATTAGGCTAGTAGTGTTAGTTAATACCGTGAATTGTGACTTTAAAGTGTTTTCCTTTACTCTATTACTATAAAGACAATTGCTTTTACTCCTACTTGACTAATGTATTCGTTTAACATCCTAAACGATGTGAATAGTCACAGGTTTTAATTGATTTTCAACAGGACACAGTAAATGGTTACATCCATAATTACTTTTTATTCTTTGTTACCTCATCTACAGTAAAAATCTGTGTCTGTTCTTCTGGCAATGGAGTGAGCAGTGATCTGGCCGTGTTCGTACTGAATGTCGAGTGTGGAAGCAGCAAACTGGGCCAAGCATGAATCAGAGTTCAGTAAGCGCTAATGACAGTTGACATGCTGACTCAATCTACCAACACTGAATACACAACAAGCCTGATCTACAGTACCACACTCGCTCCACCACTGAGTACACACCTTCTCTTTAAAAGATTTTTTTCTATTGTTTTTAACTCACGCCTGTTGGAAGTGTAGTTGAGCTATTTGGTCCTTAGCATTGTTACTGGTTTAAAAGCTTTAGAAAATTGTCTGGTCATTTGTCACTCATGCTCAGGTGTGTATTGTTGTTTTCTGCAGATTAATTCAGTACAGTTGGAGTTATTATAATTGCAATATATCATAGAATCTACATAAACTGGTGTATTAATAACATTTTACATGTTTAGCCAGCATAAACTCTCAGGTGAATAAAATAAAATGGCAGGTCATCAGAATACAAATGTTTTTAAATGTTGTGATTTAAAATTAGGATTAATTTGATGCGCTTAAGGAAATATATTATAAATTTTCTGAAGATCCCACAATTGCTTCAATGGCAGATCGAGAATATACTCAATCTATCCATCTATCTATCTTTTCCAATAATATATTATATAACATTATATAATGCAATAAAGATTTCCCATTCATAAAATGGCTCTATGTATGTTTATATATGTATATTCTCACTCTGTTAACTCTCTTTATGTGGTCTATGTGTATTTATGTCACAATATGCTCATGTGAGCCACAGTGTTTCTTTGTTTTTGCATCTATTCACACTAATAATACAATCAGTATTTTTTTATGTAATCTGACTGAGATTTGGGATGTCCTATCATCATATTAGTGACATTGACGCATCCCACACATGAGGAGGTCATTTTTGAGAGGAAGTGACAGCTAATGTGATGATATTGTGAGAAGCTCTGCATAGGCTGCAGTGTGTGTGTGTGTGTGTGTGTGTGTGTCTGTGTCTGTGTCTGTGTCTGTGTCTGTGTCTGTGTCTGTGTGTGTGTGTGTGTGTGTGTGTGTGTGTGTGTGTGTGTGTGTGTGTGTGTGTGTTTATGGGATCACGCTCTAGGCTGCGTCAGGAATAGCTCTGACACGGTGACAGAAGGCCAGAGAAACATGGCTACAGCCGCTCGCAAATCTCAGCAGGGAAATGTCACACGTTTGCTCCCTGATTTCTACACACATGAATGCACAAATACGTACACAAGCGACGTTGAGGAGTGAACATGGACATTTCCCTGTTCTCTGAACAGTAGGATGTGCACACCATTACAGATGAATCACTCTCTGACATCCAGTGTTTTTCAAGTAGTCAGCTGACTGTACACACTCTAAGAAGGATTTTTGGAAATAGGGGCTGATATATGCTCTCTTAGTTTCAATAATTTTTCCGTACTAATATTTCACAGCATTATTTATGCGTTACATTGTGTTGTGTTATAGGATTAAAGAAAATCCCCTCACAAAGTTGACATAATGTCCTGACAGTAAATTACCAGTATATAAAAGACATACTATTGCTAATGTTCTTGTAAAATAAACATAAATATATCATTTATGTAATATAAGAATAAATATAGATATATACGCAATGTTACACGAGTAGCAGTGTGATATGGCTGTATATCGGCACTGGTGGGAGGCGACCATTGTTGCGAAGCTGCAAACAGAGTGCCTTTGTGTCCCACCAGTGACATCAAACAGCTATATCGCGCTGCTACAAGTGTGATATTGCGTTTATACAACGATTCAATGGCATAATCGTTTGTATAAAAAACTAAAATCAAACACAAGAGTCTAAAAATCCTTTTTTTGAGGAACTACTTCTGCCATTCATTCGCATCTGCAGCTGATGGTCAGAACAGCAGAAACTGTTGCTACTTCACAAACGTCACTTTAGAGCTAGTATTTGAATGATTCTTCAGCGTAATATCTAAAGTGATGACAAAACAGGTGATTTTGCTGACATTTTAGGATTATATGGCTGAACGGCTTGAAATGACATGAGACTACAGAGATTTGCCAGTATTTCTTTTGCAATCAGGATATCACAATAATTAACCCTGAAAAAGCCAAAGCAAACACTACCACATTACTATGGTATAAATACAGCACTACAACATATATACAAAGAGAGAGAGATCAACTTAGAATGTCACTTACCTGTTTTATAAAAATTTGATTATCTGTAGTTTGATATTTAGTGAGTTTTTCTCCCCCTTATTATGCGGTCTCTGTTGCCATGTTGTGGCGCAATTATCTTTGTTCCGCTCAGTGTGACAGGCCTGACACACTGAATCTTTAAAATTATAAATATTTAAAATAGGCACTGTCCTTATAAACAGCACAGTTGCAATCTAAACAACTACATTATAGCCCAAAAAGCCTCAAGTTGTTGTCCAACAGCTGCACTATTTGTCAAACTAGTGAGTTTATTGATCTGCTGTCAGATCAGTTTGTTATGGCAGAATATCGCACATCTTTTTCAGGAAGATGGACATGCTTGAAATGGAGATCTTCCGTAACATGCCTGTACATTTTCACAAATGTCCCAAATGATCAATTTTAATGTGTCTATACTAAATAAAATTTGTATAAATAAACAGCTTTTATATATTTAACAGCTTAACTAGAATTTGATTGCAGACAATGCATTTATGGTATGTTAAACCTGTTTTACTGATGGCACTGTACTGTGTTTTGTACTGTACTTCATTATGGTCTTTCTAATTTGTCATTGACGTTTTTTTTAAAGCCTTATATATGCTTCCTGCATTCTTGTGAATCAAGCTGTGTGACATAATATTTATACAAAAGGAAGGAATTAACCCTTGAAGCTGTCAGCCAATGGAAAAAAATTTTTTTTAGTAAGATGGATATGCTTGATGTCACGTCCTTGCGAGGCAGCAAGTGACCTGTTTGGCTACTCCTCTGGGAGAGAGTCTGAATTCTGCTCACATACTTTTACATCCGTCCACCTCTGAGCTGGACCAATCCCAGTGCTCGTCTTTTCTCACTGATGACGAGAGCCTGTGAAGCACCTCTTTAATATTCCATGACTCTGAAGTCAGTCAAGGTCAGTGAAACGACACTGTGCCTCATCTCTGTGACTAGGTGCCTCATCCTTTCAGCTGCAGGTCTGTGGCATCCCCTTTCAGAGATCATCTCATTTTGACACATCATTTTCCTGCACGTCAACCTGTCTGTGCTCGCTCCAGTATCTGCCGACAGTCTGCATTTTAGATGAGCTCGATACCAGGCCATCCGAAAACTGCTCATTTCTCATCTGTCTGGATGGTTCAAATCATTTAAATGCTTATCAGGGGGAGAAACAAGGGGCTATTTAGAAGCTAATAAATTGAGAATGTCAGAGATGCAAAAATTGTTTTTGGTGCTGAGGCTTATAGTAAATCTGACCCTGTAGATTACATGACTATATCAACAGCATTATAAGAGCATCACAACAGAGCGATGGATCTGATGATGATGACCGAGCCGTAATAAGCGAATGACACGCCGGACGCCACATGGAAAATGGCATGCGGATTATTTGGACACAATTCTGTTTTTGTGTGCAGAAGGCCAGTAATCCTGAATGTTGGCAGTTCATAGGCTTCATAATAAGAATCTTGGCCATGCTAAGTGTGGGCAGCAGTGCGGTGAGAGAACCAAATGCTGGTGATTCTCTGCGTCGTCGACCTACGCCACCGTTGAATGCCCAGATGTTCCTCTTGAACTGCTATGGGCTCATCTGTTGTTTCCGTCCTTGCTGTAAATCACTTGTCTCAGAGATGAAGTTTGTCTATCCCACCCGACTTGGAGTGTTAAATTAACTGTGGCCATTTGTGCCTCTAGTTTCAGGACATCGATGAAGCCGCTTGTATTTATTGCACCTGTCAGGCCAGATCTGTCTGGGGATGGATGCTTTATTTACAGCAACTTTTTTTTGTAGTTTCTCACAAGTTTTGCTGCCAAATAAACCGTATTGACTAAGACTGTTCTAAATGTGTTACTGTTAACCATTAACTGCTGCGTTTAGTGTTGTTTACAGGATTTAATGATAGTGGTGACTTGAAAATGACTGCACAAAAAAGACTCTCTTTGTTGCCAAAAGGAAGTGAGGACGAGAGAATCAATATGAAAAAGTAGCCATGAGATTTTCTCTGCCAAAGGATTCATTTGTTGAGCTTATGACTAATGTTGTGATGCATTATGACTCAAGACTTAATTTTTTGTCTATTTCAGTTAATATCATTTAAAAAATATATAAATTTTCTGACTTGAACAGTCACATTTATGCTCATTAAGTCTTCTTTATTTAATTCATAAAATGCAATTGAAAACTGTTGTAAAGTATTGCAATTTTAATTGCTCGTTTCTACTGAGTGGTACTGTATGGTTCGGAACAATTTTTGGATCGTTTCCACTGTCAGAATGTACCAGAAAGCAAACCGTGCTGTACCACTTTTTAGGTACTCTTTGCAAAAAAAAAAAAAAAAAATACACAGCCGAGACATTACATCTTAACAATATATACATATAATAATGAGCTATGGTCGACTCGAGCTTAAACAAACCTTGTCGTTGTTTTGATGAACAACCACAAAGCCATGAAGAACAAAATCTGCCGTGTCCTGTTCGCAAGGTTACATGTGCTGGTAAAGATGAAAGATACAGATGATAGGTTTGCACTGACTGTAGGCTATTTGTTGGTTTATAAAATAACGACTAAATAAGGACTAAATGTATGCTGTGTGTAGTTTATCTGTAATTGGTAACATATGGGAGACTGTAAGGTGCTGTACGTGTTCATATACTTTGCATTTATCTATTTATTTTATATAATTGCAGACGTTACAGTAGGCTATTTCGCACTGTCATTGAGCTGCAGTTATAATCAAATTATGTTCATAGAAAGGTTAGTAATGAACATTTATACACAAGTATTTATGTGTATAAAGCATTTGTTTTGTGAAAAGTGCTTCTCATATAATATGTGAACGAACCGTACAGCTTTACTGTAGACATTTCCTCGAGCGAGAAGGACATTGACTGAAACTTTCTGTCGTTCTCTACTCCTACCACCATTGGTACCCTTTTAGCAGTGGAAATGCAAGCCTGATAATGGTGACCCGTACCGACTTGTACCATAATGTACCACTCAGTGGAAATGGGCCATAAGTAATGGCTGGAATTTTCAGTGTCACATTATTCTTTAGAAATCATTATAATCTTCTGACTTGCTCCAAAAATGTACAATTACTAAGACAGATGAAAAAAGTTTTTGCAATATTAATATTCTCATGCAAACCATTATACTTTCTTGAGGCCTCTTTGATGAGTAGAAAACTTATCTGAAATGGAGATTTTTTGTAACGTTATTAACGCTTGTACATTTTCACAAATGTTGCTTTTGATCAATTTGAATAAATCCATACTTAATAAAAATATTGCTTTGTTGATTTTCCATAAAAAGGACAGCTTTTATATATGGTTATGGTACTGTACCAAGGCTAATCAAAAGTACCAAATCAAATTAAAGTTAAACAATTATAACATTATAGCTGCCGTTCATTGTGGAAATGTATGTTGTATAGCAGTGGTGCCCAATGTAGGGCTTGAAGGCCAAAGTTGGCTCATGTTAACCTTTTGGTTTGACCTGCCATCTCATCTGAAAAGAGGGGACTAATGATGAGGAGTTGGTTGAGATGAATGCCTTTGACAGAATTCGTCATTTCAAATTTAATTAAACTGTTTGTTTCTTTGTTTAATTGAGGAGCTACAAAAAAGCCACCTAAAATTAAAGAATTCATTTAAATGTTGTAAATGAATCAGACTTTTAAAATGTAAATACGGTCACTTAACAGATAGAGGACAATCCACAAGACATCGCAGTAGGCAGGAACAGCTCGACTAGTGTATTGACCATTGAACTCCACTGTGTTATAAATGAGATTGTTATGTTCATTAT
>CAIGQZ010032254.1:4840541-4858388 GCA_903798205.1 Danio tinwini | reverse complement strand
ACAAATAAATAAACAAACAAATAAATAAAAATAAAAGTTGGACTACATAGAAAAAAATAAATAAAATAAAATAAAACAAAATAAAATAAAAACAAAGTAAAAGTTGGACTACACAGTTGGATAAAATAAAATATAATAAAATAAAAGCAAATTAAAAGTTAGATTGCACCGTTGGATTAAAAAACTAAGTAAAAGTTGCGCTACACAGTTGACTAAAACAAAAATGATATAAAATTAAAAATTAAAAAAATTAATGAAATGTGAACTACATAGTTGGAACAACAATTTAATAATAATAAATAAAAATAAAATAAAATAAAAGTTGAACTACACAGTTAGATAACATAATTTAAATAAAATAAAATAAATAAATAAATAAATAAAAGTTGGTCTACATTGTTGGATAAAATAAAATAGATAAATTAAATGAAAGTTAGGTGATGCGGTGGCGCAGTGGGTAACACGTTCTCTTCACAGCAAGAAGGTCGCTGGTTCGAGCCTCGGCTGTGTCAGTTGGCATTTCTGTGTGAGGTTTGCATGTTCTCCCCGTGTTCGCATGGGTTTCCTCCGGGTGCTCTGGTTTCTCCCATAAGTCTAAAGACATGTGGTACAGGTAAATTGGGTATGCTAAAATTGACCATAGTGTATGAGTGTGTGTGTGAATAAGTTGGATGTTTTTCAGTAATAGGTTGCAGCTGGAAGGGCATCCGCAGCGTAAAACATATGCTTGATAAGTTGGTTCATTCTGCTGTGGCGACCCCAGATAAATAAAGGGACTAAGCCAGAAAAAAAGAATGAATGAAAGAAAATTTGGACTACACAGTTGGATAAAATAAACAAAAAATAAAATAAAATACTTTTTTTTTAAATTAAATTAAATTAAAAAAATCAATAAAAGTTGGA
This sequence comes from Danio tinwini, assembly GCA_903798205.1. NCBI lineage: Eukaryota > Metazoa > Chordata > Actinopteri > Cypriniformes > Danionidae > Danio > Danio tinwini. The sequence goes on along the minus strand of CAIGQZ010032254.1, from coordinate 4,857,485 downwards.
CTACACCGTTGGATAAAATAATGAAAATTAAATTAAATTAAATTAAATTAAATTAAATTAAATTAAATTAAATTAAATTAAAATAAATTAAATTAAACTAAATTAAATAATAAAATAATAAAATAAAATAAAATAAAATAAAATAAAATTAAATAAAATAAAATAAAATAAAATAAAATAAAATAGTTACAGTTTGGATACCCTCAAAATATTTGCTGCTTATTTTTCTTAGAAAACTTTCAGATGTCATGCAAAGGCCACATTTGTTTGAATTGTATTTTTATTTGTATAATTTTGAATCTTTGCAAAAATCACTTTCTAACCATAGAAGCCATCTCATACAGAGCCAGACCTACAACCTAGAGGTCTTTTATCAATCTATATTTGTGTTTGTGTATATACAAATATATAATAAAACAATTTTTGGGGGTGGGCGTAACTAATGTTGTACATGTAAGATAATTTTTTATCTGTATTTTTTATGTATGCATTTATGGTAAACGTAAAAAAAGGCTTGAAATGCATGAATACAAAAAGTACATTTCTAAGACCTGGCATGTGTGTTTGACTGGATAGCCTGCAATCATCTTTTAGGAATTCCTAATTTTAGTAAATTCCTCAATATCCTAGAATGTCTCTCCCATTGATGGGTTTTATATGTGTTTGTGAGTCCTTTGCTCCTTTAGTGTTGTAATTGCAGTAATGGGTTTGCAGGGAGATGAGCACAGGACTGGCACCGATATTTCCAGATGAATAACTGGGTCAGTTTAAAGACGATGCCTCTTATCTCTATTAGGACTGCTGAAATACTCTGCTTTCCAGCAAGAAACTCAATGGAAATGAATGTATTGGAGATTTACATTCATGATTTTGAAATTGAATTGAATACACACTGTCTTTTTGTTTCCAGTTTTGGCTTTCACTATGAATTGAACCCACAACCTTAGTGTTGCTAGCGTTATGCTCTACTATTTAAGCTGCAGAAAGAATTTTTTGCATTATTTTAATATTTTTTGAGGGATTTATTCAGTAATTCAACTCAATTTTGCTCAAATGATGCATGATCTGTTATGTCATCCATTCATCTGGTCTTCTCTCAAAACAAACAATGCCATTTTCCTTCTTACAATTTATATTATATCTTAGTTTCCTATTATAAGGATCAAGATATTTAGTCATGTTGTCACCAACCTGCTGGAAGCACACAGTACATCACTGAAGGCTCTTGATTAGGTCAGTCTAAACAAGCACGCTATGCCCTCTTGTGGAAGAAAACCATGAAGGCAAATGGCAGCCATCCGACTCAAAATGAAGCTATACATTAATGTGCTTCACATGCATCTTTGATCAAAAGCAGCTCTTCTGAAGGATGATGAAGTGCTTAGTATCTCTTTCGCTGGAGGAGGAGTGATATTTTTCTCTCTTTCCGCTTATCTTGAGCCGAACAGCTCCTCTTCCTCCAGCTGCTTCTCAATGGAACTCGCTATCCGCCAGACAAAGAGCACAAATTAAAAATGCATTAAGGTGTTTTCTCACTAGACAATGTGAGATATCAATCCAAATACAGGCTGCATGAAAATAATCAGCCTTTGGTCATCAATAATGGATGTGTTGATGTTGATGGGTTAATGTATTGCTTTGACAGGATAAACGTTAAGCTAAGCCAACTGCTTCATGAACTTGAAAAGAATGTCTGTGTAAATTGTCTGTGGTCGAGCACAGACTAAAAGGTTCACCGATTGCTTTATATATTTTTTTATTGTTTTGTCAGATACGATGATTGCACTAGGTATTTTCATGGACTAACTTCAGAGTGTTCTTTTAGTGCGATTACTTGTTCAAAACCTTCTAGAGTTTTTTTTCTTCTTCTGTTGAACACAAAGCAAGGTTTTGTGTTGACGAATGCTGAATGCTGGCCATCAAACCAGCATTTTTTTAAAATATCTTTTTACATATAGTCATTTAGCAGATGCTTTTGTCCAGAGCGACTTACAATTGAGGAGGCTTTCAGCAATTCACAAAAAAACAATACACACAAGAAGTGCTAATTATACAAAGGAACTGTTAGTTCTTTAGTTTACAGGAATTAGAGTTTTTTTAAAGAGCCCCTATTATGCATTAAAAAGGGTCATGTTTTGGTTTTAAGGGTCTCCAACAACAGGTTGATATGCATGCAAGGTCAAAAAACACTTTCATTGTCTTATAATACGCATTTATTTTTACCTCATTATCCCAGCGACTCCCATATGATTTGTTCAGCAATTCATCTGTTCCCAAACCTCTCCTTAGTGCGAAGCTGATCCGCGCCGATTGAACTGATGACAGCCTGTTGCGATTGGACGACAGCGTTCAGCGCGAGACAGAGTGAAATGCACACCACGGCTTATCAACAGTATTGAAGTAGTCAGAGTGCGTTTTGTTATTTATCCTGGAAAACTCCTGTAATTTCAAACGGTCGACAAATCCCCCGTTGTAAGCGTGTAGATACCATTTCCATCAAGCAAAATAAATTGAATTTAAACTTCAATCAGAAGCAAGACTGGACATTCGTTGTGTGCGTAAAACTTGCGTTGAGATGCCAAGCCTTAGGCATTTAGCTGCTGCAACAACAGCATCTTCGTGACTTGATTCAACCGGGATCTGCCACAGTGTTTGTGGGCGGGGCCACAGGTTTCAAATTTCCCGGGTTTGTGTGCACAACAATTGTGCAACGCTTAAGTTTCATATCGATGTCACGCCGAAACGGCTAAAGACTCGTTATGAAGACGATTCATTTGAAGTACTATGAGTCGACTCTTTTATAAATGAATCAATAGTTTTAAACACTAAACTTTCAGATTTAAGCCTAAGCTGGATATTTCACTTCATTTAGAGCTGTGTTACACTACATGGAAGGGCATTCTCGAAAACCCATAATAGTTTAAGTGCTAGAGTTTTTTTGGAGAGAGAGAAGAGTATTTCTACAGGTAGTTTGTCAAGTCCACTTACCTGTGTTTTGCACACTTCATAAATGCACAAGTTTTTTTTAATATTATATTTGTTGATAAAGAGTGATGTTTTTTCTGCTACTAATAAAGATTTAAAGCTACATGTGGGAGAGTAAATGACACTAATTCTTTTGCCCCCTCACACAGCTCCACACTCTCCTCATAACTATACTTTCCATAATCACTGCACTATTTAACATTTGCACATTTAAAAATTGCACATATTCATTGCACTACATTGCGCTGATTCATTCATTTTTCATTCACAACTCAAGACTTTTTTAAAGCTTTTTCCCCCACCCTATCCCAAAGTCCAAACCCTGAAAAACTGTTTGTCAACTTATGCACAACTCAAGACCTTTTTTTAAAAGATTTTTTGACCTCACCCCAATCCCAAAGTCCAAACCCTGAAAAAATTTTTTTCAACTTATTCACAACTCAAGACCTGTTCTGTTTCCCTTAATTTGGTATTTGATGAGGATTAAGTGAACCCACTTTTTGTTATTATATTAAAATGTAATTGGCTTTTAATGTGATTTTCAAATAGATGATTTTTCAGTCAATTTAAATGTGAATGGTTATTAGTCCGTTATCTGTAATCATGGTAAAGAGAGAGAAACACTAGTTGTTATGGTCTAGTGTCAAAAGAATCCTTTATGATTTGCAAAACTTGTATTTATTATTATTATTATTATTATTATTATTATTATTATTATTATTATTTTATTGTTATTATTATTATTCTAATTTGAGGGGAGGGGGAGTCTGTCTGAAAAACGTTATTACTTACTAAATGCAAGGTGCTAAAATCATAATTATGAAATGGGGAAAAGCTCAAATTAACCTCTTAAATCAGGGATGGCCAAACTCAATCCTGGAGGGCCAGTGTCCCTGCAGAGTTTAGCTCCAACCATAATCAAACATACCTGCCTATAGCTTTCTAGTAATCTTCAAGACACTGATTAGCATGTTCAGGTGTGTTTGATTAGAGTTGGAGCAAAACTCTGCAGGACACCAGCCCTTTAGTGTTGAGTTTGGCCATCCCTGATTTAAAAGATTAAATTTAAGCTTTTTCCACATTTCATAATAAATCAGTTATAATAATACTAATTCTACTACTACTACTACTAATAATAATAATAATAATAAATAAAAAATTTACAAAGCCGAGTTTGCCCAACCCTGGTTGAGATGAGCTGACCATAAAACGTAATATGATCTTAAAAATGTCTAATTATTTTGCGTATATAATGAGTCATTGTGTCTAATGGCTCTTTTCCACTGACTGGTACAGTACGGTACGGTACGGGTCGGTACGGGTCACCTTTATCAGGCTTGCATTTCCACTGCTAAAAGTGTACCAATGGTACTCTTTTGGTGGGCGTGGTATACGACAAAAAGTTGCAGTCAACTTCATTTTTGCTCGAGAAAATGCCTACCGTAAAGCTGTACAGGTCGCTTACATATCATATGAGAAGCACTTCTCACAAAACAGATGCTTTACACACATAAATACTGGTGTTTAAATGTTTATTACTAACTTCACTATGAACATTAATTGATTATAACTGCAGATCAATGACAGTGCAAAATAGCCTACTGTAACGTCTGCAATTATATAAAATAAATAAATTAATGCAACATATATGAACACATACAGACCCTTACAGTCTCCGATATGTGACCACTTACAGAAAAACTACACACAGCATACATTTAGTCCTTATTTAGGTTTAAAACAGCAGGAAATAGAGCCCAGTCAGTGCAGACCTATCATGATTAAATGTGTCTTTAATCTTCAGCAGCACGTGTAGCCTCTTGTTAGAAAGTAATTTCATCATTCTGAGTTCATAATAGTCCAAAAGGTGATGGTTAAACATGGCAGTTTGCTTATGTTTGCTGAAATAATAATGTGCTCCTTTTTTTCCGGCTTCTCCTTTTGTTTTTTTGGTGCTTCACTCTCGTGTTTGTCAGTTTCTGACAGGATCAGGTTTCAAAAGCACGTCAATAATCAAGTGCACGTTATTGTCATTAGCTCAAGAAGTTTGTTATTTCCAATAAAGAAACGCGATGAGCACAAGCAAAAACGCAAAACCGCTTGCGCTTCAGACTGGCTCGTAAAAAACTACGGGGCACAGGGTAAAATCTGCTCTTTTTTTGGCTTTGTGGCTGTTCATCAAGATGACGACAATGTTCATTTGAGCCCAGATCGAACAGGGCTCGTTATTATATGTTATTATATGGATATATAGTCTCTCGGCTGTGTATGAAAACATGGCAGCTCCTTTGTTTTCATTCTGGCTTGTTGCGTGAGCGCGTGACGTATCTCTGTAAACCAATAGCGTCCAGCTGCGCATTTAGCTCCGCCTTTGGGACCCTTTTGGTACCCTTTCTCGTGTTTGGTACCCTTTCGAAAGGGTGCCGAAAAAGTGGTTCGGTTCGGTATGCCTTTTGACAGTGGAAACGGCCATAAAAGCGTACCAACCCATACTGACCCGTACCAGTCAGTGGAAACGAGCCTTAAAATTGCTCAAAAAAGACAACTACTGGTGCAGAACCCACCTGTGTGTAGAATTAATTCTCAAATAGACCCCTGCCTTTGACCCCATGAGGTGAGCCGGTATAGTTCTCCATTGTTGGATACACAAACAGCCTGTCTGGCAGCTGCAGTTTCCAGTCTTTAATGTTTGAGATGTCCACTCTTTGGCCAACAGCCCTTTAGACCTTTAGGGCCAAGACGAGCCATTCACCTTACACCACACAAAAAAGACTTTTCCATTCACCTGGAAACTTAACCTAGGCCAGTGACAGGACTTGTTCCATTTCCAGTTTTAGAGTGCCTAGAGTGTTCTGTGACACGCTTTTCAGCTTTGATCAAGTGTCATTTAAGCAGTAAGGTACGAGAGACTGTGTCTAAATGGTGCTATGGTTACAGCTAAAGGTGTTTGCCTCATCCCTAGTGCCTGATTTTAGAAAATAGTTTCTCGAATCCAGTCATAAATATGGAACATAATTGAAATGTGTAAGACATTGTTGAATGAAAAGATCAAAAGTGGCAATGTGCACTTGATTAAATTGTGTTCTAGATTTTTGTTTGTGAATATTAAACCCCAAAAAGGCTATTTCAATATGAAGTGAATTTCTATAGAAATGCCTTGAGTGACAAATATTTTACAGTTTCATGTGGAGCAAAACTACACATTGTTAATGATGTCATAAAATAACTAAACAATTCAAGATAACATTTAATGTTTAAAGTTAACAATTAAGGTTATTGCACACTGAATCCAAAATTTTTGCTTGTAATTTTAACACATAACATTTTTTATCCAACCTCACATTGTGTCAATCGCATTGAGACACTGCACCAAAACTTAGTTTGAATTAAAAATAAAAATAAAATCTGCATACATAAAAAGCATTTTTAGATGTGTTTTGACAGTTCAGAGGGACTGTACAAGCCAAGTGAAAGGCAAAATACAGAATGCAATCACTTGCAAGGTTATAATAGTTTTGGATTTTTTATTAGTTTTAGTTTTTAAGCTCTCGGTTTACCCGTGCTGCAGTTGTTTAAGTTTAGTTTAGTCACAGCAGGCTGTCATGTACAGTACTGTTTGTGTTTGATTCACCATCTGCTGAATCATGCATGCGCAGTATATCCGTTTCACCGCTTCTCAAATCTGATCTCAGTGTACTGTTCTAATAACTGAGTAACAGTATATATTTGTTTATTTCAAGTCAGAGGGGGGTTTTAGGCATGTTAAAAAGTAAATCGTTGTAAAAAGGGCTTACTGTAGATGCTAATCGGTTTAAATGATTCAGTTCGATATGGTGAACTAGTTCAACCGGTTTAATCTAGTTAAAAATATTTGTTTGCGATCACTAATACAGAAAATAAACCCATTATTGGGCACAAATGTGTTAAAGTAATAATTTTAAGTCTTAAAAACTAGTTTTTATTTTTATTTCAGTTAACGAAAAAGATTAAAATTGTTAGTTTTCACTTTTTTGTTAGTTTTCTTGAACTATAGCAACATAGGTCACTTGAGCTTTCAACACAGATAACTTTGACAAATGCAGTACATAAAATTAAGACAGAATGTGACACCACTCACCTGCTGATATTTGGGGGATGTGTGTATGCTTCTCCATACCATTGACGTATTGTCAGTCTCTGTTTAGGGTTTGTTTACATATGGAAATGTGTGTCACAAGCAATGTATCAAAGTTCCACTGATTTCCTGAAATAAACTTTGCATTTGCAGATAATCCAGCACAGCTCTTTAAGAAGGAGATCTCTCCTTTCTTTCTATGCAGTATTGGCTGCACAAAATATAATAGTAATGTAATGTGTATTTATATAGCGCATTTATTGTATATGGCCATACACCTAAAGCAGTTCACAATCATAAGGGCTGTCTCTCTACACTGCCATCATGCCTCATTCACACTAGTAGCGACTTTGTAGCTGCTTGTTGCTCTGGGTGGCGATCTGCTGCAAACCAGGTATGTGTAGGTCTAGAGCAAGGAGAATACAACAGGCCTCTGAGCGAGAGGATCACATGAGCTCTGCTGGTGCTCCTATTGGCTGTCACTCAAGAAAGCCACTCCTCATTTGCTTAAAGTTGAATAATTGTCAACTTTGTTGCGTCGCTCAGCAAGCCCACCTGGTTGCCAATGGCTGATGTCGCTCACGTAGACGGAGGTTGCCAGAAGTTGCTCGCTTTCCATCGAAATGTATGGTTTGCTGCTGTGAGTCGCTCGTAGTGTGAATGAGGGATCAGTGTGCAGCATCCACCTGGACGATGCGATGGCAGCCACAGTACAACGATGCCAGTGCGCTCACCACACACCAGCTATTGGTGAAGTGGAGAGACAGTGATTGAGCCAATTCGGTGGATGTGAATGATGGGTAAGTGCTGATGGAAAGAATTTAGCCAGGAAACCAGGGTTACACCCCTACTCTTTACGGAATTTTAATGACGACAAAGAGTCAGGACCTCAGTTTAATGTCTCATCCAAAAGACGGTGCTCACTGACAGTATAGTGTCCCTGTCATTATACTGGGGCGTTAGGACTCTCATAGCCCGCAGGTTGACTGCCCCCTCCTGGCCTCACTAACACCACTTCCAACAGCAACCTAGTTTTCTCATGTCATCTCCCATCTAGGTAATAACCAGGCTCAGCCCTGCTTAGCTTCACTTTAACACATTTCAGTTAGAAGAACTTTAAATATATTAGGGAACAAAATACAACAGTTTTTTTGTCCTAAAATCTGCCTTTTAAATGTTTTCTTCTGTGTTTGAAGGTTTAAAACCACATAAAAGAAAGTACACTAGTAAAATGCTTAACCGGTCTTCGACTGCAGGGTGATATGGCTGTAGCTCTTATCTTATTTGTGTAACCTATTCTTATTCTTTTTCTATTTTGAAGAGAAAAGAGAAGCATCACAGCTTGAATTTGCTCCGAAATGTTTATCATTATTTTCTGAATGGATTAATAATACGCATGAGACTCTGTGTGCAAGGTTTGTCAAAATTTGTGAAAAATGTTCGGATATGAATGAGAAAAAAATGCATACAAAAATTTCAGACTTTAGTGGTCAAAGACCTTTAATGTGAAAACTTGTAAAGACATGCATTTAGATTAAAACACATTTAAACCATTAAAATGGACTGCTGAACACTTAAAATGGACAACAACAGTTTAAATAAAAAAAAAAGCTGTAAACATATTTTTGTTAAATCTTTACTACATTGTTGTTAAATTGTGTAGGTTTTACTCATCCAGAAAGAAAATACATTGGGAGTTCCATTGGTTACCGTTAGTTTTGCTAGAGTAAACCTCTGGAAAATGTTGGTGATTTGTAGATTGAACGGCCTTCTAACTGGATTGTTACACAATGTTTATGCTTTTTTCACATCTTTGTCAAGCATGCGATTTCAAACTGTCACAAAGACTTAACATAAGGAATAGTGGAATATGGGAATTAATATTACATTAAAACAGTATTTTGTCAAATGCTTATGTACGCAACAACCGAGTTATAACACTGACGAGTAAAATAGGGCCCCGCCAGTGTGACCTCAATTTACTCAAACTGGAAGGAAAGAATATTGAAATATGAACTCAAAAAAGGATTCACAATTAAGTTTATTATTAACTGTTTGTAACCTTTTGATTTTAATTTGTCAGTTTTTTTAAAATGTATGTTATCAGATTCTCAATCTAAATCTGTTAAAGTTGAATACTATAAGATTCAATCAGTAAAAAAATATGAATATGATATAAAATATCTAGCTGCAGAAAAAGCCAGATCCAATTAGTTAAAATAAATGAGATTGTTTTAGTTAATATTCGGGGGCAAAATTGACTCAGCTCCATGCTCCACACAATAGATTAAATCCAATGTGTTTTAAATTAAAAAGAAGAAAATAAAACACTTTGGATTTATTGATATGATTACATAAATCTTGTTTTTATTTTTTTCATTTATGTTGAGCTAACAAATATCGATCACATAAAGTGCATTAGTTCAATTATGTTAAAAGTATCTAATCCAAATGGATGGAATTTTTTTTTATAACATCAGAATACATAAATCTTTTTTTGTTAGGCCTAAAGATATATTTTTGAGTCTAGCAGACAATGGGTTTCCAATCATAACTGCATATTCTGCATGTTTTAGAAGAATTGGAATTATTTATCAATCACAAAATCTGTCTGTTTTATAGTAAGTGAAATGATTAGGTTCAGACAGAATCTATAAACAATTTTCGATATTTCTACTGAGAATTTAGTAAAAAATCTGCAGATTTATGCAGAATTATTTTGCGAATATTGTAACTAAAAACTTAATAAATTAAATACAAAATAAGAGCTTTTTAACTTATATTTAATGTTTACAATGCAAATCTATCTAGAGCAATTTATTTGGTAAACAAAACAAGTCTATCATATAATATATCAACTTAAAGAAAGAAAATATGACTTTACAAACTGTATTGTAAATAAATCAAAGAAGCACTTTCATATAAGTCAATAATATAACTGAAATTAATTTAAAAACTGAATAAATATGAATTTACACACATTTACACAAGTACATAAATAGACTCAATGATGGGCTAAAAATCTGTGGATTTCTGCTCACACAGATTCCGTCTGGGCCTAGTCATGATCACCACTAATCTATGCAGATCGCTGGAGAACTACACATCTGCCACCACATGAACTACAACTGAAGATGCTTTGCGCCAATCAACACCCACTTCAGCTGACAACAATCTGAACACTCTCACATACACACATACAGCTGAAACTCATGATCAATGATTACCTGTACTATAAAGACACCTCTCATTTATTTTTACACACACTGCTGATTCTTGTGCTGCGTCCCAATTCACATACTATCCATTCTTTAATAGTATTTGAAAATATAATTAGTATGTCCCAAATCGTAGTATGTTGAAAAAAGTATGCCAAAGGTTCCCCGATGGTCTATTATTTCCGGTAAAAATTCTAAGTGTAGAACCGTTCATGCTCTAACCTCTAATATTTCACACAATACATTGCATGTTGGACGTAATTTCGATTAAACTACAAACTCGGGTGAAAACTGTAAATAAACTACAAAGATGGTGGACGCGCGAGATCAACCGTTAAGTAGAGAGGCTTCGGTTAAGTTGTTTGGACATTAACTTCTAAATGCATAATTAATTAAATATTTCTCTGCTTGAAAAACTCGCAAATGGCAGATTATCCTGATGCTGCTTCCCAAATAAGGTTGGTAATTAAATATGAAAGAAATGTGTATGATGTGTCGAGATGATCGGGTCGTAACTAAGCAACATAAGATCTATTAACGAGGAAGTAATTTGTCCCAAAGCTTGCATACTCTTCTGTTACACACTCAAAAATATATACTTTTCCTTCACAAAAAAGTACATACTTTTAGGGATGCAGCATTGTTGTTGTTATGCTGCGTTCACACCAGACGTGGATGAAGCGTTAAGCGTGAATGATTTACATTTTAAGTCAATGCAAAGACGTAAATACCTATTGTAAAGTTCATTGGTTCTCCGCCTCCTTCTTCCCGGCGGCCAGGTGGCCGTGAACATTATTACACACGCGTACCACATTTTTCGTGCGAATCGCTCAAGTTGAAAAATTTTTACTTCAGCGGACAATCATGCCACATTAACCAATCAGGAGCTTTCTCTTGTAGGGGCGTGATTATATTGTAGTGCGTGTTGTTGGCGTCCCTAGGGTAAATTTTCTTGCCAACAGCGGACAACAGTTCATCAAACTGGACTCAGCTCAGTTTGAAGCACCGCTGATATCTCAATAAAATCCATGATAGCCAATTAGCAACGAAGCTAGAGTCACCGGGCAGACAGAAGCCCTGCCAATGACGCAAACACATTCTATTGTGAAGTGAATTTGACGCGCGAATGAAGCGAGTAAACTCAGAATATTCACACATCTATTTATGCACGAATACAGCTATTTATTCATGTGTGTGACGTCTGGTGTGAACACGGCATTGCTCTACAAAGCGTTACCTTGTCTAGCTGTTGTTTTCGCCGCCTGTCCTGACCATTCGCATGTATTTTGGATTATCTTTATGCTCCTGTTTTGACTATTGTCTGTACGTGGATCCCCATCTCCATTGTCCAGCTTCATTCAGTTACAGTAAGATTTTAACTAAAGATTTTAAACTTCAGATTTCAACTTTTAGTGGAAAAAAGGACTGTTTGTGTTTATTGTTCATGCTTATTGTAAACACTGACACACTATTCATTATTGCCCGTATGGAAGCTGGCAGACTGTGTTGTGGGTTTTGAAATGTGAAACAAGAAGCTGTTTAAGAAGCGTCCTCATTCAGTAGACTCAATAAGAAACAGCAGTATAAATCTCATCATATTGCATTTTTTCCCCTCTCTCTCTTCCTCTTTGCAGGGCAGGGATTTTCAACTAATATGGTAGTCTGCCAAAAATCTACTTACTGGAAAAGACAGGCGAGGGTACTTCACATCCCTGCTCTTTAATCACAAGTGTTGTGCAATTCTGCCTTTTCGCTGGCCTGCAGTTTCAAAGTCTATATTTCAGAAAGATGTATATGCTTCTGAGCCCATTTTCATAATGCCACTTTTGAAGTCATTCACTGATTAAAGAAAAATACCGGCTGGTATTCAAATACAGTAATTCCTCTTATGTATTCAAATTCATTTTGGTCATAGTTGGTAAGGGTGTGTGATAAAAGATAAAAAGATATATCAGATAAAAGATATATCAGAACATTTAGGTATTTTTCAACAACAGTAAGTGTGTGTGTATTTAATGGTACCATGGCTGGCTAAGAGCTTTTATGGATAGATAAATCTGACACTAAACCCAAGCCCCTGTCTTACCTAGTGATTTGTTGAACTTTTTATTCAAATGATTTGTTAAAAATTGCTTTAAAAATTCTGTCAAAATATTCTGGTAACACTTAAGTTTAGGTCATGATTCATGCTATTAACTACTGGCGTATTACCTGTCTCTAAAAATATAATTGTGCCTTTAATAGGGATGGGCGATTATTATAAAAATTTCACAACCTATAAAAGATCTAATGTTTCCAGGTAGATTTTTTTCCAGTTACTTTCCCTACTACATTTGAAGTTACATGACCCTGCTTTGTTTATTCCTCTGCATTGAGACCCCTCGCCGTTGTTGACACTGCTGACGAGCTCCTCTATACAAAATTAACTACACGTTGCAATGATTCATAGCTCATGCTCTGTGATTGGTTGGTTTGGTATCCTAGACGAGTGTGGGCGTGGCCAAGTGAGAGGTGCGAGCCTGATGGACCGAGTGCTTATAAGTGTCAAGCCTTGTGGAGGAGCTCCATTGAGACTTTTTTGTTTACCTTTTAATTAAAGTTGTTGCACGTCCACCGGTTCCTGCCTCTGAATGAGCGAGTTTGAGCTACTTCTACATTAAGGTAGCGTTCAGAAAAACAACCGTGAAGAAACTCTACATTTAAGGCATGCGTTTAAAAATATAATTTACAGGATATGCAAGTGCTATTTTATTTAGAAAAGATACTGCTTATTTTCTACTAAAACATTGAAAATTATTTGATTTGTTTCCTAATTGCAAGTTATTTATTTTCACTTTTTTGATAAGAAAAAAGTGACTGTTGGTTTTAGGCAATGTGTGCTTTAATTATAGTTGTTCAGTGTTGACGTTCAATAAATATTCATAGATGGTAGATGGTGTGCGTTTCCTTCAATTCTTTTAAAATCAAGTAATGCACCCTTCATTAAAAACCGTGCACATGTTTAATGTACAAAAACCTGTCAGAGAACTATGAGAGCAAAAAATGAAATAATTAAATAACTAAAAAAATTGTTTATTAATCGTAATCGAGTTAAACTGTTCAATTTATTTAGATTTTAGGATAAATTGCCTAGTCCTAGTCTTTAATGTTATTAAGATAACTGTTCATTACTAATTATAGTAAGGACACTCACAGAAATAAAGGTACAAGATCTGTCACTTGGGTGGCACATTTGTGTTCATATTAATACCTCAAGGGTGCATTTTAGTACATAAAAAGTACAAAGGTGTACCACTTAATTTTAAATACACAAATATACGCTTTTGAAGTACCAATATGGAAAGTACAAGTGTGTATCTTTTGAAAAGGTACCCCCCCCCCCCCCCCCAGTGCTTTTGTATCGCTATTTCTGTGAGTGTATGATCTTATTTTGTATCCCTAATCCTACTCACAAGCTAAACCCAATTATCTTAATAACTATTAATAAACAGCTAATTAGTAGTTTATTAAGCTAGTACTGTTAATTAATGGTTTAGTAATACTGTGAATTGTGACCTAAACTAAAGTGTTACCTATATTCTGTTCTGGCTTTGTTTAGAATGCTGGTGAAACAAAATCAATCAATCTGTCAATCTGTAAGTCAATCAATTAATATTACATATAAACATTTCTAAACTCACTCCATATTTTATTGTTGAACTGCTGTGTAAAACCAATAGTACATTTGCATGAAATTCAGAAAAACATCATACTTGCTTGAGTGACATTTATCTAAGAAATATAATTTAAACACACAGAGATATATGTTTTGCTTTAATTGCTTAAATTATGATTAAATATATAATTAAATAATAAATTATTATTCTAATAGTCTCTAATTTGGACTTAGTAAAGAAGAAGTAAAATGCAGCTTAAAACTAAATTTAACGATTGAGTGACATTTTATCAGGGATGTTTAAAAAATATGTGAAAAAATCGGACACCCTATGAAAACCTGGGTGTTTTGTAAGGTTTTTTTTATATATATGGTTGTTTAATCTCAATTTTAACAATGCAGAAAGATTAAGGTAAGATAACTAAACAATTAAAACTGAAAAAAAAAAAAATTTCAAGATCTTCTGTAAATGTAATTCTACAACAATGCATATTCTAACTGAGGAAAAAGTTAGGACACCCCACCCCTTAATAGCTTGTGTTACCCCTTTGGCTAACATAATTGCAGTGAGACTTTTTTGTAGCTGTCTACCAGTCTCTGACATCAGTCTGAGGAAAGTGTAGCCCACTCTTTAATGCAGAATTCTTTTTGCTAGGGGATAGTTTGAAGGGTTTCTTGCATGTACAGCTCGTTTGGGATTAAGTTTGTTTACATCTCAATGGGATTAAGCTCTGGGCTTGGACTTGGCCATTCCAGGACTCTCAATTTCTTAGTTTTTAGCCAGTCCTTGGTTGATTTACTTGGTTGTTTTGGGTCATTGTCATGTTGCATGTTCCAGTTTCATTTCAGCTGGTCTGAAATGAACAGATGGACAGATGGTCTTGCATGTTCCTTAAGCACCCTCTGATACACCGTAGAATTCATGGTGGATTCTATGATGGTGAGCAAAGCAACCCCAAACCATGAACAAGAGGATACTGGAATTGGGACTCGCCATAGGCCAAACTTCAATTTGTTGTATCCATACTGTATGAGCAATACATTACATATAACTGGATCAAATGTGTCCAGTTTTCAAAAGGCAACTATGTTATTGTACGGTCATACTGACAAGGCACTGTAAAAACTGAACCATCGGGTCAATAAAAAAAAAAAATACTTCAGTTTCTTACACCCTAATGGAATTGAGCTTTTTTATTCAACTGAATTTATTACTGTAAACTGTAAATTGAAAAGAAGAGTCATTATTTTAGGTGCAACAAATTCTAAGTAATTAGTTTTCTCTTTTTACAGTGAAGCATAGCTTACTATGATTGGAGTCATTGTAAAATCTCTGGCAAGTCATCTTAAAATCTCTCATTTTGAAATCATTTTATTGGCTCCTTCCAAAGACTTTTTTTTGGTGTTTGGAAAGTGTGTGGTTGACACTTGTTGGTCATGTTGTGCTTGTGTTGGGTGTATATGCATGTTTACTACTCTAGCACACACCATAACATACTGTAGCAGCCATCCGATAGCTGTTGTATCAGTTTCACTTGATATGAGGATAGCGTGTATCTCTTATGCAGCGCCTCAGAGAAGATCAAATGATTTGACCCCTGTCCCATGCCCTGCGCTTCTTTGTGCTGGGGGCTGATGGCTCAGGGGCTCCTTTTGTTCAGGGGCATGAGTACTGCGAGTTGTGTGGTGTGTAAACATGCAGTACTGTTCAAAAGTTTGAGGTCAGTATCTTTGATGCTTTTATTTGTTTGTTTTAATATGACTTCCAAAAGTGATTAAAAGTGACTTAAAAATGATGTCACTAAAATGTTGGTTTCAAATATATAGATCAATCAATCACATGGACCAAATAAAAAGTCTATATTCTTTCATATTATTCGCTATGGTTTATTTCTTAGTGTTGAAAAATATATTACATTTATATTCATGCTATTTTTACACGGACTTGCAGGAAGAAATGTGAATCAACCGCATGGTGAAAAATTTGTAAGCTTAAAAAAACATTTAACATTTTTTTTAGCAGTATTTTATGTTTGAGCTGAAATCGTTAGTGCTTGAAAGATGTTTTTTGTTGGTGTGTCATTGGTGTCTCACAATAACCAGAACACATACATATGGTAACAGCGCCACCTAGTACTCCCGCGTTATAAACCCTTTACTAACCATTAATAATGAATCTTCTAAAATGGCTAATAAATGTTGACTGCATATTTTTATTGTGTTAAAATTTTAAACTTATTCCTTGGGTCATGCCAAGAACATTGATACTAAATATGCTATATTAGGGCAAACTTCCTGTCCGCCATATTGCTTTTGTTTAAAAACTTTCTTTTGCAAACTCCTCCTCGATCGTTGATTCAATTGTCCCCAAATTTGACTTTGATCATCTTAAGACCATGCTGACCAAAATATATGGAAATCATATCAATCAGCAAAATGGTTGTCGTTTACGACATCGTCAAATATGCTAGCACGATGTTAAAGTGCTGTAACTCTGCAATGCTTAAAAATATTGACACCAAACTTAAGGTTCTTCATTGTCACCTAACACTGACCACAACATGTCAAATGTGTAACTCTGCCACCTATTGGTCAAAAGTTATAAACCAATAAATCCAATAATATGTTAATTGTTTTCATAATTTTCTGATATTTTTAAGTGAAACATACTTCAAATGTATTCAAAAGCTCATTGTTTCACTTGGTCTAATACTCCTCACTAACCTTGTTGTTTTTGGCCTTTGGACTGCTTGGCCCCTTAATTGCTTTTCAGTTTCTACATTCTTAATAAAACATTTGCCCGGATGTTCTAAAAAGTGAGAAATATACTTATATATGAATGAGTTCTTTCCATTTGGCCAATATACAGTTAAAGGCAAAATTATAAGCCCTGCTGTGAAATTTTTCAATAATTTCCTAAGTGTGTGTGTGTGTGTGTGTGTGTGTGTGTGTGTGTGTGTGTGTGTGTATAT
>CAIGQZ010032254.1:4780578-4835541 GCA_903798205.1 Danio tinwini | reverse complement strand
ATTCATTCTTGTTTTTTTAGTTTTTTGTTGTTGTCTTTTTTCCTATAGTTTGGATAGAGTAAAATCAGTTTTAATAATAAAAAATTATCATTTTTAAGGTCAAGGTTATTAGCACTGTTAAGATTTTTTTTTCTTGATTGAATTTATAGTTATAGTAGATATAGTTATATAGGTATATACATTTACTTATATTGTGATATGATTTGTCATTGCCTAATTATATTGCCAGAGTTATTAAGACACACTGTTAAGATATTAAGTATCACATTTGAAAGCATATAAAATAATATTTTTAAGCAGTGATCATGTTCATGTTACACTCATATGAAATGTTATTGTCTAAATTAAAAAAAGTATTGCTTTATTTTCAGATATGTAGCTATAAACCTATTTGCAAAGAATGTTTTTTTTTATTAACAGCAGATTCATATTGCAAACTTTGCAAGATTTTTGGCACATTTAGCTTTTTTAAATGCACTTTATATAACTTGAAGCAATGGAGTTTGTGTGGAATATCGTTTAATGTGAATGAATCCAAGCCAGGCCATCATGATCTACTCAACACATTACATAAGCTGCCCACCCCCCAATTAAAGTCCCCACCTGGATTTAACTAAGCACATAGGTAGGAGCCTGGATAATTACAGCCTGGATAATTATGCGTACCATACAAGCCTGTGGTAAAATCTGTGGATGCTCCTGTCAGGTCTTGGTTGACCAATATTATGTGAGTTCAGCCTACTACTTGTAAATACAGAATAACCAACCAGGTGGTTCCATCAATGTTTTTTTTCTTACTTGATGTCAGGGGCATATTCCAAGATAAAAATGCCAGGATTCATCAGGATCAGATTGCAAAAGAGCTCTTCAGGTCGCCTGAGACATAGGCTGCGTCCGAAACCGCATACTTCAACACTATACAGTACGCTAAAATCAGTATGCAAGCCGAGTACTATTTCAGAATTTATAGAATTCAAAAATCAGTATGCTAGAAGTACCCGGATGACTAACTACTTCAATCAAGATTCTTAAGTGCCCATCCCATGCATGCTGCGCTATCCCATGATGCCTCGCGATAGAATTCATGAATGGGAGTGAAGCGACGCAACTGATGCGAGTAGGTCACGTGACCATGACAAAATGGCGGATGTAGTATGTCTGAATTCCATTCATACTGCTTACATTTATACTGTATATAACGTATTTTTCTAATGACTGAGTAATAAGTTTAAATTTAAATGCAGTACCTACTGAGTAGTAGGCGGTTTCTGGCGCAGCCATAGTTGTAACACATGGATTGGTCCAGATCCTAACCCTATTATGATATATTTAGGATGTGTTGGAGGAGACTTTGTGGTGCAACTTTCTCATCATAAATACAAGATCTTGGAGGAAAATTAATCCAACTCTGGACTAGTGTTGTCACAATACTAAATTGCTGTACCATTCGGTACTGAAATTTAAAAAATGTCTATTTCCCGCTAACATTTAAGCAATGTTAGGCACTTAAATGATAGCCGTGTATAATTAACTGTGCTTGTACCTCTGTTGTGTAACCGTGCTTCACCACACTCTAAACTGGGCACTCTGGATCACTAGTACAACATTTTACAAACCTACAAACCAAATTGACCACAACAAAAATGTTGTCCATATGAAGAAACATAACTGAGGCAAACATATTTGATTGCAAATCAGACACTGTTCACTTTTTGTGGCATTTATTTGGTTTGGTGCAAAGAACTGCACAAAAATAATCCTGTATTAATTGATTATACAGTATCTCTCGGGTAATTTTATTAGTAGGCTATTATAAAAGAAAAAGAAAACTGCATCATACTGTGCCTTTACTGTGCCATTAATTTTACCTTGAAACTGCAGTCAGATGTACGTTGAAGTACATTTTTGCAAGCTGAAGCATATATTTTCAATGAGTCTGTGTTGATTTGATACGCACACCCAAAGGCCATTGTCTCTGGTTCAATGATAGCAGGTGAATATCAATGATGTGTTCAATATTTTTTTAAATCTCACAGGCTTTCAGTTTCTTCCTTTTTCTGAAATCTCAAACTGGAGCTGTCTCCGTACCTAGTGAGCCTTCAAAAGGATGTCTAAATGTTTATATGTGCTCACAATTTCCCAAAAGAATGTTTAGGTTGACAGCACACTATGTTTGGAGTCATATGGTGAATGGATCATTAGTGTCATTCATACGTGTTTTATGGGTAAAAATGAGTTGTTCATCGCTGAACAGCTCCAGGATTAAAATGTTCTCTGTAAGTGGCACTGTCCTCAGCGGACCTTCACTAATGATATCCTTTCCCTGTTCTCTCTTCTCTTTCTCTCTCTCTCCCCCTCCAGGTGGTGTTGGTCTTTGCACTCAGCATCGGAGCTCTGGGAATATACTTCATAGATTCTTCGGAGTGAGTACTATTCTGATTTAACACCTCTTTCCTGAATTATTTTTTGTCGTACAGTATGAGTCCAAGGACATTACACATTTATTAAATGATGAGAGCTAATACAGATTCAACTCATTGTGCAGAGGCCACTGTTCATGAATAGAACCCAAACAGTTTGAACTGTTAGTCAAAATTAGGGTCACAAATCAACAATTGCCCATTTGAAAATACGTTTTTATAACTTGGAGAGCTAATAAATGACAATTTGCATTTGAATAATGTTATTATTATTGGCAGTATTATTTATTATATGCATATTTATATTTGTTTTAATAAAAACAAGTTTAGATTTGTCCACCTGTCGGGTTTTGGACCATATAGGGCATAAGAATAGGACGTGTGTTTGGATATAACGTGACCACACTTCTTTATTATTGTTTATTTATTCATTTGCTGGAAATTAGAACTGGATTTAGAAAGCGTTTTGAAACAAATATTTGCTCTTAACAAACTAAATTAAATATTTAGGCTAATGGATGTCTTCAATTGAGTGAGTTTCTACCGTTTTCTTATCCCCGACAGTAAAGGAGTAAAGTAAACAGTAAAAGTAAAGAGAAAGTAAAGAGGCCGAATGGAGGAGGCTCATTCTTTATTCTCGCACTGCAGATGGTCTGTTTAACTGTTTTCTAACTAGTGAAGCATTCAGTTTTTCCGCTTACAAAGTCCGCCATGTAAATAGCAAATGCACCATGGCGCGACACAACAGCCTCTTAAAGGGAATGGGAGATGAGACTCTGATTGGTTTAATGCATGTTATGCACAAAACACATCCATAACTCATTACGAGAATAAGCCCAACCCTGTTAGACCATGCGCCGTGGAGCAGACAATATTTTCTCATTCTTAAAAGAGCAAAAGTGGATTCAGACATGCCCTTAATGTTTTTGCGCCATGCACTTTTGACTTTGTGCTTAGATCATTAAAATAGAGCCCTTTGTCTTTAACAGTAGTGGAATTCAGGGGTTGCTAAATATATATTTTAAAACTTAAGGGTGTGTAAATTGTATATTTAATAAACTATCCCTTTAATAGTACATTGTGATGGGAAAAACAAACAGAAAAAGTTAAATTAATTGTTAGTAATGTTGCTTCCTAAAGGGCACCTATTTTACCCCTTTTTTAAGATGTAATATTAATGTTATGCTTCTTCTGAGTGTGCCAGTTTAAGTTCAGTTCAAAACACAATTCAGATTTTTTTATTATGATGTGTTAAAAAGTGCCATTTTGGGGGCGTGTATACAGTTTGCTGTTTTAGGGGCGTGTTGCTTCACATGAAAATTAGTTTAGACTTCCCACCCAACTTAACAAGAGGGCGGAGCAAAGAGCTCCCCACTTTGTGTATTGCCATAGACAGGCAGACAAAGAGAAGCAACATGAGTGAGAGGACCAGCATTCAGCCGTACATGTACAACTCAGACACAGACCAAGCAGAGACTACAAAATCATTTGTGTCTTTGTATAGTTTTACAGCCAACTGTGTGCTAGTTTAAAGCTCTGAGCTTGTAGCCTACACCGAGACTAATAACCAAGCACACTGAATGAACTTTGACTGAAGGGCATCACACCATATGCACCGCGACACGGCGCCCACATGACAGTTGAAAGTATCGCACACTTGCAGCGCCGGTGTGTGTCACCTGATAGAAACTTATGTTTAATGCATGCCGCTGCGTGTCGCCGAGCGGCGCTTCTGGTGTACTACCTGCTTGAGCTATAACTAAAGGGCGTCATACACCGGATGCGTCGCTCAGAGCCACGACACAGCACACCAGACGCGCACATTCGCATGTTATTTAAAATGAAACTATTCAGATAACGCTCTGTGGCGCGGCAGAAATATGAACAGTGTCCTAAGCAGGGTCAGCGCGTAAAACAGCGCATAAATAGTGAGCAAACCCCCCGGTCCTTTCATCCGTGACAACGCGAAATGCATGGCGCTGCGCGTCGTTAGTTCGTTATTTCCAATGGAGGAACAAGCACGTGAGGCAACGCGCTTACACTTTCCAGCTGCACCTAGTTAAGATGACACGGAGCTTCTGTGACCGCGGGAAATGCAAACCGCTGAAGTTTAAGGAAGACACAATCAAAAGTACACATGTATGCAAACCCACCAAAACTGGCGGTGAGGAGAGCGATAACGTAGTGAATGTTGTTGAGCCCAATGAGACTTGCATCTAAAAATAGAGCAAGGGTGTTTCTTTGGTGACGTCGCTTCGACTCGCACGCTGAAAATGGTGGACGTGAAACAACATATTGAGGATATGGTAATGCGCACCTGTCAATCAATATTGGTGGGCGGGGGGACCGCACTCCTACGTCAAGTTGCGGTCGATCTCAAAACCGCTCCAATTCGTCCACCAATTTTATGTTGTTAAATTGAAAAAAAAGGACTCAGTGTGTTTATCACCCCAATATGACAGTCTATGCACTATACCTACACATATGTCTGTCCAAGCTTGAAAAGTAGATTCTTCACCATAGGTGCCCTTTAAATAAATGAACCTGTTCAAAACATTACAATACCACAATCTATTGCAGGGTTAGCTTGCTAAGTAACAACTGACACTGTAAAAAATGTTGAATTCCACATGATCTTTTCATGTCGTCCCAACACAACTCTGTTAAATTAACTTAATATGTTTTAGAGTATTGTGTAGTTCATAAAACTCCAATAGTTTACCACTAGGAGTACAAGGTATAGATGGTGGCAGTGCACTCAGCGGTGTTAAGCTATTTTTCTATAAAGGTAATGATATGATATTAATCAACTCTACATTCATTGGAATTGTTAAAGGGTACCTTTATATAATTCAGGGTTTTGTTCTATGTCTTTTGTAATGTTGGACTTTGAAGCCTCAGTGTGGCCAAGCAGGGCTAGTTTCCATGGCTACATAAGCAGAGCATCTCTGCCGCCCACCCCTCTTCACAGTGCTCCATAGAGAAAGGTGTGCTGTTAGCAAGGTATCATAGTTTGCCAGATGAACTTTGCTGACAGTATTTACATATGTGTTGACCAGTCCATGCATACTTTTTATATCAGAGGTTGTGAGATAGGGCTGGCTAATTGATTCAAGTGTCTGATTTTATTGGATTAGGATTTACAAGCTGTCAAGTAAATTTTTTGACAATTGTCAATTTAGTTCAGTGCATGTAGATGTAAAAGGGAACTAAATATGTAAAATGACTCTCTGTTGTCCCTGGAGTGTGTATGTTAAGTTTCAGATCAAAATATCCCATGCATAATATTTTATAGCTCTTTGAAATTACCTCTTTAATGCTTCGATCCTAATTGTGCCATTTTGGTGCCTGTCGCTTTCAGTTAAAATGAGATTTCAAAAAAGGGCAAAGCTACAATTGCCTATGTGTCAGCATAGTGGCAGATTAAAAAACAAGAATAACGTCTTATGCCAATGAGGGAGAAATCATCATTAATGGGCAAGGTTTTTCTCCTCAGATTACATGTACAAAGGGAGAATGTCAATCAAATTGTTTCTGCAAGCTTTTTATAAAGTGTGATTATAAAGAAAATTACATTTACATGTTTTTTTTACCATTAGAAGCTGACTATTGCCACACAACTGTGTTTAATCCCCTTATAAAAGTGATTTTTGCATAATAGGTCCTTGATTGGTCCTGTTGGTCCTTGAATAGGTGGTGATTGTGTATTTGCCACATAAAGGCGACTCAGTTTCTTGTAAGGCAAGGCAAGTTTATTTATATAGCACATTTTATACATAATGGTAATTCAAAGTGCTTTACATAACAAGAAATAAAAGAAACGAGTATAATAAAATAAAACCAACAAGAATAAAAATGATTAAAACAGATAAAAACTGATAAAAATGTGTTAAACAGGTTATAAAGGAATGTAAAAGAAAAGAAAGACATTATAGTGCGATCTGTCAGACAGTTCATTCAGTAAAGGCACAGCTAAACAGATGTATATTAAGTCTTGATTTGAAAGTGTCCAATGTTGGAACACATTTGATCATTTCTGGAAGCTGATTTCATAGAAGTAATAATACTTTAAAATCTATTCTAAATGTAACTGGGAGCCAGTGTAAAGACCTGAGGACAGGTGTGATGTGCTCTGATTTTCTGGTTCTAGTCAGAATCCTGCCAGCAGGATTGTTCTGGATGAGCTGCAACTGTCTGACTGTCATTTTGGGAAGCCCAGTGACAGGGGCGGACTGGGACCTTTAAAAAAAGGGTCAGGCTCTTCTAACATTTGGCTATCGCCAAATTCTGGCAATCGCCCCTGCAAAAAAAAAAAATTGTGTTTATTTATTTATTTTTCTTTTTTAAATGTATATAAGCATAACTGCACTATATGGATACGTTTACAGAAAAACTTTATAGAACATTCTTAGTCAATTGTCAATATGGCATATCACCTAGTCCCACTGGGTTTCCTATGACGTGCTCTCACACTAGGAGCTGCATCCACTTAGAAAACAACTGGAATAAAGAATATAAACAAATTCTATCAAAAACAATCCAGCCCTATTATATAATACATGAAACAGAATTGATGTGCATGCAGCAGTGAGAGTGATGTCAGAGACTGCTGTGTTGGCACAGCACAGCATATAAACACCAACACATGCAGTTTAAATAGAAGCAAAGCGCTGAAATAAGCATGTGGTCTTGCATATAAAGTCTAACATACAGCCTGCATGTGCCTAGACTGACTGTGATGGTTTTCTGAAGCAAAGCTAGGCATGATGGGAGATTTTAATCTGCATAATGCTCGGATAATGATTGTAAAGGAAGAGGAGGAGGGGTGAGCCACTGTGTTTACGCATCATTCAGAAAAAAAAAAAAAAAAACTGATCTGGCTCGTCTTTTACAATACATGTTTTCATATTGCAGCTTAGAGTCAGCAGCTTCCTCATTTGAGTGCATATGTGTGGCAGATGACAAACAGATTTAGATGAGGTGAATCCAGTATTTCCTGCAGGATTCGGTTTTATCTTGAATTCCAAAAATGTTTGCCTATGTTCATAATTTGTTTGGTGCATATTGTTCACTAAACAAAACTGAAATATATTTATTTAAAATGATTACATTTGTTAAAATTTAAATATGTTGCTTTAACATCTCTTTGTCAAATAATTGTTTTACAATACTTACAAAGCTTTTACAATTAGACAAACTCTTGCACTGGTGTGAACCAAGTTGTTGGTCTTGTTCACACCTAAAGTGTACATGAACATTAGAAATCTATTAAATGTGTGTGAACAGCAGTTGAGGTACAGAATACCTAATAGTTTAAGTATAAAAAGTAACTATATTGTGGAGATCAAAATTAGAGAACAGCTTACAGTTTTGTAAATTTAGGGAAATCATATTTAATATCAGGGACAATTTTGTGGGGAAATTTAGCAATTTTTCCCAGTTATCTTTTTGAAATTAGACTGTATCTTAAGATATGGCTTGCTATCTGAAAAGTAACTATATGTAGCAAGAAAGTATTGACTAAGTAAACACTGCTTAGAGTGATCCCACTTGGTAGGTGGATTGATATTGATTTGGCATTGATTTTTGATTTTGAATTGACTTTCTCTAGTGGAGTCATTCTTTCACAATTTAAGTTAATTTGTTGTTAGATTCAACCAGTAATAAAATGTTTATTAAGGTATAAGTTATTATAATGCAAGTCAGTTTAAACAGAATTAAAAATTATTTACCAGATTTCTAACAAAATCAACTAAACTATTGCTTCTCAGCCTTTTTAAATCAAGGTCTTCCACTATCAAACACTATTTTCAAAAGCACTTTCATACTGTATTTGGGGATACAATAATTTTGACAAAATGGTTATTTAAAAACATTTAGTAACTATAACAAGACAAAAAAAACATGCACAATGTCATAAAAAAAATCCAATCTGATATCAAAAATTCTGAGTATCGACTGATATTAGTTCGATAGCAGTGCAGTTTTAAAGAGCCCCTATTATGAGTTTTTGAAAATGAGCTTCCATGCAGTGTGTAGCAGCTCCAAGTGAATGAAAATATCCAGCTGAGGTTTAACTCTGAAAGTGCACTGTGTTTAAAACTATTGATTCTTAAAGGAAAGAGTCGATGAAATGGTTCATCTTGTGTTCGGATCTTTTGCCTGCTCCTATCGACGTCTATACGAGACATCGCCAAATATGAAATGCCGGATCCGGTAAAATCTGAACGCGCCCTTCCCTTCAAACTCTAGCAGATGATGGATGATGGGATTGATCATGACACGAAGATGATGACCACTGAGAGAAGGCCTGCGGGGAATAAAGGGTTAATGTTCATTTCAATTTCCCTACTCTGCAACGGGGGATTTTCCGGCTGTTTGCTATTAAAGGAAGGAGCAACAGAGACTATTATGTATAGGACTTTGTCAGAATTTGACATGGACTTTGTCAGTAACTGTTACAGTTCATGGACTAGTTTTTTTCTTTCTCCGAATCATAACATATACATTTGAAAAATTGTTAAAATGGCGGCTTCGCTTTTTCGTAGTTTGCAAAATATTTACAACATCCAAAACTATGTGAAAAACGTGATGCATGCTTCTGTTGCTGTTGCTGTTTCTGTGTGCTGTTCCTGCACACACGGGTTGTGGTCAATTTTCAAAATAATTGGATTAATTCTGAATGTGTCTCATTGTTATTACTTGGGCTTTGGGTTTAGAATGGAGTATATGCTGGTGTTTAACTGCATTTCTTTAATGCATTCCAGCATTGGGCTCACACATATACTTTGTACTCTGGCTACTTCATAAGCATGGTGGCCGTTTCTTCCCATCTTGCACTGAATGCAGTCAACCAATCACAACTGACTGGGTCATCGGACCAATCACTGCAGATTAGCATCATGCAAAGAAGGGGTTTGGAACAAATTAATCACTGAACAAATCATATGGGAGTCGTGTATGCATAAAATCATATGGGAGTCGTGTATGCATGTTTTAAGACAATGAAAGAGTTTTTTAACATTGCATGCATATCAGCCTGTTGTTGGAGACCCCCAAAATCAAAATATGAACTTTTATAATGCACAATAGGGGCTCTTTAATGTAATATAATTTCTGTGCTGATATTCAGAGATTTAGAAAACCAAATAATATATCTTCAGTACACAGTACACTAAATACAGATAAGTGCGTTCGTGTGTGTATGTACAGCATGTCTTCAGTATCAGTCGGGAAAGTAATTGACTTAGCTTTTGTTCAAGCTTTAAATGTTTACTAGATGCACTTACATAATAAACATAAAACTCACCTCATAAAATTCAAGTAAAAAAAAAAGTTGTGCCTCCATATTTCTTAATTTCATGTTTAATTCTTGCCAAAAGCATCCCCAAAATAATAGCTTAAAACGATCCAAATAAATGCAAAACTTAATGCATTTCTTCTATGAAATGGGAACAAATAATCTAGGAGAGAGTTTTGTTGTGCTGACGATCATAGCTGAATGTGGCTGAAATGTTCAACTGTACTTCACATTAAACTATTGAATGGCTTCAGAACATTTGGAATATACGGTATAAAAACCTTCTAAGGCTTTAAAATGTTTTTTTTTGGGGGGGGGGGTCTATAAATTTTTCATATACTTATATGAGAGCCACTAGTCCATACTTTTTGTGTGATTAAGTGGATCTTCAGTCCTACAAACTGACTGATAGCTCAGTGTAAGCTGTCATGTCACATCTATTGTCTATGGCCTCAGTCATAGGATTTTTACAGATAAGCGATGTTCTGAATTTACTAGCGTTGCTGTGTGGGTGGTTTACAGATAACAGAGCCTAACCAAGTAAACTGGATCTGTTATTGGACTGGACTTGCTGTCAGACTGGACATCACTTTAAATCATGTCCATAGAGCAGTGCTTGGCATGAATCATAGTCATATAGACAGTACTATGTGCTTAAAATCCTGACATACAGTGCTGTGACACCTCAAATAGTACATTGGTTAACCTACAAGTGAGCAGTTGAGTGACAGAGGATCTTACCTAAAAATTCCTGGCATGTAGAACAAGAGTCTTCAACCATTAATACTACTATTAATACTTTTTAAATTCAAAATGACACTTTTAAATTTGATGGACCTTTTTTTTTTACAAGACTTTTATGACATGTTTAATAATCATCAGCATCTTAAATCTGTGACAAGGTTATAATAGTTTTGGACTTTTCATTACATTTTTATTTTGTTTAGAATTTTTGTTTTCAAATTCAATTAATTTTATTTAGAGGTAGATTTACTTGTTTTTGTTAGTTTTTATGTTTTGTTTTTTTTTAGTTTTAGTTTAGTTTTTATTAGTTTCAGTATTAGTTTTAGATTTTTAGTTGTTTAGATAAGGATATTTGTTAGGTGCAAGATTTAAAATCATGAGAATAAATATTGTATAATAAAAACTCAACAAACTAAGATAGGCTACACTTTTTTTTTTTACACAAGAACACTACTATCTACCACTACCATCTACCTATCATCAAATTCAAATACAACAGCCCACAAGATAGCAGCCTTAAGTAAAACATGTGTGCAAGGCTGCTTCTGAGGTTAGATACACAGTAGTGATAGGAAGTTCAGATCTTTAACGTGAACCGTGACAATCTTCCCAAGTTTGGACTCAACATATAAAAAATATGTAGTCAACAACCATATTTTCACTCAGTTAAAACATCACCATTATCTGAAAAGTATCACCTAACTGAAGCATGATTTGCTTATTTAAATTCCATTCAGACGTACTGTTATGAAATAAACGTACGTTTCGCCAGATCCTCTCATTTATGTTCTCAGTTTACCCACGCTGCAGTTCTTCAAGATTAGTTAATTCAAAGCAGGCTGTCATGCACTGTTTATGTTCGATTTACCATGTTTTGCAGTATTATTGGTTCACCGCTTCTTAAATCTGATCTCAGTGGTCTGTTCTAAGAACTTAATAACTCAGTATATTTTGGTTTGAAATACAGAGTGTATGGGGGTGGCACAATAAATTTGACGTTGTTCTCTCTTCTGGCTGCCGTTATCAGTCTCACACACTTTTTTTCCTTTTTCTGAAACCATCGTGGAGTTTTTCTTTCATTATTTCAGGAAATAGGTTTGGAAAAAAGATTATTTGTTGTACTCTCCCATTCATTGTGCTCCCATTCAAGTTTACCCAACTATGCTGCTACTGAGAAACTCGTAAATGTGAACAGGGTCCATTTGTGTAAGTTTTAGGTTTATACTAGCTCTGTACTTCACTTGACTTGGACTTAGAATTTAATCCTTCCAAAAATGCTCAGCTGCAATCACTTCTCTGACTGTCAAAGCTTTCAAAAACACTGAGTGCTCAGCACGCTGCTGGCATTTTTTTAATTTGGCACTTCCATTGACAACAAAAATATCCAACATGATTTGATCAACAGCTGTGAAGTTGAGACCAATTTACCAGTCACACTGAGGGTGTTCTTGCACTAGGCACAGTTGTCTTAAAACGTGCCCAGGCACTATTGTGCCTCC
Source organism: Danio tinwini (assembly GCA_903798205.1). Lineage (NCBI taxonomy): Eukaryota > Metazoa > Chordata > Actinopteri > Cypriniformes > Danionidae > Danio > Danio tinwini. The sequence goes on along the minus strand of CAIGQZ010032254.1, from coordinate 4,823,578 downwards.
TCCCCTTCTGAGCCTGAGCACTTAAGTCAGGAGTGTCCAAACTTGGTCCTGGAGGGCCAGTGTCCTAGAGAGTTTAGCTCCAACCCTAATCAAACACACCTGAACCAGCTTATCAAGCTCTTTCTAGATATACTAGAAACTTCCTGGCAGGTGTCTTGAAGCAAGTTGAAGCTAAACTCAGCAGGACACCGGCCCTCCAGGACCGAGTTTGGACACCCCTGACTTAAGTCATCAATGATGTGACTGTTCTGTTTAACAGAACAAGGGCACTCTCTCTTTGCACAATGGAGATTGCTTTAAGTTAAATTGTTTTGTATTGTTTTAAGTTGTTTGATATGTAGTGACACACAGTCAAATCATTTGTGGAACAGATCCACCACTTTTGACACTCATAAATGTTCATGAAAATCATCGTGATGCACACATTGGGAGGTTTGCTGGAGGTGCAGCTGATGTGCAGTGGGAGGTTTGTATCTTTGATAAACTGACCATTCAAGTTTATTGAAAAGTAAGAATGATTAATAAATCCATATGAAATAGTCCCTTAAATGTGATGTTACATCTTAAGTTTTGTGCTCAGGCGCACTTTGCACTTACGCTAAGCGTACCACACCAAAGCCTAACCGAACAGCTCTCTGACACACCTCTTTCAACCAGGCCAGGGCCAGCCAACTAAACTGCGCCTGGGCCCAATTCGGATAACTCACACTTGTTAAACAAACCGGGAAATGGGAGTCAAACATGCCTGGCCACAGTTCAGATAGTCTAATGTGAGTACACCCTGAGCCAGTTCATAGATTCCCTCAACTTCAATATCTTCATACATTGATCCCCATTGAACCCCTTCTGTGCTATTGACTAAATTTGTTGGTATGTGTGTGAGTGTTTTGTTAATGGTCTGCGTCTTTCCCACCCGGTTCAGTTCCAGATCAGGTTGTGACAGCGGGTGGGTGCTGTGATGTGCTCTTAATGATCTACACCACGTTTGGTTCTAGAGTTACCGCCTGAAGTCCTGGCAGCTGAAACCTTCATTCCTGCTGTCCTCACCCAGCAGAAATGTGTGCAACCGACACGCTGGTTCTCACCCTCCGAGCACCACATTTGACCTGCCGTACCATGTGACTTGAGCGTTAATGGACTTGTTAATGGGTCATCCGCTGACTCATTTACGCGGCTAATTATCGCAACTGTGCAAGAATGTCTAGAGCAAACCACATGTCTTTCCCTAGATTTGGCCTCTCGCACATGTAAGCAGAGAACAGCAGCAACAGCATCTTTCAAACACTCGTGCAAAGAGACAACGTAATCGTCCGTTAAAAAAGACCATCACTAGACATCTGATGTGGGACATTTTGAGTGATTCTGAGCTGATGGTTGCTTCCTAAGGTAACTCAAAATTTGATGAAGGGTGAAAGTGGTGATTGCAGACAAAAGTAGGAGTGGGGAGGTATTTTTTTTCCCCATCGCCTCAGTGCACACGTTGAGCTTTCAGGGGGGCACTTCACTCAACACTGTGGATGCACAGCTCTCTCTAGTGGACAAGAGCTACCCTCCCCTGAGCTTCTCTGGATAATCCCTCCTTTGTGTAAGGAGTCACTTTTCAGGACACCTTTTCTTTTGATTCGAAGTTGAGAAGCAGCGTAAAAAAGACTTGTCATAGGAGATGGAGTGTTTTATTGCATGACTGTGATGAAAGAAGCAACATGTAACTTTCTGTGAACCTACTTTACAGCACAATGTCTGTGCATTTCACTCTCAAATTATTATTGCCTTGTTATTAGAGTTTGCTGTGGAAAGCTTTTATCACGTTCCTTAATGGCGAATTCAGACTGCATGATTTTAGCCTTGATTTTTTTCGCCGACAGGTTTTGAGAAATTGCAGAGGAATGCCTGAAATCACAGGCAAATCGGTGCTCGTTGACGTAAGTAACAATCACACAGTATAAGCTATCAAAGACGTGATCTGTGGGAATCACTGAAGAGTCACCGACGCCTATGAGATATTTGGCATGCTAATTATCTAGACCTGTTGGCGATTCAGGCGACGCAGTAGTGCAGTAGGTAGTGCTGTTGCCTCACAGCAAGAAGGTTGCTGGTTCGAGCCTCGGCTGGGTCAGTTGGTGTTTCTGTGTGGAGTTTGCATGTTCTCCCTGCCGTTTGCGTGGGTTTCCTCTGGGTGCTCCGGTTTCCCCCACAGTCCAAAGACATTCGGTACAGGTGAATTGGGTAGGCTAAATTGTCCGTAGTGTATGAGTGTGAATGAGTGTGCATAGATGTTTCCCAGAGATGGGTTGCGGCTGGAAGGGCATCCGCTGCGTAAAACAAATGCTGGATAAGTTGGCGGTTCATTCCGTTGTGGTGATCCCAGATTAATAAAGGGACTAAGCCGAAAAAAAAAAAAAAAATGAATGAATGTTGGCAATTCAAATTCATGATGTGTGGAATTTTTTCTGATTGAAAATAGCATCGGCAATCACCTACAGCCAATGAGAGAGCAGCATCCACCAGTGTGGGTATATGCAGGCCAGCAGGAGGTTGGGGGAGAAGTTAAAAGGGGTTATTTTGTTTATTTGGACCCAATAAATGAAAGAAAAACTAGTGTAAATTTAGCAGGAGCACCCGTGTCTGTTTAACATGTCATCTAAGAAAAACCACAACCAGGACGAAAAAGAAAAAACGTTTAAGTGAAATTGTCAATTCCTTCAATAACATTTTCTACCATTAAAGGCTTCTTTCTCAATATGTAATTAATAGCAAAATACTACGTTACTTCTCGTTGTTTCCATGTCACTGCTCGTATGTGCTTGGTTGTGAGATGTAGTTCGGACAAAGTTGTGGGCGATTCTTCCGATTTTAAAGTCATGCAGTGTGAAACCCCCTGTCGCAGTCACCAACGGAACGCTACCCCAGATAGTCATGCAGTGTAAAAACATCTGTGACACGACTACTTTTAAATCGTGAACTCGGCATAAGCCTTAGACAAGAATCATACCTTGAATTATGTGTTTTATTGTCCAGTGTCCTAAGAGGAGTTTATATTCAACACACATTTGACAATAAGGAGTTTAAGAGAATATTTTATGACATACACAATATTGAAAGGTAACAGTAACATGTTTTTTTACCATGTTTTATTTTCAATTTTTGTAATTAGATGTTAATGATGGTGTGACCACCATCAAGTCTCAGCCTTCAAACCAATGATGGGAGAATATTCCATTGGTGAAAGTTAAGTGCTGGCCATCGTGTGTGTTGGTTGCAGGAAAATTAGAGATTATCTGCAAACTGAGTCTGGTTTCTCTCAAGGTTTTTTTCCTTCACTTTTCTCAATTGGTGAAGTTTGTTTCTCGCCACTGGTTTGCTTTGTTTGGGACTTGTAGGACTGTGCATCAGTGGATTTGGTCTTCAGTGTTTGGACTTTAAGCAAAAATTAAAAATTATATCACACTGAGCTAAATTGAATTTTAACTCTGAAAACTTGACTGACACAGTTTAAATTGCAATTTACTAGAACTTCTATGTTAAGCTGCTTGTAGCTTTGACACAATCTACATTGTAAAAGCGTTGTAGAAATAAAGATAAATTAAATTGAATTGTTAGACTTCTGCAAAATAGAAATAACTATTCAAAAATAAACACGATGTTAATTATGTACCACAACAAAGCATTAAGGGCAACTAAAACAAAAATGATTTACTGGCACAAGGCTCTTCCTTTTGTATTCCAGATTCCAGCACACCATCGGGTAGAGCTTTCAGAATTTGTTGTTGCCCTCAAGATGAGACATTTTAAAAATATGCTGTTTCACAAGGGCAGTGCCAAAATGTGAATCGCCAACCAGCTGCCTTTTCTTTGCAGATTGGAAGTTTTTCTCCAGTCAAGTGCATTTCTCGCATCACAGTTTCAGGGCATTACTGTAGTTGCAGTTAACGAAGTCTGAAAATTATGTAAGGCACAGAGCTCTCCTCCACATAGGTAGCACAAGCCCCTACTGGCAACTCCTTACCACTTGACAGACCTCTCCAGTTGTCGTAAATAACTGGAAGAGAAAGGGTGATTTATTAATTAATTTTTGCTTTAAAAAATGTGATAACTTTTATTCTTAAGTTTGAAAGTACTATAGGAGTAAATTTCATGAATTCTCAGCACTAGACTAAACGACTAAAATGACACTTTGACCAATCTTGATTAATACAGGTCCTGAACATTCTGGCAGCAGTCTGTTAACCATTCAGTACTTAATAGCAATACCTTACAGTATCAACCTCAGAACCAGCTAGCATGCCTTCATCTAGTTATGTCTTGTCAACTACTCAGAGCATCTTAGCAACAACCTAAAACCAGTGCTTAATTTGTAAATGAATAATTCCCGGAACAAAACCAGGAAATAAAAATTACCTTGACCGACGTCCACCAAACAATTTCAGTTTTTACGGAACATGATGTCATTAAACGGTGATAGTGCAAAAAAGAGCATTACATTTCTGAACGGTCTTTAATAATTTTGTGCCATATAACAGTATAGGTCAGTCATAGACAATAAAAACATGGGGCTACATAAATTGTATAAACAATCACTATTCAGTTCACTTTACATAATAATGTGTCAAGTCAAAAACAAATGATTAAATGACTCACTCAGTCTAATCTTCAAGAAGAGCCCACAGTTACCTCTGCTGTCATGTTTTTGGCTGACTTGAGATTGCTTTGCTTCTGTCTCCCGCTATTCTGATCCATTTGCGCAGTTTCATCTTCTCAAGATCTCCTTTGATCAGGCTCATCTTTTCATCATTTCATTAAAAAAAATGAAAATATGCTTGACTGCCTCTTTGTCATTTTGAAAATACAAATATTATTTAGGTTGGCCACTATGTCATTATTTATTTTCACTGCTCACTGCAAGCGAAACAATCACCAACCAATAAGAGTGATTGTAAACATAAGAAAGATTGGCAGAAAATATTTTGCTTATAACGTGACTTTTGCTTTAACTTGTACGTGGTGACTACCGTTGTGTGTGTGTGTGTGTGTGTGTGTGTGTGTGTGTGTGTGTGTGTGTGTGTGTGTGTGTCTATGTAGGTATTCAGATACCTCAGGTAGTTAATATCAGATCCATTAAAATAAATACTGGAACACGGAAATCTGACATTTACCGGAACAGGATCCGGCAAGATCCGCCTCAAATTAAGCACTGCCTAAAACCTGTTCCTGTTCAACACCTTATCTACTACCTGGAACACCAAATCAACAATCTAGCATGGCTAATTAATCATTGATAATGGCTTATCAATTACCCAAAATACCATATCAACTCTAACTCTCAGCATCCTAGCAACAGCCTACAGCTTATCAACCGCCCATTACACTTTAGCAACACCCTGTAATCCACTCAGAACATATTAGCAACCACCTACCAACACCATAGCAGTCATCTAGATATGTCTTGTCAACCACTTAAAACTTCCTAGCAATGACCCAAGCATGACAAAAACACAGAACCACTTAGTTTCCTTTCTTTCACCGAAAACACACTAGCAATGATCTAACAATGGCCTGGAATCCACTTAGCAACATCATCATACTCTTAGCAACATCAACTGCACAGAACATCCAAGCAACAGCCTGCACCATACCAGCCACCCAGACCACCCTATAGCAACCTTAGCCAACCAGCCACTCAGAACCATATACTTTTCTTATACACCACATATTAGTGCTGTGTTATAGTTTTGTTACAGAACTTCTTAACATTGCAGTTTCTTTGTCATATTTTTAATGGGAGCAGTCTGTGCTTTTCCCACTGGACCACAATGTCTTATTTTAGGGTCTGAACAATGAAGCAAAAAATATGTAGGGCAACAACAGAGGGAAGCTCTCCTTCAAGGGATGCCTTTATTTTTTGTCCCACTTATGACATTTTTGGGTGATCAGCGCTCTAGTGCTGTTACATATGCTATGGCAGAGCCTACAAATACTGACTCTTCAACCCAGGCACTGATAAAGGAGCAAAGATATATAACTTGATGAATTATGAATGCAGCAAGGTCAGAAACAAGATGACTTGCTTCGGAAGCCGGTTAGATGAATGGACGTGTCTATATTCAGCATTTAGGCTGAGCTGTATTAACCTGGAAAAGCTTTTTGGATAGTATGCTGTGAAAAGGCAGGGAAATACACGGCTGTTCACCGAGAAGCCACGGAAATAAACACCCTGGCACTGCATTGCAGGGCTGAATAATCCGCCCCGTTTAATTCTAGTGCAGCGTCCCTACGCTTTGAAAATCTCCCACACACCAGAAGCAGAGAGGGAGAGAGAGGAGAAGAGAGACATTGGCAGGTCATTGTTTCCAAGACTGTGATACATGCCTGTGTCTGATAGCTAATATCAGGCTTTCATATCATACACACCTCTAAGGCATTATAGCAGCTGAGGAAATATTAACTCATTTTAATAATGGCTTTCCATTAATAATGACTTAGTTTATCTAAATATATGCACATAAAAAAAAAAACTTTCTAAAATGTCTCACTGGCAAGTAAGCCTGAGTTGTATTTTATGATGTTCCGGTTGTATTAGAAAAAAAAAAGTATATGTTAGTTTTAGGTATACATATTGAAGTCAGAATTATTATCCCCACCACCACCACCACCACCCAGATATTTTTTTTCTTGTTTAAAATATTTCCCAAATGATGTTTAACAAAGCAAGAACATTTTCACAGTATGTCTGATAATGTTTTTTTCTTCTGGAGAAAGTCTTCTTTGTTTTAATTTGTCTAGAACAAAAGCTGTTTTTAATTTTTTAAGAACCATTTTAAGGTCAAAATTATTAGCCCCTTTAAGCTATTTTTTTTCGATAGTCTACAGAACAAACCGTCATTATAGAATAACTTGCCTAATTACCCTAACCTGCCTAGTTAACCTAATTAACCTAGTTAAGCCTTTAAATGTCACTTTAAGCTGTATAGAAGTGTCTAGAAAAATATCTAGTAAAATATTATTTACTGTCATCATGACAAAGATAAAAGAAATCAGTTATTAGAAAAATGAGTTATTAAAACTATTATGTTTAAAAATGTGTTAATCTTTTCTCCGTTAAACACAAATTGGGGAGAAAAATATAGTTATCTAAACAACTGACTCTTATTAATGTCTATGGCCCTAATAACGACATCCCCAAATTTTATAGTAATCTCTTTTTAACCTTATCCACTATTTCTGGATATTATTTAATGAGAGGGGATCTTAATTGTACATTGGATCCAGTTAGAGATCGTGCATCTGGCCTAAATCAATCCCACAGACAGACTAGAAAAACTCTATTTTATAAGGGATTTAAACCTAGCTGAAGTATGAAGGCAGCTACACCCTAAAGATATCCAATATTCTTGCTTTTCTAAAACACACCAGTCTTACTCTAGAATTGATATATGTTTTATTTCTGCTACACTTATGCCATATATAGCTGATTGTTCATACCATTCTAAAGTAATTTTAGACCATGCCCCTATATCACTTACCTATATTGATCCTAAATTACTTGGAAGTCCTCCAAAATGGAGAGTTCAACCCAAATAGCTCTTAGATGATCTATTTAATAGACATATTATACAACAAATAGGCATGTATTATGATATTAATACAACACAAACCTCAGCAAGTATCAGATGGAAAGCTTTTAAAGCTTTCATTAGAGGTGTTATTATAATTGTCAAGTAGTAAATCAAAAAGGTATAAAAAAATTGACAGATCTAGATACTAAGATTAAACTTATAGAAAAACACTTATCAAGCAAAAGTGACCTAAGCATTAATCAGGAAATATTAGAACTAAATATAATGAACTTTCTACCAAAAAAGCAGCTGTTAGTCTAATGATGTTAAGACAAAATTTGTACGATCAAGGTGAAAAGGCAGGTACACTTTTAGCTGAGAAAATTAAACAGCAGCAAACTGAAAGAACAATAAATTCCATTGAAGATAATTGTGGTAGTATTACGGTGGACCTTATTAAAATAAATTACACTTTTAAATGCTTTTTTAAAACTTTATATTTTTCTGAATATGCAGATAATAGAACACAAATATAATTTCTAAACAATTTGTCTATGCAAAATATCTTTGAAGAGACAAAAAGCTCATTAGACATGGACATAACAGAAGAAGAAATAATAGAAGCCATTGACAGTTTAACAGCAGGTCGAACACCAGGACCTGATGGCCTTAATGTGGATTTTTACAAGAAATGTAAAACACACTTCACCAGGAATGTCTGAAAATGCAATGTGGTTTAGTTTTGGAACTGATTAAAATGTATTGCTTTAATGACTGATTCAACAATCAACTTGCTTACTACTACTACTACTACTACTACTACTACTACTACCACCACTACTTCCACCAGTGTTGGGTAAGTTACTTTTAAAAAAGTAATAGATTACAAATTACTGATTACTACAGGAAAATTGTAATCTGATTACATTAGTAATTACTTAATGCAAAAGGTAATCAGATTACTAATTACTTTACTTTAAAGTTACTTTTAAAACATATAAAATATACCTATAAAAATACAAAAATAAACTGCTGTTCTTTCAGTAATTTAATATTCACTGAAAAACATTACAATTAATCACAGCAACTTCACCCAAAACTGAAAATTCTCTCATCATTCACTTCTTCCAAACCTGTTTGTCTTTTTTCTTTTTTCTTTTTTTTTTAACACAAAGAAAACAGGATACCTGTAACCATTGACATCCATAGTATGAAAAAGCACTGCAGTGTTTGGGTGTTCTGTCTAAGGTAATTAGTCTACTGAAATGTGTATATTCCTTACAAAGCATGAAGCTCATCGGTCAGTTTTTGTCACTTGACTCACTTTTTCAACTGGTGCACCTGGAAAATGAGAACGTGCACAATATTTGCTCCCAATATATGTGCGCATGTCATGCGCAACAAAATTGCACGTGCAAAAGACGTGATATGTGAAAGACCTCATAAGCAGTTACGCTTCTCATGACATTCAGAAGATACCTTCACTCCCAATCATGCACAAAAGTTCAATTTAGCCTGTTTAGGCTGAGTTGGACTGCCATGTTTTTTGGACACCGGTGTCCTCCTTGGTGACGAGTTTTGTGAAATAATACTTTCTATTCAAGTGCTTGAACAAGTTGTTGGTTGAGTTAAAAGCAGTCAAATGTTCTCTAGAGAATGGACATAGACTGCATTTCACAGCAAAATTTTAGTTTTTACTCTCAGTGGAATCAAAGTAATTTCTGTATTTCCACTTGAAGAAGCAACCACTCTCGTAAGCAGCCATTTTAGCGTGTGTTCTCCTGCAATTAAAAAGCGCATGCTTATTAACTGACAGTGCAACTGAAAATGTTATTTAAAATAATTATTTTTTTCTTCTAAAAACTATATTTGTAACGCAAGTAATGCAATTACATTGACTTTAGTAATTGTAAATTACAGCGTACTAGTCAAATTACACAAATTTTAAATGTTATTTGTTGCATTACTGCGTTCCTCAAATGTAATTAGAATACAGTAATTTGTTACCGTGCAACGCGTTAAACCCAACTGACTACTACTACTACTACTACTACTAATACTATTACTACTACTAATAATAATAATAATAAAATAGTTAGAAACTAAAAAACAAGCAAATAAAATGAATTAATATTAATATGTTTTCCATAGTCACTGATTTTTAGATTACTATTTAACAAATTTATATAGAATGAAAATGAAATGGTTTATTATTATACTATAATATAGTTTTTAAACAATTGTCTGTGCAATGTCTCACTGCAGTGGAAAAATATTGAACGATTCTTCATATATTCTTTTAGCCTAAAGGCTACAGCATCAATGTCGTTAATTTACATGGGGCTGGACGTTTACCCAGTCCTGACTCTGCAGCTTTTTGCAATACTAGGGTCTTATCACTGAAGGGAGAGCCTTGATGGGGTCTGTGTTTTCCAGATGTAATCACGCAGAGTTCTCACAGAGGGCAGGGAAGCTGTTTAAAGTGCTCAGGCCAGCGTGACCTCTTTTTGAGGGGGCTTAATCAATAAATAGATAAGAAATGCTGCCCCATTTACATGCCTCTCTTTATCTCACCCTTCATTTTGGTGTGAATTGAGTTCTGTATGTGGGAGGCAGGTTTTGCTTCATGCGTATATTTGTATTTGCCTGAACCAGATGGAAATTCTCAAAAATAATTCAGTGTTCTGCTTTGAAGATTATCCAGTCCTCTGTGCATTTCCTCGTCTCGAAGAGAAGGATTGTTTGAATGCTTTATGCCATGACTATCACTACGAATATCAAGCACAGCTCCTAAATACATTTTTAGACTCTCATGTTTCCTGCTTAGAGCAATCACTTCCTCCTGTTTTCATTAAGAGGAAGAAAACACAGGGGCTTTGCTTTGTGTGTTTTCCACTTTTAGAAACACATGCAGAGAGCGCCTCAGGGAGGAATTAAAAAAGCAAGGCTATTTTTAAACCTCCGACTGAGGTTTTAGCTGTCCAGTGCCCTTGCAGGTGCTAAATCACTCTTATTTTAGAAATGGTGCCTTGGCCTAAATCAGTCAGTGTTGTATTAACCTAGACCTGCTGTGTGTCGCCCCATCGCCCTCCAGGCTCTGGTACCAGTTTCTGATTCAGACAGCTCACCCTGTAACTACAACACTTTTTTGCACCATCACTTTTATTTTTGTATTGTTTAAGCAGAGTTCTAGTGTGCACTGGAAGTGATTAATGCTGCGAATTGGAGGATTTGACCCGTAGGTTCATGGGACAGCAGACACCATTCATTTGTCTGTCCTTTTTGAATGAGTGCTATAGTGCTGCATCTTTAAAAAAGAAGATGAAGAATCATAGCTAGCCTGAAATAACCCACTGCGTGTGTCCCACAGGGTGACATAACTCTATGCACACTGACATTGCTGTACGTCCTGGGCAGGTGCTTTTTTAGGGACTGAGGCCACCTAGTGTTAGTTAGAAGTGCAGGAGCACCTGAGTGATGTGTATCCCATTAATAGTTCACCTCAGAGCAGCTCAAGATCAAAACAACTTTATTTCCAAAATTTCAAGGTCACCCCTAGTTTGTTTTTTCTACATATTTAACATTTAAACATATATCATGCTATATGCATCTGGGGTCAGATGTATACAATTTCCAGAATAACTTTTAATATATATATATAAATATATATATATATATATATTAAAATAATATTTTTAACTTTAAATATATATATTAAAAGTTATTCTGGTGTATGCCCACTTAGGAACGTTTCTTTGCTAATTTTATACATCTGACCCCAGATCAAGTCAATATTTAAAGGGGTCGTCCACAATGGGTTTTTTAAGGTTTGATTGTTTATGGGGTGCAAAACAATGTATGTTCTTGATTCCTTTGTAAAAAATTATGTTATTTGTCCACATATCTTACCTTCCTTTTATACAGCTACTAAGCTTACATGGAAACAACCATCATATTTCCTGGTTCCTCTTATAAGGCTCACCCTCAAAGGGCTCTGATTAGTCAGCTAACCTAATGTGTTGTGATTGGCACATCGGCTTTACGTCACCGGGAAACATCATGCCTCTCTTGCATGCTGTCTGTCAGACTGTTATGGCAAGCCATTTTTAGCATTAAATACCCCTTGTCGCATTATATTTATGGATTGTCAGAACAAAGGTTGAAATGGCAAAACGGCTTGCAATAGTCTGTCAATAATGTCATTGAGGCCGTATCAGTTTGAGCCTGAGTCCGACACAGAAAAAAAAGAGGATACATAACCCTTGCAAACGCAACTCTTGCGAGATGTTTCTGAATGGTATGTGGGGTTTTTTTTTGTTCGTTGGTAAGTGGAGGAATGTGGTCAAGCCATCAGCATTTCATTTCAGCATCCCATACTAGTGTATATAGGAAATTATACATTATAAGATGGCTGTAAAGTCTCTGTTTCTATGAGATAGCAGGTAAAATGGTCTACTTTGTTTTTTTTGTTCACTTTCTGAGGTTTAACCATGTCATAAAAATGCAATCGTAAAGACATTGTACCGTAGTAAGGCAAGGACAAACTGAAACGCGCTTCGCGCTTCTGGTATTTATAAAGAGTATGTTAATGCTGAATAAATAAATGAAAATATAATAAAAGCATGGAAAAACCTATTCTGAAAACAACGCACTTTTGTCAATAAATAAATAATGAAAGATACGGTACAGAAAAAGGAATAAATTATATGATGTGGTATTTCCTTTATTCTGAGTAAAACGGTTCAGGAAACTACCGTAATAGTAATACGCATGCTCAATGCATTGCTGCCGTCTTGACTGTTTTTCTGAAGTGCTGGCTTGAGTAGTAAAACAGGTAGGGGAAGGTGAGGTGTTGGCACCTCAGGGAGACTTGGCATAAGCTAAATTGCTAATAATAATTGCTAGTGACAAACTGCATTTCTTGTTGTTTATATCCTTGTTTACGTCCTTACTACAACATAGCCTACATTGAACACTAGAAACTAGGCATGTAAGATATCAATTTTAACAAAAAGAAGTACTTACAGGTTGTGGCTTACAATCCACAGCTTGTAGGCTGAATCCAACACTTAACTGCGACCAATTGTGGAAGCTGTCCTTTTTAAAATTCTTTACACAGAGAGCTTTATCTTTTTTATAATATTCTGGAACATAATTAAAAATGAATTTTAACCACTTCTCTCTTTGCGTCACGTCCCTTGGAAGGCCAAATAGTGAAACAGAACAAGACCCATGGAAATGAAAAAACTTTCTCTACTAACACGTCTGTGGCCACGCCCCTTTGCTGCGCGAGGTGTGTGCGCAGTAAATGCGCGTAACCTGCATTGTTTGTGATCTCATTAGCCCAGATGTATTTTTTGTAGTCCCCAAATTCGTTCACTGTAGGCTTTGCTAAGCTAACTTTGTAAAAGCCAATGTCTCCCTTTGCATTGAAGTTTGAGCATCTTACATGCAGAGATGTTGTTTATGTTTACACAGCTACGTTACACATCAACTAAAGTTCAAAATATGATATCGTAGTGAACCACCTTTTAGTGGTTAAAAGTTATATACATTTACTTAGAGTTTACCTTCTATTCAAGTTTTTATTTTTAAATAGATCATTACAAAACATTTGTGCGGGAAGTGGTGTAATCTACTTAAAGAGTTTGTTCTCCCAAAAATTGTTGCTATTGTTTACTCTCACGTCTTTCAACATCTTTGTTCAACTTTGGATTAAAAATAAAGACATTTTAGATTAAATCTGAGAGCTCCCCCATTCTCCATAGGAATCAAAGGTCCTGGCTCATTCAAAGTCCAGAAAAATATAAAAAACATCTTTAAAATATAACATTAATCAACGCGTTTATTCCAGTTTCTTCTCCTAAGTGTCAGTATAGGGCCAACGTTCAGAAGCACTATGTATACCCCTGGTGCATGACTTCCTGAAACAAAGCACCTCCAAAAGTATACGTCAGCAGTGCGACTGAGTGCGTCATACACAGCGTACTCATGAATGTGCGTCTTATACTGACACTGAGGAGAAGAAACTGTTGAATAAAGTTGTCTTTTTTTTATTTGCACACAAAAGGATTCTCTTAGCTTAATAATATTCAGATCGAACCACTGAAGACATATGACCTGTGTTTTAGGATGTTCATTTGTATTTTCTGGGTTTCTCTCAGATTTAACTTACAACATCTTAATTTATATACTGTTGAAGTCAGAATTATTAGCCCTCCTGAATTATTAGCCCCCCTGTTTATTTGTTTCCCCAATTTCTTTTTAATTGGGAGAAGATTTTTTTAACACATTTCTAAACATAATTGTTTTAATAACTCCTTTCTAATAACTAATAATCTAATAATTTATTTTATCTTTGCCATGATGACAGTACATCATATTTTACTAGATATTTTTCAAGACATTTCTATACAGCTCAATGTGACATTCTGCTCCTCCTTGCCAGTGGATCCATAGACATATATAGAAATCCCTATGAATGGAACAGTGCAATCCTCTCTAAGCCACACATCACATATTGTTTTTGTAGCCTAATTGGAGTTAGCCAAACTGTGAGGCAAAATGATTTAACATAGAACCAACACAAACTCCAACTGGCAGCAATGTGATGATATTTGTGGAGCATATAGCTTAACACAGACAGTTTTACCTGTTCTTTGGACATGGTTCTAATGAATTTTCAGGTTAAACTGGTTCTGTCAGGTTAGTCAACAAATACAATTAATTTAAAGTGACACAACAGTACTGCGATACTGTTAAAAGGCGGTTGTGCTTATCAATCACAATGGGGAGGCGCGAGAAAAACTAGCAGTGTTGCTTTAAATTGCATTCCAGATTTTAATGGCTCTGTAAGATGGTGAGCCATTCTAAAGTGACTGAAAGCCTCCAGCAGCAGTTTGTTCAGATCATGGCTTTTCAGACATAGTTAGAGATGTAATGAGTCACTGAACTCATGATTAAGTTCAGTTCAGTTTGATTTAATTCACAATTTAGATTTTACAAATCAAATCAAAACAAGGGATAACAAGATAAGGCTGCATTTTTAAACACTACGTTCATTTGTATTGTTAAGAGGCAAGATCAGGGGTGCCCAAACCTTTTCGTATGAAGGGCCAAAAACCAAATATTATTAAGAGCCATGGGCCGAGGGTAAATATACCAAACTATATTACATTAAAGTTGCCATGAGTAATTTCCTAATTTATTTAATAATATTTCCAAATAAATATAAAACATTACTTTAAATTGTAACTTATGGCAATACAAACATAAACAATCACATTTATTACACAGTGGGGTTCAAAGCTAAATACGCTAGTCAAGCAGAATCTAAATTTACCCAATCAATTAAAACATTTAATTTCAGTTTTTCAGGTTTTAACAATGAAACAAACAAAAAAGATTTACATTCAATTAGAAATGACAGTTCTAAATCAAACATTACCATGGGCAAACTTTGGCCCGTGAGCTCTGGGTTGGGCAAGATGAACAGAACATACCACATAAACATTTCTAAAGGTATGACTATTCTTTCCCTCAGAATGGTATATATAAATTTCTACTCTAATTGTACCATGATTTGTTTCCATTTCAATTAGATTAGAATGGCTACATACTTCTTGATTTCAACTGGCGTGTGGTTTATTGTTACATCCATTGAAGTTCCAGAAAAAACTGTAGGCTAGTCATCTACGGAAGATAATTGCACAAGAGGACAGGATAATGGGAAGAACCCAATGCAATAACACAGCAATTTACAACTTGTTAATTGTATGATTTTTGTACTATTATTTCAACTCTTATTTTGTTCTCTTATTTTAATCTCCACTTTATGAGAGCCTGGGAAACTGTTGTCTTATTGCTCAAGCAGTCATGGATCTTGTCGGAGAATGACATTCGAGCCTTAATGTGGCTTAAGGAGGAAGCTGTTAAAGATTTCTAAGCAGGGATACTTTCTGCATGGATGCCACATGTCAGGAGATCTCTTGTAATTGCGGAGTGTGAAGTGACATTGAGCTCAAGGATCAGATGCTTTGTGTTTTACAGCGCACATGTGTTAACGCTGGTGCTTTTTAAGATGTGGCTAATTGTAACTTGAACAAGTTCTTCCTGATCGTTGAGGCCAAAAGTAGCTAGTTAGACTTGCATTGTAGGCTTGTTTTGACTTGTTTTTTACAGGCTTTTCTTTAGTATGAGGTTGTTTATGTCTGCATGGTGAAATTGAAATGTGGCCTTGAAATATCCTTCTACATGAGATTAATGATAATGTCAGTAAAAAGGCAGCACCATATTAACCTTAGCTTTTGTTGAGAGATTCTGCTTGAATCTAATTGAATGATTCAATGGTTGATTTAACAGCCCAAGATGAATTGATTGAACCAGCGATGCTTTTATTTTTTTGAATATTTATACTATAGAAAGGCACCTGGTACTTTTTAGTCTGTCAACTTTTCCTGACATAATGGAAAGGTTAAATTACAGCAAAGTTGTATGTATTTTCCATTACAGTTCTATGATAGACTGCAAGATAAACCTTTTTTTCCCCAGAAAAAAAAACTTAATTAAATAGTTCTGAATAATAACAAATTTGATCAGTTTGTCTTTAAAAAGAATGTTTTGTACGTGAATTTAATGTCATTATGTCTTGAAAAAAGAAATTAAGGACTTCCACTATGCTTATTTTTACTATCACCTAAAATATACATTATGATGATGACTTTAATCATGTAATATTCATCTTTACTCTAAGTTCAATAACTATTTACACCAGGGGTCTCAAACTCAAATTGGCGGGGGGCCATATCAGTTACTGACAATTCATAGGAGGGCCGTTTTAACATCCTAGCACACAAACTAAAGTGGAAACCTGATGTAATTGATGCACTCAGACATTCGTCCCCAGAGTATCAAAGCTCCTTTGTGTTTCTTGTACGTGTTGAAGCGGTACAATTACTACAAAATACTACAATTTACTACAGTACAAAATACTACAATTTAATTATAGATATTCATTCATTAATTTTCTAGTCGGCTTAGTCCCTTTATTAATCTGGGGTCGCCACAGCGGAATGAACCGCCAACTTATCTAGCACGATTTTACTCAGCGGATGCCCTTCCAGCCGCAACCCATCTCTGGGAAACATCCACACACTCATACACTACGGACAATTTAGCCTACCCAATTCACCTGTACCACATGTCTTTGGACTGTGGGGGAAACTGGAGCACTCGGAGAAAACCCACGCAAACGCAGGGAGAACATGCAAACTCCACACAGAAACGCCAACTGACCCAACTAACACTTTGTGTTATGTCCACATGCCTCCTCATTCATTTTTTTTGTGTGTGTATGATGCTGCTCAATGTGCATGAGCAAATGGGCTGTGGTTTCAATGTCGCATTGCAATTCATTTTTATTTCACAGGACTTTTCAGAGCTCAACACTGAGGATTTACCAAATTTATCTCTGACCATACCAAAAATAAATAATTACTTCTTAGCCACAAATCTTAAATAATATGTCAAAACATGTAAAATATAGCTGTGTACATGCTCTTTTTCATTCAACAAAACCTTTCTTTAAAAACAATTACATTTAAAAAATAATTATTGCCATGTATCTAAAACTATGCACAGTAGCCTAGTCTGTCCAGGCGAAAGGTCTTTCAGATCACTAGTTAACTACACATACATGGGGAGTTAATCATCTATTAAAGCAATGTTATTGTAAAAATTATACTTAAACCATATTAACAAAAATAACTGTAAGCAAAAGAAAGCAGGTGAAAAACAAACCGTGTGATAATAAAGGATGATCATGCGCACATGGGTAATGTTAGGCCCATAATCCGTTCTGATAAAATAATAGTAAAAACAAACCGGCAACCGCTGCTGCTTACAAAAAGACATATTTTAGAAACATCCGGAGCTTTTGGAAGCAGCAGGACTGTGTGTGCACGAGCATCACTTTTTGTCCAGTCTATTTGAAAGAGAACCGATCGCAGCAATCTCTAGGCATGGTTGCTTCGCGACAGGAAACGGGTGCACGCATGCCTTTTAAAACAGTGATCATTCTCTCATTCGGTATTCACTTACTTTCCTTTGCTCGCGCAAACGCTAGTTTTGTCAGTTATGCTGCTTTTCGATTCTAAGATGACATTTGCACACATAATCAGCCATCTCTATTGTCGAACCCTTCTTTTAAGAAAACTATAATTTAAAAAGATCTTCAACCAGCCAAAGTGGCTAGTGAGAATGTCTGTCTAACCTGCCACAGCTAAAATTTACCTGCATTTGGCGGGTGTTAATGTAAAGCCCTGATTATGTCCCAATCAATTGTTGCTTAACCAAAAGTGTAACAGACAGCGTAAGACAGCAGAATGCAGTTTGAGTAACTTTTAGTGACTTTACTGCCTATTGTTCTTCTCAATATTATAATTTTTTTGTAAAACAACAACAAAGAGGGGGAAAGTATGTATATATTCACATTTACTTTAACATGTTAAATTTAGCCAGCAGTAAAAATTTTACTAATGCACTTTTTTTTTTAATAGAAAGTAGTGATATAGAAATAGTGATTCAAAAATATATGTTTTGTTGGGCCGAATCTCATTATATTTTTGATGTCAGTTGTGGGCTTAACGGAGGAGGAAGTGGGGTCGCAAATGGCCCACGGGCCGGCAGTTTGAGGCCCCTAATTTACATAAAACATTTTCTGCATTATTTGTAATTTCAGTAACAATAATTAAATTACACTACCTGACAAAAGTCTTGCTGTTGATCCCAGTTGTAAAAGCAACAAATAATAATTTGACTTCTAGTTGATCATTTAGAAAAGTGGCAGAAGGTTGATTTTTCCGATGAATTATCTGTTGAACTGCATCCCTATCATCACAAATGCTGCAAAAAACCTATTGGAACCCGCATGGACTTAAGATTCTCAGAGAAATCAGTCAAGTTTGGTAAAGAAAAAAATCATGGTTTGGGGTTACATTCAGTATGGGGATGTGCGAGAGATCTGCAGAGTGTATGGCAACATCAACAGCCGGAGGTATGAAGACATTTGTGCTGCCCATTACATTACAAACCACAGGAGATGGTAAATTCTTCAGCAGGATAGCACTCCTTCTCATACTTCAGCCTCCAGATCAAAGTTCCTGCAAGAAAAGAAGGTCAAGGTTCTCCAGGACTGGCCAGCCCAGTCACAAGACATGAACATTATTGAGCATGTCTGGGGTAAGATGAAGGAGGAGGCACTAAAGAGGAACCCAAAGAAGCTCATTGGAGTCATACACCATATGAATTATTATTCCACTGCACCATGACTTTATATTCTATACTGTACATTACTGTTAACTAAGCAAAGTCAGACCTTGCTGTTCTAATAAAAAAATAAAAAATCAAGGCATGATCATATTTATTTTGGTAAAATAAGCGTAATTTTAAGGTCTTTGGTTTTCATATAAGCCACATTTGATACCAAATGTTTAACTAGAAGTCAAGATATAATTTGTTGTTCCTAAAACTTGGCTAGGCGACAAGACTTTTGTCAGGTAGTGTATAATAATACTTGTCTTTTGTCCTTACGTTCTGGTCAAATTGGTTTCATTGTTCATAAAAAGGCATAACCATCTTTAATGCACTGATAGAAAAAAAGCATGTGAATTGCTCCAAGTGATGTCACTTCTGCTGGTGGGAAGGCACTGCTATTATTCTTCTCATTATTTGTATAAAATGTAAAAAGGATTTCGGGCAATAGATTATGGTCTCCCAGTGACCGCCAAGCCATGGGCTAAGTTATTTCTCTTTATTTTGGACAAAAAAACAGATAATCGTTGTGCAATGAGATAATAGCGTTACTAACCGACAAGGAGACAAGCCTGGGCTGTGCTTCTGCAGAATTCCTTTAGAAAAAGATCAGTCAGAAAGGAGAAATTTATGGATTTGTGCCTAATATTACCATCATTGACTCATAACAATCTATGGTACCTATAACTGTCAGTACGTTTGTATGCTTTTTATACAGTTTCTATTCTACTTTGCAGGTTACGTATTAATTGAAATGCCAAGTCAAAGTATAAATAGCAGTTTGTGAACAAATTGATTTTCCCTACCCACAAATATTAATCAAAGCAAAAGATACTGGCAACAAATATAAAAGCAGACATGTACGCGCTATAATGCCATCATCGGTGACTAAATTGCTGAGGAATATCCACAAAATAGATGTAAACATCTCCAAATTGTAGCTCTGACAGGGACATGATGGTTTTAAATGACTGAAAAATGGCAGCGGGTGCAGTATATTGTATAGATCGCAAGTGCCCACAATTTAAAGTTTGTGATCATATTTCTTTTGTTTTGTCGATATGGTATGTGATCCACACATTTATATCTTAAAAACATATGGAAAATGACCAAATTGTACTGTGTTTCTAAAAAGTCAGTTTATGCCAGTTTAGTTGCCATTAAGGCTCTTATTTTTTGCCAACAAGGTCTCCGCACAGATCACATGAGTGAAAACTATAAAAAAGTTGATACTTTTTCTTTGTCAATTCTGTTGTTGTTAAATTTCAATGAATTTAATCTCCTATAAACAAGGTATTCGCAGGGTCTTAAAAAGTCTCAAAATGACTTAAATTTCGAAAACTAAATGGTATGTCTTAAACTCTATGAATTATTATATTGTAGGTCTTAAATCATTTTAAACAGGTCTTAATTTTCCTATGTCCATGTAAAGCTACCAGTCAGACCAACACCTATCTAATCACTAACATTCCATCTCAATAAACGTTTCAACAATAGTTTATTTATAACGTTATTTACCAAAATGGTTTGATTATCTTCCTTAATAACATTTGTTTTTAATGTTTTTTTAATATAATTAAAAAGGAAAAAATCTTTAGTGTTTAGTGTTTACTTTTAAAAGGGTCTTAAAAGTCTTTGACATAATGAACCCTATATGAATGAACCTTGTATAAAAGAATAAATATATATTTTTAAATGCATACGTTTCTGTTTTAGACATGCCATGTGCTATCTGGTTTGTAGTTTTAAATCAAAAATAGTGGAAAATGTAATTTCTGTTATTTTCAACGTTGTTTACTGGTTTTAAAAACATTATCAATAAATTAAACAACAATTAGTGGCAGAATAAAACATTCCCTTTTAAATGTAAGTATTTTTACGTTATTTGACATATTGTAAAATTATTGCAGATTTGTTTCTCTGCTATGATGTTTACGGTGAAAAATGCTGCTGTTGGAGTTAAACAGTTGAAATAATGATGCTATAGTACAGTATAAATAATATACTTTTACATTTTATTTTTAAATACATATTCAGGAAAATATTGAGAAACGTTGACACAAATCCGCAAAACAACAAGTTTGATAATACTAGCAGAGTATGTGCATATTTATATACAAAGGGAATATCTCCACAATACATGTCCAAATGGCATCTCTCTATTTTAAAATGAAATATATTTTCTGTGCATAAAAAATACAATTATTTTCATGCAAAATAAAATTTGAAGTAATTTTCAATTGAAATAACACTCTTTTGTTTTTTCTTTTCCCACAGTCCTATAGAATCCTGTCAGAATTTCTACAAAGACTTCACGTTACAAATTGACATGGCATTCAACGTGTTCTTCTTACTCTACTTTGGTCTGCGTGTAAGTACACATTTCACCTAATTACAACACAAATCTGTCCACTGCGACATTTTGGCCTGAAAACCTTTAGAAAATGGTTCTCCCACAATTGTTCATTCTAGCAATTATCTAATGCTGCATTGTTCATTCTACTAAAATATGATTACTTTGGAATAATCTAATATTGATCCGTTTTCCTTTTCCTTTTCATCATCTTCCAGTTCATAGCAGCCAATGATAAGCTGTGGTTCTGGCTGGAGGTCAACTCAGTGGTGGACTTCTTCACCGTGCCTCCCGTGTTTGTGTCAGTGTATCTGAACAGGAGTTGGCTGGGTAAGTCTCTGAACACTCCCATTTTCTCTTGACCCTCCTGTCAGTCCCTGCACTCCATGAACGGCAGCTCACACTACAGGTAGATCAGATAAAGATGACAATAAGACAAGGGCAAATGCTTAAGCGGGTGATTTTATGATGATTAAGCCAAGCTGCCATGGTTTGTTGTCACTCTCTGTTGCTGAAAACCCAAGAATAGCTACAAAATGTCACTGCTTAGAAACAAGACAAACTGCAAAGATGACAGTGGGGCTGAGGTGAAGAAGAGATGAGAAGGATGACAGGAACATGAGATGATGCCTTAGGTTAAATCAAATATAGTCAGATCTACAGTATTTACAGTCTTACATTTACTTCATAATCAAACAATCATAAAAGTGTTGTTTTAATGACCTCACATGTCAATATGAATGTCAAAGAATTGCTGAGGTTGTGCAGATATGTCCATAATTATGTCTATAATCAAATTTGTTAAATGCCGTTATCATTGTTGTTCATTTTTATACTGAGAAGAAACAGTGCAGCACAGATTTACATATTCATCTCAATGTCAGTCTTGGCGATATTAGGTAGGTTGTTTGTGTTTGTTTTTTGGTGTTTGGATCAGAATAACAGTAAGTGATTAGCTCACTGTAAGCTCGGATAGCAAGTTGCTGGCTGCAGTTGTCATTAAAACAAGAGATTGTGAATTCTACAATAGCCCTATTAAAACCACTTAACTGTCACACCACATTTGGAATTCACACTTAAAAATTGTAGTTGCATTATGTATGCATATTATAATTAAAGTTGAGTCTGTGTGAACATACAGACAAACAAAATGTCTTGTCTTGCAGAACAACAATGCTACATAAATTAATCATAAATACAAACACAGCACTGGACATAAGAGCTATAAAAAAAAACATATGCATAAATAACATATACTATAAGATACACGACTATACACATAAGACAGGCTATACAAGTGCTTTTACATGAGGCTGAATAAGGTTTAATATTGTGCGAGAGATATTTATTTATTTGAAAAAAGCAGTGCAACATGATTGCGGTACATTTATAGTAATTATTGTTTTCTTTATTGAGTTCTTGTAAGATGGAATTTAGATGACGTGTCAGGTGCATAAGAGAGAAGAACATTTCTACAGGTGGTTTGTCAAGCCCACTCACCTTTGTGAAGCAGTTTGAAATGCACAATGTTTCCAAGAGACATGGAGTGATTAAGAAAGTATTTATAGTGCAAATATGGAGCCTGGTGCAAGAGTCAGAGAATGTTTTCTATATTATTATTATTATTATTATTATTATTGCAAAAAAATCCAATTGTTTATTGAAAGATTTCTGACATTTACTGAATTTTTTTTTTAAATAATTGAAATTATTAAATTTTAACACATTAAAATTTAATTTGAATGAAGCCACTATAAGGATGTAGGGATTAGGCATTTAGGTAAACATCTTTTCAGAAGTTTTTCCTATTTCTATTAAGGGTTGCACGATTCTGGCTAAAATAAGAATCTAGATTTTTTTTTGCTTAAAATCAAGATCACGATATTCTCATGATTCTGTAGATTCTATAAAAAAAATAAAGGCTAGTATGAGTACGCTATTACTGTTGTTAATTCTCAAACATATTGTAAAACAACAATAGTATTATTAGGCCTATGTGTATGTCAAATTTTTGTATAGACTGACTGAATAAGTTTTTTATAGACTGAATGACTTTACATATGTCCTGGTTGTTAATTCACAGTAAAGTGATATAGTGAGATAAATATAAATATAGTGATATAGTGATAAAGTGAGAATATATTCTAATATATAATTCTAACGTTGAATTATTGTGTTTGAGACTATGCTTGTCATTTGTCATTGAGAACATTATTAGACCATTTCTTTTACTGGTAAATGAAACATTTGTCATCATCAGATTCCTTGCATTATATTCAGCATTATATAGGCTAAAGTAGTTATACTGACCCAGTAAACATTTATTTTCATGCACAACACTTTGTGTTTGTTCTAAAAAAAAAAAAAAAAACATATCAAATGCTTGTCGTAATCATAACTTTAAAATGTGATATGATCCTTTAAATGATGTTCACGCTTTCGGTTTCACTTTTTACTGCCTAGTGCAGCTCATGATATGGCTGCCTTCACTTTGAGTTCAGTTTGCAACATTGAACATTATTTGCCACTTTTATTACCTGTTTTTCACAGCCTATGCGGGTTTTGCAACGTGTTCTCTGAGTAGTAAACAAACAGTGAAAATGTCCTTACACGAAGGCAGAAATTACATTTTTGGGTGAATTATACCTTATGAAAACAGAATGTGACACTTTTTACACCATTTGGAGGTCTCCATGTTGCTGAGCAACGTATATAAAACAATGGAAAAACTTGTGGGACTGCCTTTATGCTTCTTTCTTGACCGTGAAAATATAATTGGCTAAGTTGAAAAGCTGAATTAAGATTGTGTAGGGTTGATTCGAGATGGCAATCTTTTTTCTATTAATCGTGGAGCCCTAATTTATATTTAGTAATCCTAAAAGCATTAGTACACTGTGAAAAATATCTGTAAAATGACATTTTTTCCCACTTATTTAGGCTTTTGAATTGCATTTCTGGGACCTTGGACTTTCTTCCAACAACTGTTAACTTTGAAAAGTTTGAAAAAGTGACTTTTATGAACATTTTTAACAGTTTGAAGTGACATATTGTCTGGATTGTATATTATGCTGCAAAAACCTGGTAATAAGCTGCCAGTACATTTTCTACAATAATATTTTAGTCAAAACATTTTGAGAAATGAAAAGATTATACATTTAAATTCTAGCAAAATATTGCAAACAAGTTTTACAAATTATAACAAAATGTTATACCTTTTTTGTTTCTGTAGATTTTTGCTATTTGTAAAAAAATATATACATTTAATATTTTTCCCTAACATATAAATTTGGGCTACTTTTGAACCATTCAAATTTTTAAACCATTATTGTAAATTATGTTGTTAGATTAGCTCCAGATCTGGCTTTAGTACTGACTAATTATATGCACAAATATAATATTGTAAAGCATCCTATAGAAAATATTAATTTAAATGAGAGTTTGTGGGGATTAGTTTACTCATATATGCTAAGCACTGTATTTCGTAAACCATATATTGTCTCAAACTACTAAAATGTCAATAAAATTCACTTTGTTAAACTGTAGAGTAGAATTTTCAACATCAAAAGTCGACAGAGCAGAGATCAACATGTCGTAATGCAATTCACGACTGTAAATAAACGGAAACCACAAATTACTGTAATTACCAGATTAGTTTTTACTGTGTATTAGAACAAAAACACTTTGTTAAAGTTTAATATATTTCTTTTTTTTGTATACACATAGCTGATCCTGTATTTTAAGGGACCCTAAGCAAAACTCTGAGCCTTGTCAGTGTGTTAATAAAAATCCCCATGTGACTCCAAACATTCGGTAACAAAATAATAATAATAAATGACAGAATAAATCAAATAGCAAAACGTAAAAAAAAAATGAATTAAACAGTTTTATTCATCTTTGTTAATTTTAATGATAATGCAGTCATTAGTTTTTGTTAAATCACATAGCATAATTATGCTGTAGTAAATAATGAAACTAGCATTAACTATGGTTAATAAATGCTGTACCAGCATTATTCATTCTTAGCTCTTAATATTAAGTAATGGAACCTTATTGTGAAGTGTTAGCCAAATATCATTACATGTTGTAACTGTATGAATTTAGTCTTAAGGTTACGGTAGTTCTTAAGTAAAGGACAGTGAATTAATCACTTGTGATTTTATGCTAAAGTAAAAAAAAAAAAAAAAAAGAAAGTCTCGCACAGCACTTGTCATTATATCATCTTTGATATTATTTTTTAGTGTTTTTTATTCATTGTGATTTGGGGGCCTTACTCTACCTGCAAACTGTGTGTATAGGGAGGGTGGGCTGTAATGTTACAGAAGGGTGACTTATGGTAAAGGGCAAAGTGTATGTTTCTATGTTATGCTGATTTTGGAGAAGCCAGTGAGGCGAGTAAGCAACCTTGGTCTGATGATAATGATTTTCCATCACAGTACGTTTGTGTCAAATCAGGCTTGAGCGACAGGTGAGATACAACTATAGTGTAAAGTGACTAGTGTGTGTCTGGTTTTGTATGTGTATTAGTAATAAATTCAAGGTTAGGAAGCAGCTCCACTTGCTAGTATGCATACACAGTCAATGCAAACACAGTCAATGTAAACACACTTGTTCATAACAGTTCCACCACCTGTGTCATTAGTACTTTTCAAAACAACTGCCGCTCATTTTTTAAACACTTCAAAATCCCTTAGTTAATAATTAAACACGTCAGTAGCCAGCTTTAGAGAACTGTCATCCTCTGCCACGGTGCCCTTTTTAAATAATGCATTAGAAAAGCAGAAGTTCATTAAAAAATCTGTCATTTTAATAGTGTTCCTCACAGCCAAAGCAGCAAATGAAAATCAAATAAAAGCTGCCTTCAGCATCCACCTAATAACAGCTGTTTGGCTGTGCAGCATATGTAAACAATCACCCATTTGCTTGCGCTGTCCAAATGTTTAGGAAGTTTAAACTTGTTGAAAAGCTCCAAAACATTAGGGGGATAATGATTTGGAGCAAGACCAATTTTATAATCAGGAGTGTGTTGCCTAACCTCACAGATGTCATTTCACAGATGCCCACAAATTCAGGCATTGTCGTCTAGTGTTTACATAACAGTGCTGACTCACCTGATGCTCGGAAGAGCAACAGCATTAAATCATTACGGGATTCTAGTTTGAAGACTTTAGTTTGTTTTCTTTTTGCCTGCTGGAAATTCAGCTTTGCCATCATAGGAATAAATTACATTTTAAATTAGGCCTGCACGATATTGGAACAATTCGACATTGCAATATTTCGTTTTTCTGCTATATATATTGCAATATAGTTTGTTATACATGGATGGAATTTTCAGTCACACTCTATTTTAAGGTTCTCGCTTTAAGCAAATCATTTTGACTTTTGCTTCAATAAACTTCTAACTGGCTCCTTATTAATAGTTATTAAGGTAGTTTAGGTATTGGGTAGGATTAGGGATCTAGAATAAAATCATACAGAACCTGTGCTTTCTAAGTACTAATAAGCAGCCAAAATATAAAATAACATGCATGCTAATAAGCAACTAGTTAATAGGGAGAATTGGTCCATAAAGTGTAACCAAATGTATTAATTTTGATTGACTGGGATGATTCTGTAGGTAAGTGAATCATTCATAACATGTAATAAACAAAGCAATGATAAAAGTAAAGTAACAGTGCATGCTTTATGTTTTTGTATATGAAATGTTAAACTTAAACTCCAAAGTCAATTCAACATTGCATATCTTTGCAATGTATTGCAGATGTACATATTTAAACCAACAGTTTTGTGCACAAATAGTCAGGCCCCACAATTATTCATACACCAGGGGGCCTAAAATTATTGGTATGAGTAATTTCTGGCTTGACTTTATATGCAGTGCTCAAGTACACCGCTTACAAATCTTTTGAACTCATATTTTTAATAGGAAGCTATACAATGTTATATTTGTGCATAAACATTAGATTAGTCAGTACTGAATCCAAACCTGGAGCTTATCTAACAAAATAACTTACGACAACTATCAAAAAACTAGGACACCCAAATTTATATTATCGAAAAATATTAAATACAAATGTTTAAAAGAGGAAAAATTAACAGATGCAAAAAAAATAAATAAAATAGTTTAAATTTTGTAGGTTGTAATTTTTTTCCCGATATTTTGCTTGAATTTAATTGTATTATCTTTTAATTTCTAAATGTTTGGTCACTATAATATTATTTTAATAAATATATATGTTTAATAAATCTGTTTTGTTTAATTGTACCAAAATACATTGCCTATATTCACTGAGAAATGGATACAAATATTTATTTTCAAAATGGGGTGTACTCAATTATGCTGGGCACTGTATATTTCAAGCCCAAAATACCTACCACTGAGGTATGAATAATTTAGGGCTTGACAGTAAATTGTGCAGTTATTTTACCAAAAGTAATTTTGAAAATTGTAAAATATAATAAAAAGTGTTACCAGTTGCATTACCTGGTTGCTTTTTATGGAAAGTAATGTGTTATGTTACTTTTGAGTTAATGTTTGCGTGGCTTTTTCTTACCAGGCTGAGGCTTTAGGGTAATAGAGGAACTCTAAATTTAACAATGCACTGTATAACCTACACCTTTACTTACCTTTAAAAAAACACATCAAATAATTATATTTTATGGTAATTTTTTCTTCTGAGCACTTCCTGACCCCAGGGCTATACAGTCCATAATTACAGATTATTGAAAGTTTAAAGCAATTGGTTTGCTATTTTGTGCTTTTTGTCTTATTAGTTAAGTAAAATCACTGTTCTTTGAGACAATCCCCTTTTCCTTTTCTTCCAAATAAGGAGAATAGTTCCATCGCAGAAATGTAAGGCTTGCCTGCCATCTTCATTTCTGTCTGTTCCTGCAGGGAGCACATTCTCTCATTGAGTGTGTGACTGTTCATTTTAAATCAGCAGTTAAATTTTTTGAAAGTTAATAATTCAACTTAAAAGTCATGTTAATTTTAAAGTAATGCATCAATTTACTCGTTACTTAGAAAAGTAATATTATTATGTAACTTGCGTTACTTGTAGTGCATTACCCCAACACTGTTGATCACTAATCAAATGCATGTGTCTTTCTACACACTGTTTATTTTTTCAACTACTATTTTTAGTTATTGCTATTTTATACAAATTTTGGAACTCAAGTGCTGCTTTCATAATACGAACCAACATAGGCTCATTCTGAAAACTTAAACCTATCTACATTTCTCGAGATCATGAATTATGTATTATGTAGCCTTTAAAACAAACACTACAGGGCAGTACAGTATGACACCATTCCATTTTGCACTTACCAGCTGACCACTTTCCTCTGTATGGACGGCTTTCCCGTTTTTTTTTTTTTGTTTTTGGAAGAACGGTTCCAGAAAGCAGGTGAGACAAAAACAGAAGCCAAAAATAAAATAAACAAGTAAAATGTGGTAAAATCTAAAACGCAGTAAAACTCAGACGAGGACTTTTCTTTTTCTGGATTGCTTTTAAAAACTGTCGGTTTTGTTTAGGGAAGAGGGTGGGCGGGTCAATCTGTGCTTTTGAAAACACTATTGGTTGGGTTTAGGGAAGGAGGAGGGTGGGTCAGTCGATTAGTCAGTCAGTCAGTCAGTCAGTCAGTCATTCAGTCAGTCGACAACGGCCTCTGGTGGATTTATGCAAGAACAGCAGGCACGAATAGCACCTTGCAAGAGAAATTTGAGATCTGTAAAAGCATACACAGCGGCCTCAGGTGATTCACGAAAACAAAAACTGCCAAAAAACGTAGCTCTAGGGATGTATTTGACACTCTCCATAAATGTATATAGCGGTACACTTTCAGAATGAGCCTGGGCTGATACAAACAAAAATACAAACCAAATCAAATGAATTTACTTCATTCCAAATGTGAGCTATATTCTGAATCGACAAAAAGTTCATGTGTCAGCATTTTATTTTAGTAAGCTTTTGATGTAATCAAAATAATAAAGTAACTCTGTGTACATTTAAAAAAGTACACTTTCTGTTAAACTTTGAGCAAGACACACTTACTATTAACATGCATTGTTTTACAATATGGCACTTTTATCAAATTTCTACAGACTTTGACTAAAAACCGTTTGAAATATTGAAATAGTGTGAAGTATTGATATGAAATAGTATGCATTTCACATAATGACTGTGCTCCGGGTACATTTGGGGACGTGGTATGGGCCTGTCATGCAGAATAAAAGCATCTCAAAGACCAAAGAGCACTCTCGCAGCACACAGAGACATATTCTCAGACATGATGAAAGACTGTGAAACAACCGCCAAATGAAATCTAGAGCAACATCAGCCACATGTCCTACATTATCAGTTCAGCAAACTCTCAATGAAAGAAACAACAGCAATCATATTGTTATATAATGATGATGATATACAGCATAACAGAGGTATAGTAATTTCAGAGAAAAAGGGCTTTTAGAGAACAAACAGTGTAATAAATGTTGAATTGTCAGGCCCTTGGGACTAAGGATAACCATTCGCCTCTACATTTCCACCAGCACAAAAAAAAGTATAAGCTGCTTCCCGTTTCAGACGCTGCATCTTTCAAAGGCCACATTTGAAGCCGATTGCATCACCACAGAATAATGAAGGCTGTTCCAATTCGAAAGCCTCTTCAAATGGGGACTAGAAATGTGTCCTTTGTTTCCAGAGCAATGAAGTACAGATCATAGGCTGTGAGATCCTTCTTGGCCTAGACTATCAAAAGACTGCACTCTGATGATGGCTGGATTTCTTTAATGAAAGTGGCAAAATTCCTTTTTTAAGTTTTTGTAAATATTGTGTTTGTGTACTGGAATTATGCACTGTTAAAATAAAAATACAGATTTCACATATCTAATGAAGTTGTGAATTTATAGATTCTTTATTTATTAATGTGGTTATTTTTAATATTCAGATAAATTTGACTAAGTTGAACATGTTTTGATATATATATATATATAAATGACAGATGTTTCTGAGCAACAGTTACTTATGAATTTGCAACAAGGATACTCATCATAGTGGTAAAGTATTGCTTTGCTACAGCAATCCACATGTAAAATCACAAAGAAATTGTTAGAATCCTAAAAAGCAAACAACCATAAATTTTTTTAGAAAAGAGTGATCTAAAAATGTTTTAAATGTTAAAAAAACTAACAAACTAAAGATTCTCAGTTTTTGATGCTGTGCCAACTATAACAAACACATTTTTATAGTATAATAAAATACACATTTGTTGTTTTATTATTTTAATAAACTTAAAGGCACATAAACTTTTTATTTAATTTTATCTCTTAGTTGGTGGATTTCCACATTGTCCAAGAAAACACATAGAAAATACAAAAAACATAAATTCACTTCAAATGTATTTATTTATTTATTTTTTGGTCCTGGAAATTTATAGATTTTTAATGCTTTAAATGTTCATTGATAAATAGTTTACAATTGGTCTGGAACTATAAATTTTTGTACCAAAGCTATTTGTTCAGATGCATTTTAATTGTGAGCAAATACTTTTAGGGTGTTTTATGCCTTTGCACAAACAGGTGCTAGAAAATATTTACGTTTGCAGACAAGTTTAGTGCATATCTTATAGAGCATCATAATAGTTTCTAATAAAACTCATTTCTAATAATTTCTTCAAACTTCTTTCCTAAAACTTCTTTTATTCTAGCAGACATAAAAGAAATAAGACTTTCTCCAGAAATACTCTTGGAAATACTGTGAAAATGTCCTTGCTCTGTTAAACATAATTTAGGAAATGTTTGAAAAAGAAAAAAAAAAAAACACAGAATGGCTAATCATTTTGGCTTTACCTGTATATCATTGAATAGCATATCATGTTTTTTAAGGCTATAGTTGCTAACAATTTCTTCGATATTTAATCACATGATCTTGATTAAATCAAACCTGAAAATTTTCAAAATTTGAAATGTCTTAACGTTTGTTGTTTAATTAAACTCTGTTGTAAATGTGTCATGTGATGGGTTTAAATGCAGCCAAATGAACTAAACTGCCGGACCCCCTGTTCCCACACTGTTAAGCAAACTATGATTGATCTTAATTAAATCTGCTTCTATAGTGACTGTTAAAGACCTTGGCACATAAATGAACCTTGGCTATCTCATTCCTTGTACTTTGATTAAAGCAATCGAGAATTTGCTATGCTAAGACCCTGTACTGGGAAATAGAAATTAATCTTCTCAATGTAGTGTAGAAGAGTATTGTCAAACACAAAGGTTGCATATGAGAGTTTATACTGCACTAGCTGCCTTCATTCCTGCAATTAATTAATAACAGATACTTGACTTGGAGATGGAGATGTTTTGTAAGTTTGAGTAGAGGTAGAGAAGGCAACAATTACAGTGTCTTATGAGAGAGGTGCACTTGTGCATGTTAATGGAGGGTATGTACATGAATAGAGCATGATTCTGAATTTTATTATTATTTTTGAGCTGTTAAAATGGTGTTCCTCATTTATTTGCTTTTTCTGTTAATAATCTGTCTGAACATTACATTGAAACTATTTTGTTATGTACAAAATAAACAAAAAGAATGAATACATTTTAGGTGTTGTGACGTGCAAATACTTTTAATACTTTTTTTTAATTATAAGGGGATTATGAATTAAATTCAAGTAGACCTATTTTAACATGTAAAATATAGTATTTCTGACAATTTTCCTTATAATTTGAGTTATAAATTACAATACTATTTAGTATTGTGATACTTCAGCTAGTATAGTATCTTAAGATGAATTAATGGTATCGTGACAACCCGAACAGATATCTACGCTGAGACGATCCATTGTGCAGCTCTACTTTATGACTTTGTTGTCAATTTCGATTAATTGAATGTATATTTGCTGAATAGAAGTGTTCATCTTTTTAATAATAAAAAATTATTTCTTCTCAAGAGTTTAACCTATTTTAAGTAGTGTATTTAGCATACTTAAAATGCAAATATTAATACGGTCACTGCTGTTATCTATAGTTTGACGTGACTAAAAACAGCTGAGGGGTCTATCCTATCTATAGATGAACTGCATGCACTGTAAAAAAATATATGACAACAAATCATTAGATCATGACAAGAACAGTTCAGTCAATTCAACAAAAAAAAGTCTGCAATAATTTATTTTTTACAGTGAGTCACATAACATTTTAGGAGTAGTAAACACAATAAAAGGATAATCACCTGCATTTGAACAAATCTTACTAAGTTGAAGTTACAGTATACCATTGTTTAAAAGAAGGAACTGAATAAACAAAAACTAAGAAAACAGTGTGTTGCTAATACTGTAGTTATAAAGCATATTTGCATACGGAATTCTACTCGTAGTACAGTTTTTTAGTTGTTCTGATGTGCTCATATATAAAACATAGTAATAAATGCACACATAACACAAGAAACCATGTATGCTTTAGGCACCTTTTAGAAATATTTATAAGGACATTTTAAATCATTTTTATTTAAAGAATTTCAAAAGCATTTACTCACTGATTTCAGTTATTCAGTTTTTGACCAGATATCCTTGTTTTCTGCTACAGTCCCAATTTTTGTTGTCCCTGATTGAGTTGTTTAATTAAACATACAATCAATGTGTGAATTATACATTGACAAGTTACATCTAATTTATTAATAAATTGTATTTGTTTTTAGTGACTATTTTAGAGGTTACTGTAGGTCAAACTGTACAAATTATGTGTCTAATTTTTCATTTTTTTAGGGCTACATGCAAATATAAACACCTATTTTACAAGAAACATGTTTTGTGGATACTTAAGATGTCTATCATTGCTCTAGAACTGCCAGTTATATATATTTATATTATACAATTTTAATTATTAATATTTAAGATATAGATCAGAGAAAGCAATTTCTTACTATTAAAGGTAGTTTAACCCATTACATATTGTTTAGATGTCTTTCAGGGGGGGATCAAGCGTTAATTAGGGGGGTCAATCCCCCCTCCCCCCAATCCCCCCCCAAACCCCCCTGTAATTCGCACCCTGCATACAATCATAACTGATATTTCGACCACTGATCTACAAAATGTCCCCGAATTGCATCTCAAAGATCTGCACACATGTTCTTAAATCATCAGTGCTTCCAGTCCATCTCCGAGTGTGGATAATACCATAAGTTCCACTGCCATCTAGTGGTGTCACTTAGTATTGTACTACAGTACATGAATGACTTGAATTTACAAAACTGGAAGCTTGTCAGTGAAGCATATGAGTTGCATGACCCGAGGAAGGGAAATCAGTGAAGGAAACTAATTTGCGCTTTAAGCCTCTTTTATGTATAGAGCCCTTTCTCACGTGGCAAGACTCGCACAGATGCATTCTGGGAGAAGGCAGCGACACGTAATCCCGGCAGCCCTTTATCCCCTTTTACACATGTTCAGTATTCCCTTATTGAGAAAAAACACCAGTGGTCTGTGAGCGTAACACACGTGATGTGAGGCTGCAGATGTGAATGAAAGAGTCTGAATGAGCATCTGTCTATGCTACACATGTCCATTAAGCCTGCTTCAGTGAGCTGCGCTGGCCTACTCTCCTGAATCCTGCTCCTCCAGCCGTCTGCACCACAGGCCAGAAACATGCTAGGAGGTTCACTAAAGGTTCATGGGTAAATACTGTAAATAAATAAGTCTGCATATCCATACATACTGGATATGTGGCTGAATGTGGCAGTCAATCCAGCTCCCTTCTGTTTGTGGTTTGATTTGGCCATTATTATAACAGGAGACATACAATATAAAATGACATTAAAGTACCATTCAGTGTACAATAAGGTAACACTGTGGTATAATGGTCCAACATTTAATGTATTTACTAACATTAACTAAATGAATAATATTTACATTTATTAATCATAGTTTAAAATTTACTAATGCATTATTAAAATCTAAAGATGTGCTTGTTAACATTAGATAATGCACGGTGAGTTACCATAATAATATTAACTAGTGTAAACAGAAATATAATAAATGTATTACTAATTGTTTGTTCATGTTAGTAACTACCAGTGTTGGGCCCATTCCTTTAAAATAGTTATTAGTTATAGTTAGTTACTTATCACAAATAGTAACTGAGTTACATAATTACCAGAGAAAGTAACTATTGCGCTACTTTAAAAAAATCTAATTTATCAAATAACTATAAAATAAATATGAAACATTGTACACTAATCTACACTATTTTAATGTTGTTTTGGGACAATGTGAGAGACAACAGTAGCATGTCCTCAATATATCTAGATATTATTTTGTTTAACTCTAAGTAATAATTGTTTTTGGTGGAGAAAAATTGAGTTTTATTTGCTTTGACATCGTGGCTTCGTCTCCTCCTTTGGTAGCAGAGGTCACCTCAACGTTGTCACCCGTGTAGCCACTAATTTTGTGTCAGCATGTGGCGCCATGAGATGCTTTAGATTAGATTTCAGAGAGACTCGTTTTTCCTGGGCATATTAAGTTGCATTAAGTTGCACGATACATAGACATTCCTGCCTTTCACCTTAACGAGGGGAAAGTACTACTTATATTTCCAGTTTGCAAGTGCGACCTTTAAACTTGTTGGATTTGCCATCGCTGTAACGGTGGAAACAGTAATTCATTTAATGAAAAAAAAAGTATTGCTGTTTATTTATAATGCCGTTATTCCCATCACTTTTAACCACAACTAATAGTTTTAAAGTGATACCTACAATAGTTTACTAAAAATCTAGTTAGGCATATTTCAAACTAGAATAAATTTATGACATGTGTGGCCCTCATTTGTGGACCAAAAAAAATGTTGCATGGGTATATTTTTGGCAATAGCCAAAAATGCAGTGCATTATATATTTTCCTTTTTTGCTTAAAATGATGAGAATATTAAGTAAAGATCATGTTCCATGAAGATTTTGTACAATTCACTATAGATAGATTTTTAAATGGTTGTTTATCAGACAAATATTGCAATATCCTAACAAAATATGCATCAATGGGAAGCATAATTTATTTAGCTTTTTGATTTATAAATCTTATTAAATAAATATAAAAGAAAATTTCACTTATGACATGTTTTGTTGTCCATGGTCACATATTTATACATGTATACATTATAAATAAAATATAAATTTCCGGTGTCAAGTAAGTGATTCTTTTTATATGGGGGAAAAATGTATGCTGAGTGAACATGTAACCTAACTTGAAACATATATGGCCATTTTATTTTCACAAAAATGACCCCCTTGTGATCCATAAATGCATTCATTCAGAATTTTTATTGTTTTTTTTTTAATAGCAAAAGTCTTAGTAACCCCAATTTTTATTATTAGTTTACATTATTTACAATTACATTACACACAATTCCACAGCATGCCTAAATTGTTTTAAATGTATTTAAATATTTATAATAAACTAAATGTTTAAATGTTAATAAATTAAATGTTTTTTGTATTACTGGAAATTAAAACAACATTTGTTAGACAGCCATACATGCAAATTGCAAGACAAGAAAACACGTTAAACTTGGAATTTTTTTAAATACCTTTAGTTTTAGGGTTTTTTATGATAAAAGTGGATTCATTACATAATAGTTGATGCACAGTATATTTTTCTACAATAACAATGATTTCAAATCAGCTTTACATGTGGAAATTATAGTTAATTTGCAGCAGTGAACAAGGGACCCTTATTTCTTTTGTCCCAGTGTACACTTTAATATCAATATATATTTCATTAAATTGCTCATTTAAACTTCTTGGCAGAACCTTAATTGAAATTAAACCTCTTGAGTAACTTGGGAGATATAGGAAATAGCTTTATAATGCAAAGTGAACAGAGGGCTAGATTCATAATTGATTCCAGCTGAGATTGGCAGTAATACATTACTACACTCACTTAGCAAACACACTCAAAAGAATATTTTGTTTTGCTCGTTCAAACTACTTATTTAAAATAAGCTGAAACAACACAATTCTTGAGACTGCATTGGGACAACTTAATTTTTTTATGTTCAATCCACATACATTTGTTAAAAGTGTTAAGTTAACTGAATCAATTTGTGTTGGGACTAAATATGTAATTACTTGTTTTCTCAACCTTGTCACAGTGCATTTTAGGAGTGTCAACCTAAAAAAGAATACACACAAAAGAAACACTGTTAAAATGCAGCGTCCCACACAATTCTTTTATGTTGTCCCAACACAAATCGATTTAAATTAACGTAACAAATTTACTTGGATACAACTTTTAACAATTAAGAGTCTCAAGAATTGTGTTGTTTCAGCTCATTTTAAATAAGTAGTTTGAACAAGCAGCAAAATATTCGAAGTGAAGGGATTTTTTTTTTTTGTGGAGTCCTATTTCTTTTGTTCTTTTTATTATAAATACTGTCAAGATGTGAGTTTGATGTGATGTAGTTTTTATTGATTTTTATGAACATATAACCGGTGGAAACAGCAAGCAAACAAAAAATAATAATACATATATACATACATATACAGTTGAAGTCAGAATTATAAGCCCCCCTTTGAATGCTTTTTTCTTTTTTAAATATTTCCCAAATGATGTTTAACAGAGCAAGGAAATTTTCGACATTTGTCTGATAATATATTTTCTTCTGAAGAAAATGTTTTTTTGTTTTTTTTCGGCTACAATAAAAGCAGTTTAAATTTTATAAAAGTCATTTAAAAGTCTAAATTATTAACCCCTTTAAGCTATTTTTTTCTGATTGTCCACAGAACAAACCATT
Organism: Danio tinwini; assembly: GCA_903798205.1. Taxonomy (NCBI): domain Eukaryota; kingdom Metazoa; phylum Chordata; class Actinopteri; order Cypriniformes; family Danionidae; genus Danio; species Danio tinwini. The sequence continues at coordinate 4,786,590 of CAIGQZ010032254.1, read as the reverse complement.
GTTATACAATAACTTGCCTAATTACCCTAACCTACCTAGTTAACCTAATTAACCTAGTTAAGCCTTTAAAGCTGTATATAAGTGTTGTCTTGAAAAATATCTAGTCAAACCTCTAAATAACCTCTAAAATTATGTAAATGTTAAATTAGATAATTATGTTGTCTTTGTAGAGAAATTTAGCCATTTACTCCATTTCTTTTCAAAGATCTCTAATTGTAATCGAAGTTCATGTGTCATTTTTTCCATTTCCTCAACTTCTGCTATAATTTTGAACCATTCATCTTTAGTTTGGTGGCCTGAGAAAGCCAACATACTGTTATACTACAAAAACTTCTTCTTTTTCTGAGACTAATTTCTATATGCTCCTATATGCATAGACCTTTCATACTACAACCACCAAACTAACTCCAAACTGGACTCGTGTTTTTATATCTTTTCCAACTGATCCGACTTAGGGTTTTACAAAAACTCGGAAAAGTCCCATTGACTTAACATTGGACCAGACTTTGTGACCTCATAACTTTGTGCTAGACTGTCATGAAGACTTAAGTTTGGGCTCATTACACTCAGACTACCAATTTGCCAACCACTGATGACTTTTCAACTTACTAGACATACACTTGCAACCATTTTCGGCTCCTTAGTCCTATAGACTTCCATTGTAAAAAAAACTAAAAAAAAAACTGCTATTGACTTTACATTGAATATATTAACAACATACCAATTCATGCTAAAAATATATCAATCCAAACTAAAAACATACTAACAAACATACTAATTATACTAGCAACATGCTAATTCATGCTAAATTCATTCTAACAACATGCTAGTTTGATGCTGACATTTAATGGGACATCTCCTCTTTGACCGACCATCAGTTAAATTTATAAAAGAATATTTAAAGAAATCGTTTAATGTGATTTACACATTTTTAAATTATTTGTTTTACTAGTATATTTGCCAATATCCATTATTTAACTCCCCCAAAAAGCTGTCTTATTGCATTAGGGGTGATAATAATTTTCCATCCCTTTAACGAGCTGAAAAGCAAAAAGCTCTCCAGATTTTGGCGTAGGTTTTGATGTATCTGTTGCAGATGCAAGAGAATGCAGGAAAGCAACACAGCATGAAATTATCAGGAAGACAACTTTGAAGTACAGTGAATACAGATGAGCTCAACAGCAGGATTGCAGCACTTCATTTAGAAAGCAATTATTGGCATGAAATGTATTATCTTTTATAGTCCAACTCAACAATCCTACTGCACGGCATTATAGCTGTCTGTTAAAACACACACACACACACACACACACACACACACACACACACACACACACACACACACACACACACACACACACACACACACACACACACATCACAATAGAACATCAGTGCAAGTACAACCGCTGTGATTAATTCAATTTTTCTTTCATTTTCATTTTACAGATCTAAATCTCTAGAAGGTTTTGCTGTATACAAAATCTCGTCACCTCACTTAGACAGGGGGTCAGAGAGAAGATTCAAGCGTGGGCGTTTAATACCGAAAAGATCAGAACAAATACGTCAGAGATTGAAGCTGCAATCAGATTTTGATCTACTGACAGGTGTTGCTGTCTAGGCTTGAAGGGTTTTTAGTGTTGTTTAAAAGACACATTCTGATGTTCGCGTCTCCCATTTTTGGATTGTTTTGATCCAGTGCTTGTGCTTCTGGAGGTTTAAAGGAGTTGGATCACAGAATCATGATCTCTAGCAAGCTGCTAGTGTTTCGGGGCCCGCGGGGTGCTTTGGTCACTGAAACTATTCAAGAGAGCCGGCGGCGCAAGAAATCATGCGGTGACCTGTTTCAGAACGGTTACCGTGTGAAGTCTGGAGATGGCAAAGATGGTGACAGCCAGAGCTCTCTTATTTATTTCCTCCATGTGCTGTCTAACTGGGGTAAGACCGTTTTATAGGGACACTTATTTTGATTATGAATTGATTTGCGACAGCTGCGGTTTTAATTTTTTCACTTACTGAATTTGTCATTTGAGGGGTTTATTGAGGATTTATTGTTTCCTATCACTGATATGGTCAAAGTCAAGAAGTTGTTATATTATTTATATAACTTTCTTTTTTTTATGACCATTTTATAGGGAAAGTTTTTTTTTTGTCCATTTTATAGGGAAAGTTTTTTTTATTTTGACAGTACAGATATTTAAGGGAAAAAAATTATATGTTTTCATAACGAATTGATTTACGATAACTGCAGTTGTTCTTCGACTTTTCTGTATGTCATTTGAAGGTGTATTGTTTCCTATTAAGGGTATGGTCAAACAAGAATAATTTTTTTATAATTTATATAACTTTTAAAAAAGAAACGCATATTAAATGCAAGGTAACATTTCTAAACATAAAATGTCAAAATATTAATTAAATAAGCATCCACTTTCAGATATTTGTCATTTACTGTAATGATCTGCACTTTACCATATTTAATTAAACGTATAAAAAGGCAATAAAAAATGCATATAATATGATAGCTATTGTTTTTGTATCATTGATTTGTTCCATTTTTTTTTTGTTTGTTTTCTTTTGTCTTTTAATACACTCAAAAAAGACTTTTACTGCTTGATTAATCTACTTATTTAAAATGAGCTGTCATTCTACTTATTTTAAGCACAATTCCTGAGTTTCTTAGAGATAACTGAATTGTTTTATGTTCAATCCACTTAAATGTGTAACATGATTAAGTTAACCTAATTGATTTATGTTGAGACAACATGAAGGAATTGTGTGAAAGCCAGCATTTTTAACAGTGTATACACAAGCCTGCTGCTAATTTACAGTATTCATCTGCATTTATATACATTATGGACTTGTGGAACTGACAGGTGGAATCATAAGCAATGTGATAATCAAAAGAAGCTTTGCAGGGAGCATCAGAACAACAGAAAAACAGAAGAATATGCTTATTATATTTTAACAAATTACCCCTCATTTGAGGGGTGTTATTGTTTCCAATTAAAGATATGGTCAAAGTCAAGAAGTCATTTTTTATCATTTATATATCTTTATATATAAATCAGTTGCGAGAACAAACAGAGACCTCCTGTATATATCACAAGTAGGGTTCAAATTCTGGCATCATATACTTAGAGATAAGAATCAGATACTTGTTCCAATTGTTTTACATTTGTTTTATTCTAATACACACAAAAATGACAATTGCTGCTTGTTTATGGGTTAGCACTCTACTTATTTAAAACAATAATTTTTTTTGAGACAACTAAATTGTTTTATGTTGAAACCCCTTAAAATTGTAAAATGATATAGTTAACTTAATTGATTTATGTTGAGACAACATAAAGGAATTGTGTGAAAGCCAGCAATTTTAACAGTGTATACACACTTTTGAGACAACTGAATTGTTTTATGTTCAGTCCACTTAAATTTAATGTATACGCAATCCTAGTGCTGATCTAGTATTCATCTGCATATTATTCATCTGGACAGTATTTATCTGGACTTGCAGAACTGATGTGGAATCATATAAGCAATGTGACAATCAAAGGAAGTTTCGCAGGGAGCATCAGAACAACAGAAAGAAAAAACATAAGAAAATGCTTATTATAATTTAACAAATTACCCCCCCCCCCCCATTTGACGCGTGTTTCCTATTAATGATATGGTCAAACACAATAAATAATTTTTTATTATTTATTATAACTTTTTTTGCTCTCTGTTGTCTTTTAATACACTCAAATGACTTTTGCTGCTTGTTTAATCTACTTATTTAAAATGAGTTATCATTCTACTTACTGTATTTAACACACAATTCTTAAGTTTTTTGAGACAACTCAATTGTTTTATGTTCAATCCACTTAAATTTGTAAAATGATTAAGTTAACTTAATTGATTTATGTTGAGGCAACATTGAAGGAATTGTGTGAAAGCCAGCTTTTTTAACAGTTCTCTGTTGTCTTTTAGTACACTCAAAAATGGCTTTTTTTGTCAAAATGTGCGTACCAGATATATTTATGTAAGAATGAAATGCATCTGTCTGTTTGCCTCTCTGTCTGTCTGTCTTTCTGTCTGTCTGTTAGACCAGAATTTGGTACAACTATTTCATCTAAAAAAATAGTGTGTTGTGTGTCAGTACTGTTAGTGCAACGCTAGGATGTGAGGCTCAAAGCAAAGCAGAAATTATGTTTATGTAAGAAGTGTGTTGAAGCAGGTGATATTGTTCTCTAATCTGCTTCCTGATGCGCTCATTTCTACGCCTACATCACATACACATCCACCCACCCAGCCACCCAGGTGCGATTGTTCTGTAGCTGTTTGCCTCTGTCATACATACCATAGCTATATATAATACATAAACAGTATATACAATCAAAAATGAATATTTGACATGATTTATTGTATTTAAAATCAGGGACAGGTGGAGGATTAAACATATATTATTTTATTTTTTTCTAAATTCTCATTACTGTAATGGAAACAAAATCCTGTTACTGTGTTGTGAGGGCGAAAATTATTTATTCATCATGATAATGGGTGGAAATGTTTTTAAAACAAGGCCAAAACATGTTTTTATATGATGTCTTAATGTTCATTGTGGATTTTGAAATCGTAATCTTGCATTTTCAAGTTAGTTTGAAATTGAAAAAGATTCTAGTAATGCAATATGTACACAGTATGCACAGTATGTCTTCCTGGACATGCCAGAGTTTAAAGCAGAGCACACTTTGTGAAACATAACTCATAAACTCATAACTCATAAAAAAAGGCTTTCCTGTTCAAAACAAATACTGTAAAAAGACTAAATATGTTGACCTATTATTTGACTGAGCTACTATGACGTGGTGATGTTACAATGCATAAAAAGAGATTCCTATCAGGAGCATTGTTATACCCCATTTATGGGTAAAGCGTCAATAAAAATAACAAGTGCCTCAGTAAATGATTTGAGTTACAATTTGCTTTATATGTATGTGTATTATTTAAGAGGTGTAATCTTAGAATAAAGACATTATTCTCTGTGTAAGACAGATTCAACGCTTGCAAAAGCAATGCACACAAAAAACATACACACCTCACCCGCGCGCCCCGATAGAGCTTTATGTCTAGCAACACCTATGTTCCTAAATATATCTCTGTGTTGATAAATGTGTTCAACAATACAAAAATTACCAATTGAGCTGTGATTGTTGGTCATGTATTCGGGCTGCACAATATATTGTTTCAGCATCGATAACGCAATGTGAGCATTCACAGTAGTCACATCACAAGATGCAATGTTGAGTCTGAATTATAGTTAACCAGAAGCTGTAGATTTGTATTTAATTACTGTATTTATACAGAATTTATGCAACAAAACTTATTTTGTCTTGTTTCTACAGTAATCCAATAATCTACATTTCGAAGTAAAAACAACATAGGTTTACTTATCCCATTGGCAGATCATTTTGCTTGTTTTCAGGACAAACTCTTAATTTTGACTTCTATTTTTTTAAGTTGAAAACAAAACAATATGTTTACTTGATCTAATAATTTTTAAATATTTGGACTTGGACAAAGCAAAGCACAAGACAAAGCTTTTTTTTTTTTTTTGCAGTGTGATTATTTAATTTCTGTACCTGAATACTGTTAGACTCTCCTGAAAACAATAGTGCTACTAGTGCCAAACAGAGCTGTTCAAGCTATCTTGTGAAACTGTTTTTATATCACAAAATGTATTGCAGAAAAAGAAAAAATGGCAATATCAGATTTTTCCAATATCGTGCAGCCCTATCATGTTTTATAGACCATTTCAATGTGGTCATGACATTGTTCCATGAATATTTCCTACTTGTTATTAAACAATTTCATAACTGTAACAAGAGGCAATCATAACTTAATGTAAAAACAGCCATAACATTATTAATATTAGGTTATTTTTAGATTCACAGAAGCTATAGAAAAAAAAAAGTAAAACAGGAAATACGTTGGGACCATTGTTTTTGTTTATATCCCTCAAAATGGTCTATA
>CAIGQZ010032254.1:4733238-4766775 GCA_903798205.1 Danio tinwini | reverse complement strand
TAGTAGTAGTAGTAGTAGTAGTAGTAGTAGTAGTAGTAGTAGTAGTAGTAGTAGTAGTAGTAGTATTAAAGTTGTCACTCTGATGCTGACTGTATTTGTCCATCACATACACTGATAAAAAATTATTCAAAGATTATTCCTTGGATTTACAATTTTTTAAGTGGTTGTAAACCCAATTTATTTGGACTGAATTTAAGCAAACAAATTAAGTTAAACATAAGTAAATTTAGTTAGTTTGTTTGTATTCACAAATTCACAAACAATTTAGCAGATTTTTTTTTTTCAATGCACTGAAAAAAAATTATTTCGACAACTTTAACTTATTAATGCACAACCATTATATGTTTTGGGGTCAGAAAAAAAGATATGTATTAATAATATTAATAACAGTAATAATAATAACAATGATAATAATAGTAATAATAATTTAAATAAACATTGTTTTTATTCCTCAATTAATAGACAAAAACTCTTTCAATCAATAATACATATATTAAATTACATTAAAATCAAAGTACACAGAAAAAAAGTATTTCTACACAATTTTAGCAAAAAAAATGTATGGGTTGAATTTAAACAAAAAAATTAATTACGTTATTAATAATTACTTAATTTAGTAATGTTCAACTTAATTTGTTTGTTTAAATTTCACCCAAAATAAATAGTTTACAACCACTTAACTTAAAAAAATAAAGTAAATCCAAGGAATCATCCTTGAATCGTTTTTTTCAGTGTATATTAGAAAGTATCATTATCAAAGTATCATGTGAAACTAAAGACTGAGGAAATAGCTGCTGAAGATTTAGCTTTGCAATCTAAGAAATTGATTTAAATCTAAAACATATTCAATATTTTATAATATATTATATAATAATAATTATATAATATTTATAAAACTTTATAATTGCATTATTTATGCATAAAAAATTTACATTTTACAATTTTACTGTATTTTCAGGAAATGTATGAGGGTTTATGAGCATAAGAGAACATATAATATTAAACAATTTAATGGGGTATATGCACACAGACTTTTAATTTCAGTCAGCTTCTGGTGAATTGTCATCCCATACAAAATCGCTGTGTTTAAGATCTGATTTTTTTTTTTAAAACAGCGATCATCACTGCCTGGCTGAGATACGATATAAAGTGGGTATCAGACCAAACAAGAAGCACTGCCATGTCTTTAAAATATAGAAATTAATTTTACCCCAGTATTTTCAATGGAATTTCTGTTCTAGCCTGCAGCTAATGACGGCACTTGCGTTTAAATGTTTTTTTGTCTCTTTTTATGCTCTAACAACTAATTGGATGCTTAAGTCTATTTAACAGATTATATTTGAATTACATTACAACATCGATGCTGTAAAAGGAACCTTATGAAATTAAAAATAAAAACATAAACCTTTCACCAGAAGTTCACCATTGGCTGTAAAGCACTAGCTGTGCATATAGCCCATTGGCTCCACACTTCAAGTGGCATTTTTAAAAGTCATAGATTATACTAAAGAATCATTTCTTTTTGTTAAAAAAAAACTGTGATTTTGACACCCATCTTTAATGAATGATTCTGCTATTTGTCAGCTAAAAAGTAGTTTGGCCTAAATGTTTCTGCTTAGAGGCCAATGGATCTTCAGTCATGTTTTTTCATTTGTCTTGAGCCCTGACGTTAAGGTCATGATGTGCAGAGGCTAGCAATAGTTTGAAGCATAATCTCCCTTTTTGAAATCACACCATAGCCAGGTTTTTTATGTCAGCGTGTGTTCGGCATAGCCTTTAACCATCAGAACAGGAACACAGATCTGGGTCTATGACTGTAATATAGAGCAGCATTCTGTTGGATCAGGCCAGGGTCTCTGTGGTTTCCATTAGAGCGCGGCTAAACTGACATAAACTCTGACTGAACTCTGAGCTCATGCGCCGCCTCTGAGATTCACTCCTCAATCCAAGCCACACTGAGAACGAGAACGTTGGCATGGAGCAAGAGTTGAAAAGAGGGCGAATGGCATATAGAAATGCCGTTACTGATATGGTTTTCACGATGGATTAAAATGATTGAGATCAATAGAAGTTCAGTCATCTGGTTCTCTGACTTCTGCTTAGGTCTGTATAGAGAACTATCCATGCATAGCTGACAGTCTGATGTATAGTCTGTGATGCTGGACAGCTTACTGCATTGAACATTGTCTTGCTGAGATAGAACAGATTCTTGTGTATTGATAAATTCCAGATCCTCTCAAATAAATAAAAAGAAAGAAAGAAAGAATTACACATTTCATAGGTACAGTACAGTTTTAAAAGTGTTTTTCCTGCATTATGACAAACAAATCTCAGCATTAAATAAACTTAAATATATATACAGTTACAATCAATAAACATTCTCCCATTATTTACTCACTATCAAGATACCAGATACAAGATATAGTGAGGTAACCCAATGGAAGGGTAACAAAATAATACGGTTAGCTATTTGGTACCATTCATAACTTCTCACAGTGTAAACTAAAATAACTGTGTTGTTCAGTGGAAATGTGTTATCATATACCAAAAGTAGGTAACACTCTTTTTTTCCCCATGTTTATGCTAATTGTTTATGCTATCTTGTTGTTCCAAACATTATTCTATTGTGCACAATATTAAGAAAAAAACTCCCTGAATGTTATTTGGCTGTGACAATGAAATCGATTCAGAAATCAAAACAAGAGCACTTAAGCAATGGGGTATGCGTACAGCTAGTGTTTTTCACCCGACGATAATCATCTGGTGAAAAATGTATGTGACTATTTTCAATTTTAATAAGGCTCCTTTTACATCATCGATTTTGTAATGGAATTAAATAAGCTTTTTTTCAAGCATAAAATGAAATGAAAGACAAGCATCGTTTGTGTTAGCAAGCTATGTAGAAACTCCATTGAAAATACTGGAGTGAACTAAATTTCCATATGTTAAAGACGTGGCATAATAAAAAATGTAATGCTGTGCTTCTTGTCCAGGGTGATGCTTACTTTATATCATATACCAATCAGGCAGTGAAGATCACAGATTTTTAAAGAAATCAGATTGCACGTGGTGATTTTGTACTGGTGTGACAGTTCACCGTAAGTGCTTGGGCTAGCTGGCTGAAAATTTAAAGTCAGTGTGCATATACCACATTGCTGATAAGAGAATAATGTGACGTGGCATAAAAAGCAGCAGAGCTTTTATTATGCCACAGTTGACCACTTCTGTTTTGTTCTGGTCATGCTTATGTGGAGAAGAAACAGCACTGTTTTATTATCCTGAATACAATTTAAAGTTGTTTTAGAATGCTGCTCTGTGCAGTCTAATAAAATAAGAATAAAAAAATGGATAATTTAAGTGAATAAGTCTAGTGGTTATTGGATATGAAAAAATTACAGACTGCAAAACATTTAAGCAAATCACAACAGTGTTATTAGTGAGCTGTGTTTACATGAATTTTGTCATAAAACATAAAAGTCGACTTACATGAATCAGCCGAACTCACAAGCACTCTTCTTTGTGGGCAATAGAGTGTAAACTAGTCTAGAACACCATCTGTTGTTAAAAAACTAAGCTTAGAATCAATTCAAGAGAGATAGTGATTAATAGTGATGCAGTTTGAAAGTCTCAAATAATAATTATTTATCGAAGCAGAATCGATTTTACAAAGAGTTTTTTTTTTTTTTGCCACAGCTGTAATGTTGTTTGAATTTTAGTGATTTTCACAATAAAAAGCAAAACTTGTTAATAGTGAATCAAAATGTTGATTAAATAAAAAATTATCACAATGTTATATGTTAGTATGTAAATATAGAAATGTGTAAACACATTTGTTAAAAACAAGAGCCTTTAAAAATAACAGGAGCCTTTTTGTTTGATCTATTCAGTTAAGTTCTCACATATATACAATAAAAAAAGTGTATTTATAAAATGATTTCTTTCTGATTTATTTAACAATTAGCATAAACATGGACAAAAATGAGTGTTACACAAGAGCCACCATTTTAATATGCATACAATAATATCAGCACATAGGATCTGCAGGACCTTTTTATGTATTATTAGTAAAGGAAGGGTGCAAAAGGAGCTCTATATTGCATGGTGGAAACAGAAAGGTTTTTCAGCATGTTTCTAAAAAGATGGTCACAGAGGGGTTCCAGCACACGTTAGAGCACTATCGAATAATGTCAGTTTTTTATTTAGTTGGCATCCCCTACTGTATGTCTGTCAAGTAATGTTGATCAAGTGAAGTGTACTGTTAGCAGTGGAAAGATAAGTTAAGGTGTATCGTGAATCATACTGTACTGTTGTGCACTGACTGAACGATACCGCTCATTGGAAATTAGGCTTAATTTGTTGTTGTTGTGTTAGAGATAAATCTTATTATTACTATTTTTAATGGTCAGTTACTGTGTTCTGGAAGCATTGATCAAATTGAGATGCAGTATGAAGTAATTTGTGCCCATCGCAAACCTTATTGAATGGAGTAAATACAATAAAAAAAAATTTAAATAATTAAATGAGTAACTAATAGGGGGATGAGTTCTATGGACGTGTAGACATGGCCTTTTCTGATCTTATATTGACAGCTTTACTTTACACTAATTGAATGATTTAAATCCACATTTATACTGTGATACCTGCAAATATATCAAACATTCTGGGTTTGTGTAAGAATCAAGACTAATCCAGACCTCTTCAGATCTCTAATATTTAGACCTTACAGTTCAAATCCAGTTTGTATGATTCGCTTCAGCAACAGGCCCTGTAGTGTTTATGAATAAGGTCAGGCATTAGGAGGAGATTAACTTGTATTTTGTGGCAGTTTGTACACATTGGAAGTGGTCAAATGTAAACAGGTGCCCCAATAATACCCCATTTACACCAGCATTTAGCGTCATCCATTCATGATTAGATTTAACAAGAATAAGAATGGCTTCTTAATAATTAATATTTGTTCATAGTTTGAATTTGTATTTTTATTGGTATAGGCTTCAACATCTAGCTAAAAGACCACCAATGAATGTCTTTGGGCTAATTTGGGTATATTTACATTATTGGGGAACATTGATTAATGTACGCTGTTCCTTGTTGTGAAATAAAAATAAATAAATAAATAAACAATAGATTTATGAAAAACACATATCAATACCAGTTGTAAACAAGGCCCTTAAAACAAACCTCGCAGTTACATGCCATTTTTACACATTAATGAGCTTTGTTGTTTGCTATTAACCTTCCACATTTAGTGCCACCAGTGTTCTATATCTATTAGTTACTGAGGGATAACCATGTCTTTCAGCATATGCTGGAAAATTGCAGTCAGATATGACATAATGGAGTGTTTCTGAATAATTACAGTCCTTTTAAGACATGTTACTCGCTAAAGAGTGGCCAAATAAATTCATTATTGTTTCCCTGCATCAAGCTGTTTATCGTAATGATGATGGAGCCCCATATGGACTACATATGTGGTCCATCTCTAGCTCTGCTCTCACGCTTTGAAGAGAAGGGCAGGCCTGCACCGCTTTCATCAGGTGATGCTCTCGTCAGTATTTGCGAAAACCTTGTTCGTTATAAACGTCTGTGGTGAGTGCGGAAACAGACCTTTCGTTCAGGCTCTGAAATAATTGCCCAGTTTAAGGATTAGAGCAGTATCAGTGGTTTCGCTGCTGAGGCTGATGTTCGAGCTTGTTGTTTTTTAAGTTCTTCTATATTTTGGTTATAATTTCCTTTTTTTCTTTTGATGGTTTGTTTTTTTGGCATGTTTCACGGTGCATGCTGGGTAATTTCCCTTCTGCATTTGCTTGCTCAGTTTGTGCACAGTTTTATTTCACCTTATTGTGCGTAACATTTTGTGTAACCCAAGTGTTCTCTTCACTGTTGTTCACAGTGTGGTGTTGTTAGTGTGTGTATTTTTATGTTGGAGACATCTTCAGTGTTTAGATTAAATTTTTTTTTTTTCCACCTGTATTTACTTAAGCATTTTTATATTTCAAGTTTGTTGTTTTTCTTGTTAAATGATCTGATGTTTGTTTTATGGACAACTAATTATTATTATTATTTAATCTGTGATTTCAATTTCAGTTTCAATTGTTATTTGTAAAGCCAGGGTCTAAAACTAACATTTGATTTGACACCTGCAGGCATTTGAGAAACTTTAAGAAAAAAGGGAACTCTGAAATATTCTAATTCTTATTATAACTTGAATTACTAATGTTATAAATCATTTCCTGTAAGATTGTTATAACTGTGTGAAAACCTTTCTTTTTGTTGACGACATTTTATAAATCATTCTCATTACAAAATATGAAACTATTGGACAACTAGTGAGCAACATCATTAAAAATACTAAGCAGTGCAGATTTTTATTTGCTGTTGGTACTTAGCATGTGTTAATTTTAGGCCCTGGGTGTGGCTATACAGTAAAAAATAAATAAATAAATAAAATAAAATATGAGATATAGGTCCAAAAGAATGCAAATAGATCATCTAGGGGAAAAAAAAAACACTTGTTTTTTTTTCCATAACTGTGCTTTAATGTAAAATGTAAACAGTACTTTGGGCAAAATAGTTTTTAATCACATAAAAAATTATTTACCTGATTTAAATTGGTAAAAATGATAAAGATATATAAATTTAGCTAAAAATTTATAACATTATTAATTATGAAAAATAAATTTAATTAACATATACATTTATACTATAACTTTTTTTGTATATAATAATTTACAACTTTTGTAATAACATACAAAGCTGAATATTAAGTGCACTGTAAAACCCAATAAATTAGGGAAACAAACCATTCTAGGAAACCGATTGCGACAAACCATTTAAGTTCAAAAACTAATCCTAATGAGTACTGTGAACGTAAACCATTTGAGTAAATGAGTAAATGAAGCAATTTTAGCACAGTAAAACCAGATAAATGAAGAGAACTCAAACCAACTGAGTACTGTAAAACCTAATAAGTTAAGGCAACTCAAATCGTTTAAGGAAACTTAGGGTGGTTCGAAAGACCCCCACCCTCTATTGATAAAATGTCTAGTATTGTCCCATACATAAGCTCATTTGTCTTATTTTGACTACTATGCCATCATAAATTGTGAAAATAACACATCAAAGAAGGCTTCTGATGAATACAAACAATTATTTTTCATGAGCCCAACATCCAGCTGTGCAAGTAAATATTACAGTTAATTATAATACTAACTAGGCTGTTTTTGTTATCCATGAACTTAAAAATTTTTTTTTATTTAAAACTTTAACTGTAGTTTTTTTTTCTAATGAAATATGAAGTAATTGTAGTAAAAGTTTGTATTTTTTTCCATATTTCTTCTACATATTTAGCAAATGTTTTTTGCACCTCAAATGGCCCGTTTCCACTAAGTGGTAACGAACAGGTCGGTATGGGTCACCTTTATCAGGCTTGCATTTCCACTTCCAAAGGGTACCAATGGTACTAGGCTTGGTGTACGTCAGTTTCAGTCGACGTTATTCTCGCTGCAGGAAATGTCAAAGTAAAGCTGTAAAACTTCTCATAACTTAACTCTTTCCCCACTTAACGTTCACCCCCCCCATTACGTCCGTGGCCCCCACCACCGGTTTTCAATTACATCATTCAACTCCACGCTATAGTCAGTGCAAACCTCTCATCTGTATCTTTAATCTTCACCAGCACAATTCTGCATTCCGAGCTCATAATAGTCCAAAAGGTGAAAAAAAAAAAAAAAAAAGTTAAACATGGCAGTTTGTTCATGTTTTAGGTTGCTGAAAAAAATCATTTGCTCCTTAGTTTTTTCAAGCATCTCCTTTGTTTTTTCCATAGTTTTTTGTTTTTTCCCACGGCACTTTTACGTTTGTCTTTTTCTGAAAGGATCAGATGTCTGAAGCACTTCAATAATCACGCGCACGTTATTATCATCAGCATAAAAACTTTGTTATTTCAAATAGATATGCGCGGTGAGCTCTCTTGAGAAAGTGAAAAACCGCTCGCTCTTTATACGGCCTTGTAAACAACTACGGGGCATAGGGTAGATTCTGCTCTTCTTCTTGGCTTTGTGGCTGTTCATCAAGACGACGACAAGGTTTGTTTAAGCTCGGGTCGACCATTGCTTGTTATTATATGTATATATCATTACCGTGTAATGTCTCGGCTGTGTGTTTAAAAATGGAGCTTCCTTTTTTTTTCATTCTTTTGGCTTGTGGACGAGCAAGTGACGCATTTCTGTAAACCAAAAGTGTTCAGCTGCGCGTCTTGCTCCGCCTTTTGGTACCCTTTTGTTGTGCTAGGTATCCTTTTGAAAGGGTACCCAAAAAGTGGTACAGTACAGTTACATTTTTGGTACCTTTTGACAGTGGAAACGGCCATAAAAGCATACCGAACCGTTCCATACCATACCACTCATTGGAAATGGGCCAAAAAAGTGTGGTTATGATGACAATCCAGCTAAAATTAGTGCTTAAAATATCACTAATATGCAGTATTTAAACCTCATTGTTGAATAGAACATAAAGAACCACCCTTGTCACCCTTTTCTGGCTATGGGCCTGCACTTTAACTAAAGCAGTTCAAAATGACACCAGTCTTACCTAATTCTTTCTTGCACAGTTTTATTTATTCTATTGCTTTCATTGGCGATACCATAAACAATGTAAAAAAGAAAAAAAAGTAAAAAGAAAAACACCCCCGCAGTGGTGAAACACAATCAGTAGCATAGTCATGCACTGCTGATAGCTCATCCAAACATGGAGACAAGATGTCTGACATAAGCCGAGACAGAGTGTGTTTGTCTCCATGCCAGAGACTCTGTTCTGCTTTTTTAGAGTGAAAAAGAGTGAGAGCATTGTTATACAAAACCCTCCGATTTAGCTAAAGCTCTCAAACGGGCATTTTTGAAAATGGGAAAACATAAATAATGTGTCTCTCATCAAGCCGCCCCTTTGCCAGACGCTGCTGGCTTAACACCAAGCCATCAACTCAACAGAGTCTTCTCATCCCGGGACAGTCAAGCGTGCAATTACTACCACTCATTAAATACAAGAGGCCAGATCTGTGAAGATCATTATGCATGATAGCATCCAGACACTGCACCCATAAAGCCTCATCGGGTCCCTCCGGCGAACAGAGATCCGATTAATGTTTGCCCTGGATTGCAGCACAAATAAGCACACTTCTGCGGCACCTGAGAGTACACAGGCACATCCATCCAGTTACAATTAGGGTCAGCTGCCCCTGTTCTTTGTAAACCCGTGAGCACGTTGCATCTGTCTGAGGGGAGAGAGTTAGTTTGGACAGATTTAGATTGATGACCATGCATGGTTAAAGCTCTTGAGAGTTTGACCACAGCAGCATTGGAGTAATCCAGCATGGGAAGTGAAGTGATCCGCAAAACCCCATGGCTACAGCTCAACTCTTTAACCTCCTGTTGCATAGAAGCCCTGCTTGACAAATAAAGCACTGTTATTGTTTTGCAACTGTAATAGAAGTGGCCATTAAGTTGTTAGGATGGTAATGATGGCTGTAATCTTTTATATGAGTCAGATCATTGCAGACATGTTAAACTCTTGCACGCAACTTTGAAGTGTAATTTAAAGTGCATTAGTGTGTAGTTTGGGGTGTACGCTGAAAAAAAATATAAATTGGATTTACTAAAGTTTTTTAGGATATTTGTTTGTTTAAATTCAGCTTATATAAATTGTTTGCAACAATTTTCAATGAACAATTTTTTCCAGTGTAGTTTGTCATCGTGCTGTTCAGTGTAGTTTGTCGTTGTGCTGTGCCACTAGGTGTCACTGATTCATTCATTCATTGAATCAATTGGTTTAAACATTGATCATAGACTAAACTATGTTTCTTGTAAACTTTATTCAAACTCACGTCATTCGGAGATGAAATGAGTTCATTTTTTGAGTAAGTCGCTGAATTATTTACTCAGTCGATTTTCTCAAACTCAGATTTATTTATAAAATAGGCAAGTAAATGTCTGTTTGGTCTGTTTTAGTTAAAAAAAATCTTTTTTAACCGAACATTTTGGTTAGAAACACTGATTTATTTAGGATTGAAGAGCAGCAGTACTCTTGAATGATTGTGTCTTCAGCATTACCTAATACTTTGGCGAAATGTTATTTGAGCACTGCCTATATAGCCAATAGATGTCAAGGCAGTTCACATTTAGGTTGTGGAACAGTTTTAGTTAATCTTTCTTCTGTGCCACTAGGTGCCACTGATTTTTTATTGAATCAATTACTTCAAACACTGATTATAGATTAATCTGATTTATTAAAATTCACTGATTCATAATTTTTTTGAGTGAGTCGCTGAATTATTCACTCAACCAATTTTCTCAAACTCAGAATCTTCAACAAATAAGAAAGTAAATGTCTGTTTGGGTGAGTTTTGCTTAAAAACACTGATTTACTTAGGATTGAAAATAGTACACTTGCATGATTACGTTTTTAGCATTACCTAATACTGAAATTAGGTACGAAATGACGTGACAAAATGTTATTTGAACACTTCCTATATAGCCTATAGATGTCAAGGCAGCTCACTTTTAGGGTTTGGCACAGCTCTACAGTACGAAACTAGATCTCACTATGGAGTCACAATAAATGAGCCCCAGAAGACCGTGACCTCTGGAACAATCTAGTTTAGTCTGTTTGTTTGTTCCATCTAATGTATCGCAAGTTTTTCATTCTGTGCCTGCCCTGAGAAGTCACGGTTCGAGTTCACGGCAGCCACAGATCCGAAAACAATTTAATCGCTTTTGACAGAGGTTCCGATACATGTCAGTTAGTATTGATGTACATGTCAACATGCGTCTAGGCACAGGGGTAGTTTGGCTACAGAGGCACGGCTTATTAAGAACATTTGACAATCCAACATTAAAACATAAGATTCGATTTTGTCCTGAAAGTTCAAAGCGCTTAATTTAATGTTTTAAATCGTGTTTATAAATATGAGGTAAAACAACATGTGCTGTTATGACTAGAATGGACAGTAAATGTTTGAAAGCCACAACATTTAATCTTTTCAAGACATTTTTGATTATTATGACTTTATTTTCCTTTTTAGGATATGCCAAAGTTTTTGTTTTATTTTACGTTGCACTCTTCAGCTGAATTTTCCCCCTTACAGGCATATTGTGGTCTGTGGTCATATCACGCTCGAAAGTGTTTCCAACTTCCTTAAAGACTTCCTACACAAGGACAGGGATGATGTCAATGTAGAAATTGTTTTTCTTCATAAGTGAGTACAAGTCCCTTTGGAATACTTTTTATAAGCTTGATGGAGCCTTTCCTCACATTAAATAATATAATGACTGTTACTAAGAAAAACAAATAAATCAAATATAGTTGCCTGTTTTTATATAATAAGGAGCTAGTGAACTGGGATTTTTTATGTTCTTTTGTTAGCTGCTAGCAGAAATCAAATGTCACATTGTTCTCAAAATCATTTTATTATACATGCTTTCTGTTTTTGCTATTCTCTAGTATTTCCCCTAATCTTGAGCTGGAAGCCTTGTTCAAACGTCACTTCACTCAGGTGGAATTCTATCAAGGATCGGTCCTCAACCCACATGATCTAGCAAGAGTGAAGGTAACATCATCAAATATTTCTCACAAATTTGTTTTGACAATTTAATTATGAATATTGATGCTTGGTACTGGTATCTCGTTACAACAAATACTGCAGTTTTTGTTGGACATTCAAATGCATACAAATGCTTGAAAGCAAAGACAAACATAAAAAGAAATTATAAACCAAATTTAGAAAGACATAGTCACTGAGTACCATCAAGAAAATTCCAGAGGGAGGACCAAAATGTGCCAGAACACCTCAGATCTTTGATGTAAATCATAGGTTGAATTTTAGAGTAGTAAGAGTCTGGTTGCCTGACTCAGCCACATATTGACTGAAGGTATGTAAGCAGTTGACTATAATAACAGTATACATTTTTTTGGCCAAGTACATACAAAAATTCAATACACATTGTTTATCATGATCAAGACACAGTTCTACTGTACAATTCAGAAGATATACCTTTGGGTACAAAACAAGTCTTTCCAATTATTTTTTTTATAATTTTGTGAATCTCTTTAAGTACATTTTGATTTTGTTGCAATCCCAAAGTACATGCATCACTGTGCCAATGTATACTTTACATTTGTAACATAGCTGAAAGCAATTGGGAAATATTCTATGGAGGTGAACTAGGCTTACATAAATCCTGTGAATACATTTATTAATTATAAATATACATATAAATACTTTTGGGATAGATATTTGAGCAGGCAGATAGCCACTCCTCATTGCTAAAAATAGACCCCAAATCCTTTTCCTATATCACCCTTAAAGAATCAAAGGTTAAAGGACCAATATTAGACAGCAATGTATGTAATTCAGAGATCTTTATAAAACCATATTCTTTGAGTTACATATATTCTGAAGCACAGTATATATGTATATAAGTATTTAAATGAGACATTTGAAAAAGAGCAGTGATCAGAGTTAGAGAATACTTTCAGACAAACCCCCAGTTATTGGTTATGACCTTCCAGTTGTGACCCTGCACGATGGTAAACCAGACTAAAGTGACTGAAACCTTGCGACAGCAAGTTGAAGGCAAAAAAGGGACTCTTTCAGTATAGCAAGACGAGATGCTCATCCAAATATTTGGTTTCTACACTACCTGACAAAAGTCTTGTTGCCTATCTAAGCTTTATGAACAACAAAAAATAACTTCTAGTTGATCATTTGGTATCTGAAGTGGCTTATGTGAAAGGCAAAGGCTTTTAGATTACTCTTATTTTACCAAAATAGAATAGAGTGGAGGAACTTTGATGTCACCTTTTAGGCCAATCGGCTGCTAGCATAAAACTGGTTCCCTCAATAAAATCCCCATAGTATTTTCTTATAGGCTTTTCAAAGATTGCAAATAATAATCTATGTGTTCAAACACTGTTTATTACATTTACACGTTTTGTCCAACCGGATAATCTTCACACGAAAACATAACTTTTAGCACTTTTGGATCTTAAATGCAAATGCAAAAATGGAAAAGCTAACATTAGGCTATAAACAGACTACATCGCCTGGGGCCTGTGACGTCAGCACCACCCTGCTAACGACAACTTTTCAAGCTTATTTTTTTAGAAATTTAGTCCATGACAAAGATTTGATCTCTTGGTTTATCATACTATAATCCACGCTAAATATTATAAACACATGAATACACAGAAACACATATACCTACGTGCCTTTTGGATAGTTTTTTATGTGGGAAATGCATTTTGTTTTGCTTTACGGTTGTTGTAAAAGTTTTAAAATTGTATGTATAAATGTGCCTACATAGTATTATCATAAGACATATTTAAATGAGTGTATCGCTCACGTACATACAGCCCGCTTAGTAACAGACGACATAAATGAGAAGTGAGGGACAAGTCTATCTAATGCCTGCCATCATGGACACAGAACAACATTCAATATTCTTTTTTTGTCACAAAGTACAGCGAAAAGCAGTCCATACTGTCACTCATGCTATACATTTTAAGGAGTGTAAATATTGCCGTTATGACAGAGTTAAACGTGTTCAGATGAAGAAAAAAGCTGACGGAAAATCCTTTGATCAAATGAAATGACAGTTAATATGTATGTATTTTTTTACACATTTATTCACACATTTGCATTACTGAGAGCAGGAAAGAGACAGACTGCACTGGTAAGCAGTATCTTCATACTATCGTTTAATTAAAATAAATGATTAACAAATGAATCTGTCTTGACAGTCTTTACAAGTGAAGGCATTATCTACACAATATCAATTCCTACTTAGAAAAATATTACAAACAATAAAATACTATTCATGAAAATACTTAAATAACAGACAAATCCAAATGCCCAACGCAAGCGAACTGTTCCAGATCAGATCAGCTCGATGACGTATAATATCTCAGACACCTGCTGTAGTCCCGTTTAGCAACTTGATAGCAACCGTCTTTTTAAAGAAGCATAACCGATTAAAAAAAATCATGAGTGTGATGTAACTGATGTGTTTTATGTTGTAGAATAAAACGTGAAAGTATTTTGAGTTTGTGTTAGCCACGAACCTTATTTAAGTGATTTAACTGAAATCCTATTCAAAAAACCCATTGACTTTGGGACGAGGGAACCGGAACTGCTAAAATGGTAACTCGCTTCCGGGTTTTTGCATACAAATTGACATCATAGTTCCTCCACTCTATATGATCATACCTTGATTTTTAATTATTTAATTAGGACAGTAAGGTCTGACAAAAGTCTTGCCACTTAACAGAAATAATGTACAGCATAGAATATAAAGTCATGGTGCAGTGAAAAAGAATAAATATTGTGTATGACTCCCATGAGCTTGGACAAATGCATCTATACATCTCTGCAATGACTCAAATAACTTATTAATAAAGTCATCTGGAATAACAAAAAAAAAAGTTTTGCAGGACTCTCAGCGTTCGAGATTATTTGGATTCATCTTGAATGCCTCCTCCTTCATCTTACCCCAGACATGCTCAATAATGTTCATGTCTGGTGATTGGGCTGGCCAGTCCTGGAGCACCTTGACCTTCTTTGCTTTCAGGAGCTTTGATGTGGAGGCTGAAATACGAGAAGGAGTGCTGTCTTGCTGAAGAATTTGCCCTCTCCTGTGGTTTGTAATGTAATGGGCAGCCCAAATGTCTTGATACCTCAAGCTTTTGATGTTGCCATCCACTCTGCAGATCTCTCGCATGCCCCCAAACTAAATGTAACCCCAAACTATGATTTTTCCATCACCAAACTTGACTGATTTCTGTGAGAATCTTGGGTCCATGCGGGTTCCATTAGGTCTTCTGCAGTATTCATTCATTCAACATATGATTCATGCAAAAAAACTACCTTCTGCCACTTTTCCAAATGGTCTACTAGAAGTTAGGTTATTATTTGTTGCTCTTACAATTGGGATCAACAACAAGACTTTTGTCAGGTAGTTTAGACTATTGCAGCTTCAGAATGTCAATTAGCTCATTCAAATTCCAGAAAATGACTGGTTTTACTTTAAATACAAATGTATAAGAGGACAATATAATACAGCACATCTCAAGGGACAAACAGTTCAATTGTAATTGCTTGGCACTTTTACACAGTAAAAAATCTGGATCTCATCATCTAGTGTCTTGACGTTTGAAAGAATTTGGACTGAAAGACAGCCTCTGCAGTGACCAAGCCTTCATCAGCCAAAAGAGTCAAGACCAGACTAAACTGTGCTGAAGAACTTGTTCCAAGTTCACTTTAGTGATGAAAACATGTTTTATTTATTTGGGTTTGATGAGAAACCTGTTTATTTTCAAACTGGATAATGACTGAAAACAAAATGTGTAAAGAAGTGAAATGTGGAAGAGGAACGCCACTTAGAAACCCTCTATAGTCACCAAACTGTGAAAATGACTAGAAGAATGGAAAAGCTGGGACACACAAACGAAACATCAAAGAACTAATCGATAAAATATGACTGTGTTATCGCCTCATGTCGGATGTGTTTAGTCCCCTCTGTATGAAAAAAACTGCATGTGAACACATAGTCTTTACTTTGAATGACATCAGCACATCTGCGGACACAGGGCATCCACAGATGTGCTGATGTCATTCAAAGCAAAGGTCATTTCACTTCCTGCTCATATTTAACTGCTGCAACCTTTAGAAATGTTTGTTGTAATCTTTCTTTGTGCTATAGTTATTGGTCTTCTCAAATTTTAATCACTGCATTTTCCACTGAAAAGCAGGTTTTTTTAAATGCCTTTTGTTATTTTGTAAAAAAAAAAAAAAAAGTTTTAACTGGCATGGTGTTCCTCAACTAATCTTCCTACAAATTTTGAGCAATGATTACATTATATCTTGAAAAAAAATCAACTGTTCAAATATATTTCTGTTATTTAGATTTCCAGTGTATTACATAGGCAGTATTTGTTTTTTTTTTGTAAAACACCTTTTAGAAAAAAAAATGCTAGAAACAAAATATTTAATGTAGATTGAAGATGTTTGAGAAAATAAAAGGTGTCACCATCTTTATAAATTCTTTCACTGTTTTTTTGAATGTATATTTTTTTACTGAGCCCTACCTTGGTGTAGTCATTAAAAATCCCATGGCACTTCTCGTAAAGAGTAGGGGTGTAACACCAGTGTCCTGGCCTAATTCCCTTTATCGACCCTTACTGATCATGGCCTCCCAATCAACCCATCCACCAAATTGCCTGTATCACTAGCTACGTTTCCATCCATCTATTTTTATGCGTGTTTTGCATATGCACATAAAAAAAAAAAACATTGATTGAAATGCCAAGATGCGCATGAATTTTGAAAATGTGCACAGAAAACATATGCACATAACTGAGTAGGATAAACGTTTTATTCCATAAGAAAAGATGTACATAAACTATGATGGAAATTCGCACAAATTCCAGTGTGCGCATTAAAGAAGGTCATGTGATTTTTGTTGTAAGAGATCATGTGATGATAAAAATGTGTGCGAATAGACAAACTAGCAGGCGGTCTGCACTGTAAAACATCCGAAATGTTGTTTAGGTAATTCTAAAACACCTTAACGATCTAAGTATTAGTGTTATTATATTATTAATGACCTGTGCGTCTGTGCTCTGCATCTCATGCCTTCAAACGCCACCACGCTTTCACTGCGTGTCAGAATTGCCCTCTGATACACAAGTCATTTATTAAATAAAGAAAATATTGACGCAGCTCCTCTGATCGCAGCAAAATCAGTTTTTACTGTTGATATTTGGCACCAGTTAATCAGGAAGTGACTATTTTGTTCACTTTGACTCGTTGGATGCTGCTTTATTTGCACAACTTTTATGCAATATTCAAGTTTTGTGGATAAAGTTAATTCACATTTTTGGATGGAAACATAGCTACTGTCTCTCCACTCCCCCAATAGGTGGTGTGTGGTGAGCGCACTGGAGCCGTTGTCCTGTGGCTACAGCCGCATCATCCAAATGGATGCTGCACACTGGGGGTGGTGTGGAGAGATCCCCCCCCCCCATGATGATTACGAAGCACTTTGGGTGTATGGCCATACACAATAAATATGTCATATAAATACACATTACTTACTTCCCCTAATAAGTGGCATAGCAAAAATGAAGAACTCTTAATAACATACACATAGCAATTTATCTTCATTGTTGGTAATTTATGTTCATATAGTCCTATTTACTTTATATGAAATTGTGAATGATATTTATTTTTTCTTCATCACTTGGACATTTTCAATAAATAGTGTTTAAAAGAAAGAAAGTGAAAAATAAGTAATATTCTGAGACAAAAACCTAACAAGTGCGTGATAAGGGCCTTTGAAGGTAGCTTCAGACTCATGATTTTGAATAGAGTCCTAATAGAGTAACTAATTAAAGTTTTCTGTCGAAATTCTGATGTAAAATTAGCATACAGTACAGTGCCATACTGGACCAGAGGGTGTGCTTTTCAATGACAAAATGTATTAAGTTCCTATGTATTTAGAAATGTATGGAAAGAAAAAAAGTAACTTAAATTGCCACTTGTAAAATTAGGCCTGAGGTATTTAATAATGATATTCTATTTTAATTTAATTAAATTTAATTAATTGTTTTATGTTTGACTTTTGAGATTTGATTAAAAAAAGTAATAACACTGCAGTTTTTTATGACAGGAGGTCCATGGAAGAAATGTTTAACCATTTACTGCATTTTAATTTATGTCAGTACCAATTACAGTATATACATTTTTATCATGGGTAACAGTGAAAATGCAGCGTCATATTAACATCCTATATACAAAATTGAAATACTATTGTAGTAGATTGTTAGTGTCTTTTTAAATTGTGTGTTGCATACTGTTTTTTTCGTTCTTTCCTCTCTTGTTCAGATTGAGTCGGCGGATGCTTGCTTGATTCTTGCAAACAAATACTGTGCAGACCCTGATGCTGAGGATGCCTCAAATATCATGAGGTCAGTTCAGTAAAAGGTTATGGTTCGCCGTCAACCCTAGACACATTTAAGCACATCCTGTTTTGAGGTTTCTGTGTAGCATCACAAATTTACCAGAGACGTCCTCCTGTGACAGATGTATTGAAAGCTGATGCCTTTCACCCTCATGTGCTGTTAAAGAAAGGTGTGAATGAGATACTCAAAGTCTCAGGTCAGATTCACACATTATACCTGGACACAGATGAAAAGAGGAATTACCTTTGGGACGCAGTCAACTATTGCTCTGCAGGAGTGTGAAAGGGAGGGAAAACATATTTCACTTCCTCCTTTCATGCTTGAGGTGTTCTTTAATAAGGAGTTATGCACAGAATTGCACCCAGTCTGGCTTGTTTGGAAAGTGGAATATTAATTTAGGCATGTCTCAGAAGTGCTCTTTTGAACTAATGTGTTATAGAGCAGCTTAATATGGAAATAAATTCTTCACTTTTTTATACGAGACTGAAGAGAAAGCCAGGCTGGATTTTACAAGTCACAATGTTTCACTACATACACACGGTCTACTGTGGAAATTATTATTATATTTTTTAATTCATTCAGCAGATGCTTATTTATTTTCACTCAAATGTGACTTGTGATGGTGAATACTGGGACCGTCCTTGTGGGGTTAAAGGTGTGCAGTTTTGTTTTACATGAGGGAATTCCCATTACCCCTACCCTTTGTTTTGCGCATTCACATGAAGGGGTAGGGGTGTCCCAATTCTCCTTAGATTGAAGGCATTGGGCTAAGGGGAAGGGCTAGATAGCCCAAGAAGGGTATAAACGGAGATCGGAGCCAGCTCCAAGTGGGTGGGACTTGAGCTCCAAGTGGGCTGTACAAACCTGGAGTTTTTATTTATTTAATGTGTTGCACAATAGTCAAATATTGTGCTTTATGAATGTCTACACCTACCCCAACCCTAAACCCAACCTCATAGTAACCTGTTGTGTTTTATTAACGTCTACTTTTACTCCAACGCTAAACCCAACCTCACATTAACCTGATTTGTGTTTATTATATCTGCTCCACCTACACCACCTAAACTCAACCTACTTGTGGTTTAAGTCCCTCCCACTTGGAGGTCACCCAAACTACTTGCGGTGTAATCCCTCCCACTTGGAGGTCTCCTAGCTGCAGCAATATCTACTTGGATAGCCCTCGAAACAGAGATTTTTCAGCACCACACTCGAAATCAAGGAGTAAGAAAGTTTCTTAGAATACACCATCTACAACAGCAACCTGACTGCACACGGAAGGAGATGCACAAATTTAGTATTTTTTGTGATTACTATGAATTTTTACAACAAATAAACATGTGTTTTAACAGATTCATAACCACATTTGTGTTTATCGTCATACTTAAAAAAAAAAAAAAAAACTTAAAATTTCGCTATCTAATTCATAATAATTACTCCTGTATAGTTAGTCCCGCAACATACTTTCACATCTGACACTCGAATACACTGTCAAAAAAGTCAAGTTGCTGGGCATGACCTTTTTACAGGGTTTGTAATAATGTTAATGTTGTGTTTGCGTGTTTACATCAATGAATATAGTCACAGTGTAAATGCACAGTACAGTTAGGAGCTTATTGCCACATTATATCGTTATGATAACATTATATTGTTGCCTTCAGTGATTTCCTGAAGATAAATACCAAAAAATAATAACTGGAATAACTACAGCAGTCAACGTTGTCGATCTCATATGAAGTAACAGATCACAATAACATACTGTATGATGACGTGTGCAGGTGTTGTAGTGCTCTCATTTCTTAGGGGTAAATTTTGAAGCCCTTGCCCTTCACACTCTGTTTTAAGGGCCAAGGGGAAGGGTAAAAAATAGAATTGGGATTGGGCCTTAATGTCTAGTCTTCAGCTCGTATGAGTGTACATGACTTTAATGATATTTCACAAAACTGCTGTTCATATTCTATTTTTCCAGTCAATGGGTTAGTAAGATGATTATTGATTGATTAGGAAAATCATAATTTTTTTAGCATACATGCATTCAATTTAGGGATGTAATTAATTCTGCCAATTTATTTTTATTTGGCTATGCTGGTACAATGACACAGCTTGACCTATTCACTGTCAATACAATTCTACTGTGAAATAAAATTAGGTTATTTTATTGGCTTGTTTTTTTTATGAGTATAATTCAAGTTATTAAGTAATAAAAATAAGTCTTACATATTGACTTTGTTTAACTTAATTATAAATATTAACATATTATATGGATAATAACAAATAAACATATAAATATTTATTACAAAGCAGTTTTGAGTTAAACACAGAATTTTTATTTCGGTGCATCTCTAATTAAATTGAATAGAAAGAGACGTAATAATAAGAAATGTTTTGAATTAGCATATTATGATGATTTCTGAAGAATCATTTGACACGGAAACCTGTGTAATGGATTTTGCTTTACAAGCATGAATATAACATTTGAATTTTATATTCAGATTACATATAAATGACGGAAATAGATTGTGTAATATATTCAAATAAAACAAAATAATTGAACAATTTAATAAATAAAAAGTAAACTGGCAACACACTTTTAATATTTATTTATTTATTATTATTATTATTACTTTTTTGTAGTAAACTAAATTTACTGAATGTGCCTTTAAGCAATTTTATTCTAGTGCAAAAATTGAGATGGTTATCAGATAGAACTTGCAGACCAATCAAAATGCTTTCTTAAGCTCTACTTTACTCCCAATACTCCTCGTCACCACATATTCTGTCTCACGCTATTTTAAATAATCAATACTTTAATTAAGCTTTTCTCCTTTTTACAGAGTAATATCTATCAAGAACTACCATCCAAAGATCAGAATAATAACACAAATGTTGCAGTACCACAACAAGGTAGGAAGTGTTTTTTTTTTTCCAACAATAAAATGAAAACTTAAAATAAAGCGCATGTTATAAATAATATGAATTGATAAAATAAATTTCAATTTCTACAGTAATCAAATACAAAATATGCCTACGTCATTTACTTTCCTTCAGTGTTTATCCCCTATTATAGCAACATAAGCACAGCTTTGTATTCATCAAGGAATACTGGAGACAGAAGATGGATGTTAATGACTTGATTGATGTTTCTTGTTCATGGGACAGTTCGCTCGAGAGCGATTGAATGTCAACTGTAGACAACTGTTTTAGAGAACTGTCAGAGAACATGCTGTGTTATCAGTAAGATATGAAATAGTGACGCGCTACTGTTATGAGATTTGCGTTATCAGTTTGACAGATTTCTATAATCTAACAAGATAGGAGAAACCAAGGATTGTTGCAACACGTTTTGTTTTGACAGCATATGTTTTTCAGATTTTAAAATATGTTAAATGAGTTAATGTTCATCTGCTACAGATTAGTTCTGAAATCTTTCCCACTAAACTGTATCGATTCTGTTGATTTATTTATTTATTTTTTGGTGCTTTTCATTACTACACTTGTTAGACTTCCCAGCAGGGGACATTGCTGACTTCCCCTTGTCTCGTCCCATGTGTCCTCAGGCCCATCTGCTAAACATTCCCAGCTGGAACTGGAAGGAGGGAGATGATGCGATCTGCCTGGCCGAGTTGAAGGCAGGCTTCATAGCCCAGAGCTGCCTGGCACAGGGCCTGTCCACCATGCTCGCCAACCTCTTCTCCATGAGGTCATACATCAAGGTACCGTCAGCCCGTCTCGGGCTTTGATAAAAACCCATAGAGTAGAATCAGCCTCCATCCCCACTTCAGCTCAATCACCAGGGCCATTATGGTATTGAGTAAATCATCTTCTGAGCCCAGCGGTCTCATTTGGGACCTACTCGGGACGGCAACACAGCAATGCCTCTGCCATTATGAGGTAATTTATATGAGTTGATGGCGTGGTGGAAGTGAGGATGTAAATTAGTGGTTTTTCCTCTTGCAGAATTTACTGTCCTCCTGCGTGCCGATTGAGCAGGAAAATGCGAACCATGTGCCTGTTTCATAGTCAATGAACAGCACCCCAAAGCCATCTTTATTTATCGTCCAACTGAACCAGACTGCTCAGAGTCATACAGATCGCTCAGTTTAAGAAAACACTAAATAAAAATGCTCTACAGGCTGAATGGCTGCAGTGGGGTGCTGGGTTATTATCAGGTGGTTCAGATTTGGATGGAATCCTTTGAAAAAAAACGCTGAGATCAAGAGAGAGAACGAGTGAGCGATCAGACTGAAGAATTTCACAGAGATTGTAAAACTTATTCTCAAATCCGCAAGGGGCTATATTTTACTCTCTTTGATTTTTTTTATTTTTTATTTAAGACTATTCAGGCTATCAGGATGGAGAGCAACATTCTCCTGTCATAAAGAAATGAGGAATGACTTTATAATGACTGTTTAAAATGTGGCATGTGAGGAAACATCTGCAGGGCACATCACTCTTCTCATAAAAACACTGAGTCGAGACAGCTCAGACCACCCATGCCAGAGTGCAGCACACAAACACACATTTCTGGCTACACTTGCAAAAGATACCATAGTACCACCAAAAGCAATTTCTTTCACTGTCAAATAGGGCATCTAAAATGTTAGACTTTCAATTTTTTACATTTTAGACTCCCTATTTGACAGTCAAAGAAAGAGAGAGAAGCGACATCATAAAATGTATAAACATGAAAAAATATATATAGCTCGGTAAAACAATTATGATTTTAATCTCATTTGAATTTTCTGTTTAACAAAACAATAGCAATTTAGTAAATGCCCAAGTTAATTCCTACTGGGTTTGTTTTACTTAAGATGTTCTTTTTCTGAAGATTTCATCCTCTTTGAAATTGTTTCACTTTAGACAAAATGAAACTAAAGATAAACAGACAGGTTCATAGAGGAAGGTCACCAGTGCCAGTGAAATTAAAGTCTGATGTGGAGGTATTTCTTATTCAGAGGCAATAATTGTAAAGATGAGGTTGACAAAACCATTGTTGTTTGTGATACGAGTTGTGAAGGTGCAATACGACTAAAATAATAATCAGTGACTCTGTCCACTCTAAATGTGACGTGACTGATGCCCTGCTGTATTTCTGACAAGCACTGCTGACATGGAGGAATGACAAATGATTATCAGTATCTTAAAGGGAAAGTTTCCTAACAAATGAAAATTTTAAAGCTTCACTTATTTCAAACCTTTCTTTACTCTGTTGAAGCAAAAGTGATGAAAATATTGAAAAGTAGTCGTTACTGATTTTTTCTTTCTGCTACTGGTTTACAACATTCTTCAAAATATCTTATTTTATGTTCAACAGAAAATAAATAAATAATGGTTCGTAATCACTTGGGGGTGAATAATTGATGAATACAGTTTCAATTTCGAGTGAACTATTTCTTTAACAATCCCCATTTACAATATTTAAATGTTTACATATTTTAACCAAAAGTTAAAACATTTTATGCATTTGTCTGCTTGTTTACTGACAAAGGGCTCTATTTTAACGATCTAGGCGCAAAGTTTAAAACGCATGGCGCAAAAGCATTAAGAGCGTGTCAGAATCCACTTTTGCTTTTTTAAGGACAGAAAAAAAAAAGATTTGTGCTGCGGGGCATGGTCTAACATGGTTGCGTTTATTCTCTTAATGAGTTATGAGTGTGTTTTGAGAATAAATCAATCAGAGTCTCATCTCCTATTCCCTTTTAGAAATACTACTACTACTACTAAGTTGCGTCACGCCATGGCGCATTTGCTATTTACTTGGCGGACTTTGTAAGTGTAGAAATTGAATACTTCACTTGTGAGAAAACAGTTAAACAGACCATCTGCAGTGCGAGGATAAAGAATGAGCCTCCTCCATTCGACCTCTTTACTTTCTCTTTCTCTCTTTTGTGGATAAGGAAACATTGTTGTATGCACTCCACTGAAGACATCCATTAGCCAACATATTTAATTTTGTTTAAGCACAAAGATTTGTTTAAATACTAAATGATTTTAATTATTATTTCTAATAATGCACAATTTCAGTTCTAATTTTCAGCAAACAAATAAATGATCAATAATAACAAAGTTATGTCCAAACACACGTGCTATTCCCCATATGGTCCAAAACCTGACAGGTAGACAAATCTAAGCTTGTTTTTAATAAAAAAAAATATAAATATGCAAATAATAAATACTACTACTACTACTACTACTACTACTAATAATAATAATAATAATGATAATAACATAATACAAAAACAAGTTGCCATGAATAAACTGAAAAAAGCGCTGATTTTTATATTTAATGTAGAAAGTAATATTTTTTGTAATATTTTAATCTCTTAATTATTTTTTATTTGTAAATATATTTTTGTATTGTTGTACATCCTGTGTGTATTAAGCAATGTGTACGTGTTTAAGGCGTACAACTAACGCGCTCTGCGCTGGACTTTAGACCAGCTATTACACAGTCTATTAGTTCCTCAAAATAGCAACACACCAACAATGTGCCTTAACACACCTGTTTTCTAGACCGGCACACCCATGAGTCCACAAAGTGGCGCAAATGGATTTGCTAATTAAACAACGTGGCGCAAAACAAGAAAATTAGGGTTGTGCTGGTCTGAAAATAGCAACACATCGTGGCAAACACGTCTTGCGTCTTATTGCGCCAGATGTATGATAGGGCCCAATGTGTTTTCATGATAAACAAACCAACATAAATCTGAAAACGTGTTTCAAACTGGAAGATTTAGAAAATGCTACTCTGTCTGTGTAAACACCAGACAATGAGTACATTTACATACTCAGATTTTAATGTGATTTAGACAATACTCTGATTAAGAGTAGCATGTAAATTTTTGATTACCTTAATCCAACTAAAGTCATATTCAAACTTAACACAAAGAATTAAGACATGTAGACTGTTCCTATTTATGTGGAGTATTTCTATTTTAGACGCATTATTGAAGTGCAGTATAGACATGTAAACACCTTAATCAAACTGTTACTATTTTGTAGTGTTTTTTGCTACATTTTGCGACAGGATGCACACAAGTCAGTTGTCAGGCATTTAATGACAAACAAATGAGAATGGCTTCAAACAAGAGAGCACAAATTTTGCTGTGAGTGGGAGCCGGTGATTATGCTGAAAATTCTGGAAGAAGTGAACATTATGAAGTAGCAGAGGGGGACTGTTGCTTGAGAATTTGTATCCACCATCGTCTGTTTGCAAGCATAGTATGATAAATGCATGAAACACCGGAGGAAACTAGTGTTGAAAGGTGACTTAATGGCGTTAATCAAACTATGTCCTATAACATGTAAAACAAGAACATGAAAGGAACATTCACAAATCAACTCATGTAAACGCCCTAATCAGATTATTGTCAGGGCAAACAATTAGATTACTGATGTGTATGTAAACATAGTCAATGCGTATGTTTACAGGGACACCAATAATCCTATTTTAATGCGACTAAGATACTCTGGTTAAGAGTCTACCATGTAAACAGGGATTTTTGATTACCTTAATCCGACTAAAGACATAATCGAAGTAAACAGAAATTGAATTAAGACATGTGGAGCATGCCTATTTTAGTCACATTATTGAAGTGCAGTACAGACATGTATACACGTTAATTAAATTATAACCATCATGTGGGACTTTTCGCCGCATTTGGCAACAGGATATTCTTTACACACACGGCTGTTTGAAACTATTCTCTGTACCTACAGTTTCAGTAAAGGACTACAGACACACACATTGTGAAATGCAGAGATTTTTTATGTTATTTTTTTTATTCGGCGTGCTGTATCAATTTTCATTAAAACAATACTCTCCCACCAGGCCATACTTCATGAATACATCCAGTACCTTAGTTTGTCACGGGGACATAAATAAAATGAAAGTTAAACTGTCGAACTGCAGTAAAAGTCGAAACATGAAAAATTTAACTGAAATTGCATGAAACTCCGGAGGAAAAAGGATATGTGCTATAACTTGTAAAGTGAGAACATGAAGAGATCATTCAAAAAGCAAGTTATGTAAACACCTTAATCATATTATTGTCTTATTCAGATTAAGTCAAATAATTTGATTACTGATGTCCACGTAAACATAGTCTTTGTTAGGCATTGAAAACAATTAAGTCATACGCATAATATGTGTTTAGGAGATTAACAGTAAGCGTACACAAACACACAACAGTGGCATAGTTCGAGGTATCGTTGTTGCCAACGTTTCATCAGCAAAGTGTGTATTTACTTTATATTACAACCAACAGCGGATCTCAAATTTGCACAGTCACTTCCTTACAGGTACTGTTTACTGACAAGGTGACAGTGTCATACATAATACAGCATTTTTGGTTATTTTAATGCATTGGTAAATGTGAAACTTTTGTTTAAAATGCTAGGTCTGTTTTTGGTTACGTCATTGCTGTGTACACGTAGCACAAGTCATTTTCTATCAGCAGTTTCAAATAAGGCGCATTGAGACTCCAAATGGAAAACAAAAGCAGTGTGTGAGAGCGTATAAGGCCAGTCTGTCTGCTGAAGGAGAAGGGTTAGAAAGGGCCAGCTGAGTAGAAGGCAGCATGACTGATTTGAGTGGGCATTCAGGAAGCAGAGCAGAAGGGTGTTAGCGAGAGGTGTTAATGAGCCCCGCACCCAAGAGACACTCACGTTCACACAGCCACAACCACATTTGCATTATGTCTCTTGTCCTAAATATAAACCTTCAAATTGTTGTGCCAATTGCCAAGAATAAAACCCCCAAGAACCTTTTTATGCGCTCTCCTCAAGTTTAACAATAAAGCAGTAAGCAAAGGGGACTCGGAGCGGGCTCTACTTGGGACTGAAGGAAATTATTGTGCAAAAGAACATGCCTTGTAACACTTACATCAGTTCTAACAGACAGGGCACAAACGTGCTGGGTAATTTAGAGAGTCGACGGTAAATGGCTGCCATCTCTTTTAGACCAAATGCCAAAACTCTACCCATTAGTGACGCCCTAAAAGATGCCTGCCCAGAATGCAAGTGCTCTTAGACTGGCAGAGGGAAAAGGAGCCGGGCCTGGCTTTGAAAGCGTCTCTCTTGACTGTCTGTCAGACAGACGTTGGCTGTGCGAGATGGTTGACTAATGGCCTGGTGTTTGCCTAATAGCCCCACTGCTTATCACAGCCTCACGTCATGAGACACACATAATGAGAGCATGATGAAGAAACCAGCTGTGAGCGCAGACATCAGAATATACCTGGTCTTTGATATCAAAGTCTGACAAAGGTTGAAATGTTACAGGTGTGGATGGGGAATACTGGGAAAGAGAAGAGATCTTTAAGGCCTCTGTGTATTTAATTGCTTGGAAAATGGAATACACAAAGTTTAGTACACATACAAAACAAAACAAAACTGTACAAGATACAAGGTACACTCACCAGCCATTTTGTTCGGTACAACTTACTGTACTGGATTGGACCCCCTTTTGCCTTTAGAACAGCCTTATTATCCGTGGCATAGATTCAACAAGGTAATGGAAATATTCCTCAGAGATTTTGGTCCATATGGACATGATAGCATCGCGCAGTTGCTGCAGATTTGTCAGCCGCACATCCATGATGCGAATCTCCCGTTCCACCACATCCCTCAGGTGCTCTATTGGATTGAGCTCTGGTGACTGTGGAGGCCATTTGAGTACAGTGAACTCATTGTCTTGTTCAGAAAACCAGTCTGAGATGATTCACACTTAGACATGGTGCGTTATGCTGCTGGAAGTAGCCATCAGAAGATGGATACACTGTGGACATAAAGGAATGGACATGGTCAGCAACAATACTCAGGTAGGCTGTGGCATTGACACAATGCTCAATTGGTAATAATGG
Source organism: Danio tinwini (assembly GCA_903798205.1). Classification (NCBI taxonomy): domain Eukaryota; kingdom Metazoa; phylum Chordata; class Actinopteri; order Cypriniformes; family Danionidae; genus Danio; species Danio tinwini. The sequence continues at coordinate 4,738,903 of CAIGQZ010032254.1, read as the reverse complement.
GCTCAAAACATTTCTCAAAAAAGAAAATATCCCCCACACCATTACACCACCACCACCAGCCTGAACTGTTGATAGATACAAGGCAGGATGGATCCATGCTTTTGTGTTGTTGACGCCAAATTCTGACCCTACCATCCGAATGTCGCAGCAGAAATCGAGACTCATCAGACCAGGCAACGTTTTTTCAATCTTATATTGTCCAATTTTGGTGAGGCTATGCGAATTCTAACCTCAGTTTCCTGTTCTTAGCTTAAAGGAGTGACACCTAGTGTGGTTTCCTGCTGCTGTAGCCCATCTGCCTTAAGATTCGATGTGTTGTGCATTCAGAGACGCTCTTCTGCATACCTCGGTTGTTATTTCAGTTACTGTTGCCTTTCTATCAGCTCTCACCATTCTCCTCTGACCTCTGGCATCAACAAGGCATTTGTGCCAACAAAACTGCAGCTCACTGGATATTTTCAGTTTTTTGGGCCATTCTCTGTAAACCATAGACATGGTTGTGCATAAAAATGCTAATAGATCAGCAGTTTCTGAAATACTCAGACCAGCCCATCTGATACCAACAACCATGTCACGTTTAAAGTCACTTAAATCCCCTTTCTTTCCCATTCTGATGCTCGGTTTGAACTGCAGCAGATTGTCTTGACCATGTCTACATGCCTAAATGCATTGAGCTGTTGCCGTGTGGTTGGCTGATTAGAAATTTGCGTTAACGAGCAGTTGGACAGGTGTACATAATAAAGTGGCTGTTGAGTATAAATCTGTATGTTTTCTAATTTAAGGTAGGAGATTTGACAATTGATTGTAATAAGGAAGTTCTGTATTCCCACCTCTTGAGTTCACTGTGGAATCCATGATTGTGGATGATAATGGGTTCACACAACATAGCGAGAGCGAGTGTAAGACATGTTTGTGCTGCATTCTGGTATAAGACCATATGTTATCTTTGTTGTTATCCAAGATAGATACCATTTTTAATTTGATGTGCAGCAAAGCAAGGTTGTAAATGACACAATTATACACAGTACTTTTCTAAAGCTTTTTAATCACTGGATTTATCCACCACTTAAAACTGAGAATTATTCCCTCTCATTTTGTTCCAATTACATTTGCTTTTGATTGAAACAAATTAAGATACTTTTGATGAATCAAAATTCAAAAACACTTCAAGAAGTTCAAAAATACATGGTAACACTAATTGATTTAAATCCAGCCCACTTTAGACAGACGTCACACATAAATATTTTTAATTTAATAATTAAGTTTAAATGTTTATTAGATACTCTTAATTGTTTTGATGCCTATTTTCTATGTATTAATTTATATATTATTTATTTGTTTTTTTTTCCTCGTAAAATGTGTATTTTCTTGCATATTATCTTTTTTTTATTTGTTAGCTTTGCTCTAAGTTAGTTTGTTGTCTTTTTTGCACAAGAGGACAGCAGGTAGCTCCATATTGTCTATTTGCTTAAGTGCGTAGAACAGCAAACAAGAAATTCATTGATTATTTTTCATGATTCAAGTATATGTGAACATGACGTTAGTATGGTACTTTATTTGTTTATAACTAAATGTGAATTTAAGTTTATTTGTTTGGATTTTTGTTTGAATGGCCCCTCTGTCATTTCTAAAGTGATGCAGTCTTGTTCATTTAATGGTTGGGTTTTGTTTAATTGGGAGTTAATATTATTTTTTTTTTTGTTTGATTGATTGATTGATTAATTGATTGATTGATTGATTGATTGATTGATTGATTGATTGATTGATTGATTGATTGATTGATTTTGATTTGGGGACTTCTATACGTCTATGCCCCAAAAAAACTCAATATTTGTAGCCAGAGGCTGTTTGCTATTCAGTTTTTGTTATTTTTAGCTTAACTTTCCTTTTTAAGTAACATGTTTTCTGTAGCTTAATGTCCACTTCGTTCACATTACGTTAAATATGGCTGTTTGTCTAAACTCAACTGTTTTGAACTTTCAGATTGAAGAAGACACATGGCAGAAGTATTATCTGGAAGGAGTAGCCAATGAAATGTACACTGAGTACCTGTCCAGTGCCTTTGTCGGGCTTTCATTTCCTACAGTTTGTGAGTAAGTATGCTTCCGGCCTAAAGCATGAGAGCTTAGTCTATATACAAACTAGAGGTTTAGCGATATTCAAACCAAAAAAAAACATGGAAAAAACATAAGCACAGACCCTACAGTACAAACTACAGTATTTTTAAACTCCTTTTATGCAACAGAGCAGCAAGAAGCAGTGGGACATGCTAAAGGAACTAAAAATGCGAACTCATCCCTTATAGATGGCAGCTCCTTAGCCATAGTAACTAGTGGTTCTTATTTACGGTAGTAGTGACTCTTAAAGAGTGCTCCGTTTCATCCATCCTGCTGTCAAATACAGTTTTATGCAGAAATGCCATCTTGGTCAGTATTCACTTGAACAGACTAGTATGCTAAGATTAAAGTGAATTGCTAATGCCAAAGTCATGCTACCTCAGCAAACGAAACCAAAACGAACCTTACCATAGCTCCAATACTATGAACCGAACTGTGGCATTGGTGTATTGTTGCACCCCTAATATAAAAACATAGTGAAAAGCGGTGTTGGGGGTACATGTAATGCAAGTTACGTAATAATATTATCTTTCCAAGTAACGAGTAAAGTAATGCATTACTTAAGAAAATTAAGTAAAAATATTTGAGTTACTTTTAAAAAAAAATTTGCTTTAAAAAAGTAAATTGCTGAAATAAAGTTATGATGAGAGAATGCATTTATTATTTTGAACACATTGAAGAAAAGGAATTGTACTTGAAAATGTTTTGAACTTTACTAATAAGACACAAAAGTACAAAAGGAGCAAACACATTGCTTTAAACTTTTATTAATCTATATACGGTATGTGGAGCTCTGGTCTGAGGAATTTCTCAGAAGATAGCATTATCCTACATTATTATTACTCGATGTGTTTCTTTAAGGTAAATAAAGGTGTAGGTATTACAGTGTGTTGTTAATTGCAGAGCTCCTCTATTTAAAAAGAAAGAAGAAAAAAACCTGCAAGAGATCAAGTCTCAGCCTGGTAAGAAAAAGTAACTAAAAGTAACTCAAATATAATCTAACACATTACTTACTTTAAAAACGGAACTAAGTAATGCAACTAGTTACTTTTTTGGAGCTTATTTCAATATTTTAATGCATTAAGTAACTTTCCCCAACACTGGCTTTTTTATCTCCTGACAGATGTACTGTACACCTATCATGTTGAATCTAGATGTACTTTTTCAGCATTTTTCAGACATTTATCAGTCAAAAGTGAATGTGAAATTGCTGCATGACAAACACAGCCAATTGAAACTAATTAGATTTTTATGCACTATTATGTAATGGTAAGCTTTAAACCAGTGGGATTCCATGATAATAGGTTGTTTTTATTGCAATATATTAACATGAAATAATTTTAACTATCTAAATGATTTTTTGGTTCTGCTTCTGTACACTAAATATATATTTTTGCTTTTTTCAGGCTGTGCTATGTGAAGCTCAAGTTGTTGTTGATCGCTATTGAGTACAAGTCAGAGCAAAGGGAAAGCAGGTTTGTTCCCCATTGGTCTTCTCCATTTACAATACACCAACCAAAGAGGGACAAAGCATTTGTGTCCCTCATTGGTTCTACATACCCCCTACATTGAAGTTCTCCTATTAGCTAGACAGAAATTAGGCTGAGTTTTCAGCAAGCAATCAAATCTGGTTTCAAACTGAAATCGCTCTTATTGAGACAGCAGCATGTTACGTTCCGTAACTGGAGGAAGTTCGCCTCAACTCAACTCTCACAGCATCACAGTTGCCGATTACTGTCTGTAAGAGTCACCGCGAAGCCAAAGGGCCATGACATCTGCTCAGACTCACTGTGCTGTATTGATGAGGGTTTACTCCCAGAGTAAAGAGCCTTCTATCAATAGCACTCCTGTGGCATTCTGTTAGGTGACCCATTGGAACTAATTACATGAAGTACTCTGTCTCAGTAACTTTGACTTTGCCAAATCCCACCACCCCTTCCCACATTCACAACCTGTGTTTCAATGTATCTGTACACTGTAACTCTGACTAATGCATTTTATGTATATGGTAAATACTAATGAGTGTGGTCTAGAACACAAGATGGCCTGAAAAAAACACACACAGACAAACACAGCACAAGTTTCAGCCAGAAGATTTTCTTTCCTTAAATGGGCGGTATGACTATATATATGTTGAGACACAAGAAATGTATCTGTAAACATTGTGTTTTATCATGTAGTTTGGCTAGGACCACTTCACGTTATATATACGTATATGTCACAGAGAACTCCATGTAAGAGTGTGACAAAGTGTGAGATACATACTAAATATGCACAATTTTTATTAAAGAGATGTTTATTAGGCAAAATGCAGTTTTAAAGTTTCTGCATTGCAAGCAAATTACTATTAATTGTTGTGCCGTCTCTTGTATGGGACTGACTATTTTTGCTTTTGTTTTCTTTTTATTATTCAATTGTCTTAGCCCAGATGTTACATTATACACTATTTATTTATGCTCGTACCTCTCAGATTGTTATGACTGAGTGTAACGTTTAGTTTTTCCATGTTAAAGGTTGTGACGGATATAAATTGTATATACTATCTAATTATCTATGAATGTAATTATTATGTACCATATATGTATGTATATATATTATAATGGTACATGTCTGTAGCCAAGGGGGTTCGGGTGGTTCGAACGACCCACCCCCCATGGCCAAAAGATCCAGAATTTGTCCTTTTAGTTATTTTATGTATTTTTTTTAAATATATATTTTATAATAAAGTGTAGTTATCCCATGGAGCCTCAAAGCCACAATAATGTGACACGAGTCACGTGACATAACCCACTGAGCGGTAATGTTTGCATCTTCCATGCAACATTCTCATCCATACTGAGTAACGCTATGGGTCGAAACGAGAAAGAGAGACGGAAGAGAAAGGAGGCAGCGAAATATTGAACATATGTTCTATATATTTATTATCTGTTTTTTGTCCAGTCTCTGTAATTCTGTTGCACTGTTATTTCCAGGTATGTATGAACATACCTGGAAATAAAGCTCTTTCTGAAAAAACTAAAAAACAAAAACAGGGTAAGGCTAACGTTACTTGCTTCCTAACAGATGAGAATCTGTCGCTACCATTAGGTTCTAGACGAACTCGACAAATTAGCTAGGACGTCCTGTATATTGGGCATTATTGATTTGTCCTATGACCTCCCATTCCCTATTTTCGCCATTACATTTTTTGAAAATAACTGTCCGATGAAGGCTTTACTGTCAAGCGGAGTCCTCCGCTGTCAGCTGTCACTTCGCAACAAAAGGTTCTAAGATAAGTCATCTTTCGCTACAGTTTTGTTTTAAATAGAGACAACATTCTACAAGTAACTTTAATTCTAAATCTTGAACTTTGTTGTTCATGCAACAATAAATGACCAATAAAAAGCTGTGAAGCACCAAAAGTGGATCATATTAAAATTAATTTGAATACAAATTTGGGTTTTGTTATTTTCAAATGTAATTTTTTTTTAAAGAAAGGCAAACATATTATGAAGCTCTACCTTATTATTATTATTATTATTATTATTATTATTATTATTATTATTATT
>CAIGQZ010032254.1:4707027-4724860 GCA_903798205.1 Danio tinwini | reverse complement strand
AACTATATATATATATATATATATATATATATATATATATATAGTTTTGTCGTTTCTTTGCCTACTTTTAAAATTTGTGTTGGGTGGGTAATAGTACACCACTTTTTTTTTAGGACTACACCACTGTTCTGGAGGTCATTAATAATATAATAACACTAATACTGACACGGTTGAGGTGTTTTAAAATGACCAAAACAACATTTTAGATGTTTTACAATGTGCTCAGCTTGCTGGTTTGCCCATTCACACACGTTTTTATCATCATATAGTCTCTTGTAACAAAATCACTTGACTTTTTTGATGGGCCTACTGGAATTTGTTTGGTAAAAGTGTTTCCGTCGTAGTTAATGTGCATTTTCTCCTTATCAAATAAAATGTTTATCCTACTCATTTATGTGCATTGGTTTTTTTATGTGCATCTTGGCATTTCCATCAACTGCATATCCAAATGCACATAAAAGTAGGAACTTTTTCCAGAGTGACAGGTGCTGATTTCTGGTAATGCAACCTCTGCCTTTCAATGATGTGGTTAGATAATAACAATATTTAAAGTAATAGCGTATGAGCTGGCGTATGAGCTGATACTTCAAAAGTCATGATACCAGATTATATATTTGTACAAAATGTATATCCTGTTTGCACAAAAGCAACGTTGAGTAAAACAGCATGGCATGTATTGGCTTAGTAATGCTTTTACTGCAGATTCAGAGATTCACTCTGAACTCTTGGTGGGCTGCTCATTCCCTTGCTTTCCACTGCACTAAAGAAGGAATTCAATTGCACTGTTGTGTGGCAGTAGACCTCACACTGTGTTTCTGAAGGCCTGTTGACCAAAACATCAGTGTCACCACCCCAATTTTAATTCTTTCTTCTGTCTCATCACTCTGACTATTCAAACTAAGAAAAAAGTCATAATGTTGTATATTATAATGTATTCCTGTGGCCTAAGCAGTATTTTTTGAACCGGTCCCTTCCCTGCAGCTCGTCTGAACAAAAAAATACAATTCCAGTATACAATCTGAGGCAGTATATGCATGTTTTCTCATCAGTCTTCTCAACAAGGTCCAAAAATGTGTACCATTCCTCTTGATTAGAGTGTTTTAATGTGCAAGATTGATTTTGATATTCATGTTAATGAGAATAATCCTCTTTCTGATTGAACAGTATTCTGATCAACCCGGGAAATCACGTTAAAATGCAGGAGGGGACGCTGGGATTCTTTATTGCCAGTGACGCCAAAGAGGTGAAAAGGTAAATGTACTCAGTCCATCAGCATTTGTTTGATTTTTTTTTTTTGTTTCTTTTTTAGATGCATCTGAAAACTGAAATGCGAAGTGCACACTTAAAGCAGAATATTCAATTCTTTACTGTCTCCCTTCAGAGCATTTTTCTACTGCAAAGCATGTCACGATGACATCACAGATCCCAAACGGATTAAAAAGTGTGGCTGCAAGAGAAGTAAGTACACCCGACTATTCTGAACAGAAAGTGTCCGCCAACTCGTTTTTTTTCTTTTACTTTGTAAGGCACTGCTACATTGTATAAATTTTTAGATATTGTTTTTCTTTAGTGTTTTAGACTTTGTTTTGGTTTTGAAAGTCAGTCAGTATAAAGTACACTTGCACAACAGTGGAAGTATAACTTTAAAGTTCAGATTTTAGCTCTTTAGTTCTTTGTATTGATAATGTGCAAGTAAAAAAAAACAGCTTCATTCATAACCACAGTGCTTACACTTCAAAAAAGAGCCACTTTCCTGCCATTTTTATTTTTTCATATTTTAGTATCTAATGGTTTCCCTTCTCCCAGGGTCTTATACTGTAGGATAATAGTGTAAATCAGGTATACGCTTCAGAAACAGTAGCACATCCTAGTATTTTTTGCCTTGTACTTCATGAATACCATGACAGACTACTCCTATTTAATAGTCACTGTTCAGCTATAAAATATTAAATAAAATACCATTGTACGTTTTTGTAAGTCAGAGGTTTACATAGAGATAAAATTGCATATATAGATCTTAGAATAATATGATTAAGTACAATAAATATACTATGTATAATACAATTATTTAAATATTTATAAAATAGCTTTGCATAGTTATATGGTATAGAAAATATTGACGTGTGAGAAAAGAAATTGATTTAATTGTTACAGGCCAGTGCTAAAAAAAGTAATAATAATAATAATTTAGAAAGTACACATTAACTTATCCTGAGGTGAAAGTAAAGATTAACATGATTAACAATCACAATTGAGCAGTGAATGTAAGAACATAATATGATTATAAATATTTAATATATTATTAAAGGTGCAGTAGGTGATCTGCCAAAATGCTAACCGGTTAGCATAATATCTTTGAAACACATTCCCACACCTGCTGTCCAAAGGCATGACTCCTAATATCATGAACGTGCACCTTAAAGATGACAGTAGACAACCCACTTGTTCATGTCATTCGCCACCAGTGTTGGGGAGGTTACCTTGAAAATGTAATAGATTACAGATTACAAATTACCCTATTTAAAATGTAATAAGTAGTGTACCTTTTCAATTACTTTATAAAAGTAAAATAATTGATTACATCTGATTTCTTTTTCTTTTTCTTAATTAAGAAAGATTAAGATATCTTAATCTTTCATCATTTGAATTATTATATTAATACAGTCACTACAAAACCAGACCTTATAACAAAAAATAGTTTACTGTTGTTACAAAATCAAAAATTTAAGTTAGTTGTGCAGGGGGATTTGTGTGGCATTTAAAACAAAAAATTGTAATTGTAACTCCTCTTCCTTAGTCATCTTTCCATCAAGCAAATTTCTCGTGTTAGCCAAGTAGAGCGAGAGGAAGCAATAACTCATCAAAAGGTTTGTTGTCGACCACCAAAAAACAGGTAGAAGAAGTATATATGGCTTTATTTTCATTGGCTAGACACCAACATCACAGCTCCATGAATGCCGGCGCTGTCACTTGATTCTCGATCGGTAAATGTAGCTTATGTGAACGCTACTGTGCTACTTGACTAAAAAAATTGCTTTGCTACTGAAAACCTATTTGATTTAGAAACTAGCGATGCTACAACCATGCTACTGAGAAACATTCATAGCAGAATAGCACCGCTTTAATAAATGGCTTTAGCAGATGGCATTTTGCATATCAAAACAGGCAAAGCAACAGAAATTATATTATTCAGCATATCCCAGATTTTTTTAGAAAATTTGTAGATGTAACCTCAATTGTAATCTTTAACATTTTCATAAGTAACTGTAATTTAATTACACATGTTTACTCAGTAACTGTAACTATTTACGGTTACATTTATTTTGTAATTTAATTACGTAACGCCGTTACATGTAACTTGTTACTCTCCAACACTGATCACTGGTCTCACTCTCTCACACGTTGTCATAAAATGACTATTGTATGCTTAGTGGGTGGCTGGCGGTGTCCAGGAATTACACTTATTACTAAACCATACTTGCATGCTATTTCAGACCGAATATTCAAAAAAGCATGATAAACAATATAGGGAGTGTGTCACAGATTGTCGTTGTTCAAAAATTAACCAATGTGATGTGAATATAAAACCAACTTCACCTCATTAACACAGGCTTGGCGGAATAGCACTATTTACTTTAAAATCTACATTTATCGATGCTGTAAAAGGTACCTTATGAAATTGAAAATAGTCACAACAATCTTTCACCGGGAGATTTCAGTGGCTGAACAACGCAAATGGTAGATCTGCGTAAATAGCTGCAAATCTACATTTGTTGACAGACAGTTTCGGCTACTTATTAGAATCATGGGAATTGTTGGTTGATAATTTTTAGTTGGACAAACATTTTTTTGTCTTATGCCTTACCCAGAATATAAAAACACATTTAGATCATTTCAATTATTTACCTGAATCAGTACTTTTGGAATGTGAAGAGACTTTCAACCAGCACAACAAAAAATGTTTCTGAAGACAATCACCTACTGCACCTTTAATATAAGAATGATTTCTAAGAATTTGCCATTACAGTACTAAGTTACAAGCTGTTGTTTTGTATTCTAACATTCCATAATGTTATTTCGAAGATTTCATCAAATAAATGCAGCCTAGGCAAGCAAGAAACATTAAACAGATGTTCTTTCAAAACATAAAAAAACTTGCCTCATGCTTTAGTAAAAGTAAAGTACTCTATGTATCACAACATCCAACACTCTCACGGCAATTCATAACTTTTTGATTTAGTGATTAATTTTTATGAATTCGTACGATCATATTTGTAAAATTTAGTACAATCCCCCAATGGCGGTTAGGTTAAGGGGCAGAGTGGGTGTCACACCTCCTTTTTAAAATCATACATTTTCCTACAACTGAACTCTACGACTGAATTTGTACAAATTAGCCACTAAACTAATAAAGCGTAAAATAGTTTCATTTTCTTGTGAGATGCAGAGAGGTGTAACACAGACAGAAGGAAAATATTACAAATAATGCCATCACATATTTAATGATAGAATCTTCAGCAGTTAGCTGAAAAATTTAATGCTTTACTTTTAAACTTCTAAAGTGTGAAATTTTGTAATTTGTTGCAACTAATACTACATTTATTTACCAAATCCATTGCAGCCTTGCCTTGCAACCAAAAAAAAGCTACTACAAAAAAAGTACATATTTTTCTTTTTGACAAGAACCCTATGAACAAAAAAAAAACATAGCAACAAGCTAGAGACTTCATCTAAAGTGGTCTAGCTTCAAATTGGAATCACAGAAATGGAGTGAGAAAGATGACAAGGTGAAGAGTGTGACTCTTGAGGAAAGGCAGTCATCAGCATGCTAATGGTGGAGAGGGAGATACAGATGTAGAGAGGGAACGACGTGATTAGCAGGGCTGAAGAGAGAGGCTGTCAGCTCACAGTGGTGTCAGTGGGAGAGAGGCGGAGGTAATGACACCAGTCAGGTGGAAAAACAAAAGGCAAGAGCAGCTTGGCCCATCCAAACCAGACACACCGAAAACACACTCCTGGCCCAGGATCATTTTACCAATCATATCCACCCTGTTTACCCAGAACGCCTATGCAAGTGCCTTTCAGATGCGCCACTGTCATGTCCCACTGCCTCAGCCCAGCAAAAACACTTTCTGACAGCAAGTCACTGAAGTAGAAGAGAGATTAATAGCTCAGAGTGTAGTCCACTGTCAGAGCCGCTCCTGCAGACATTTATATCATTTGATAGAAATGTATTTTTTAAACACCCTCATAATTATATTTATATATACATACAGTTGATGTAGCAACATCACTTCTGGTTCCTACAGTAGATAGAATGAAGAAATATGTAAGTAGAGCAAACATTAACATTAATGTTGGAATGATGCATTGTTATTACATGACCTATATAAGCATTTGTCCAAACCAGTTAGCCACAATATGAATAATTCAGCTTCATTCCCAGTGACCTTTCCGTGTGCACTCTTAAACAGCTGCCTTTTGAACTGCAGACCCTTGTTTGGTTTCTATGCTTATACAATTCAATTATTTGAAAACCATATATGACATTCAAACACATTTTTATTATTAAGAAATCACTTATGCAAACCAAGGCTGTGTTAATTTGATTAAGGACATGAATTGTTACAATTTGTCTTTTTTTTAAATAGTTAATAAATTGTAACTTATTTCTGTAATGGCCAAACTTTATTTCCATAAGTTATTCTTCCAAGTCTTCAATATTTCAGACTTGGTATTTTTGTACTATTATCAATGTTTAAGATGGTTGCCCTTAACATTTCTACAATAGAAAAATATTATTTATTTCAAATACTGCACATGTCTTTACTGAATACAAGTATTAATCTCTCTGCTAAAACTCCCAACACTTTTAAATAAGGGTGCTTTCACACCTGTAGATCAATTGTTTTGTTCAGAAACAGGAATTCAAATTGTTACAATGTTGCACTTTGTTCTTGGTGTCGCTTTCACATGGCAAAGTTTCTAAACAGACCAAAACAGTTAAAACAAGTGACGTGCAAGTAAACTCTCCTTGATCAGAGTTCAACGGATTTTGGTCAGCTATCACTTAGTTTTTTTAATGATGATGAGCAATAACACATTATAAGCATTTTGACACCCACAGACATTGTCACCAAATAAAAATCAAAGAGGTAAGACTTTTGTCATATAGCCTCATTTTTGAAGCAGACCATAGTTGATCTTTCTTTCTAGGTATCAGTGCAGAAATGAACAAAACACTAGACCTACTATAATATAAAATATTATAAGATTAAAATATGGAAAAATTATTAGATGGTAATTTCTGTCAATTTTCCTAACAGCACTCGAATATTTCAGCATGCTTTAAATTTCGTATTCGACATGAAACACACATTTACCGGTAGAAATGACATCCCGCCCTACTCATCATTCTCTCTTTATATAGCCATATATATGGCTATTACATAACCATAATACACTGTGATATAGCCTGGTTCATTGGATTGTTTTGCTTTCTCACTACAATCGATCCGCTCCAGAGTGTGTTTCAATCGAGCCGAGACCACCTCATGCAGTTGATCTCAGAGCGATTGACTTGGTGTGGATCTGAGCTCGATTGCAAGTTTCACATATTCCAAATGAACCGCTCTAACTAGGCAAACAAGACAGGCTCTGAAACAAACGTCTAGCTGTGAAAGCACCCTAGTGTAATTTTGAGATAAAATATTTTTTTATTACTCTGTTTTCGCATAACTCCTGTTTTTAATAATGTGAACCTTCTCAAAACAAGGCCAGTAGCCTCACATACATTAAGTTTAATGGAAGTTTGTGTTCTTTTATTTCAACTTCTTTATCATCATTGACACACTTTTTGATGTATTTCCTTCCTTGCTGCCTTGGAATATCGCCTCTTTATTTAAACTTCGCACTGGTAGTGACATATTGTGAGTAAAAACAGGTTTCCTGTGGCCCAGAGTACTTTGACTGTCTCACTCTGATAATAGTTCTATATATCTATGTTGCATGTATCAGTCTAGCTGCTGCATCCCTCCTACGCCTCTCATTTCTCCACTGTCGTCAGCCCAAAACAGTAATACGGCAGGATTTACCGGCCTGAAAACGACCCTGCCCTGACATCTACACAACCAGTCTCTCATAGCAAAGAAGAATAAGCCCTTGACCAATAACACAGTTCCTCACAAAAGATTTACTCACAGCAGCATTCTGAAATCGGAGATTCATTTCAGATCCTCTCGAAACTCAACGAAACCTGTCATGACAATCTAAAGAGTCAAACAAGCCGATTGATTTTGCTACTATTAGTCATGGACTTCTGAGTGCTAAAGGGGAGGTTGAGTCGACTTGAATCCGTCCCCTCACTGTCAGATGCAATTTTGCATGCTGCTGTAGTTTCAGAGAGCGGAAAGAGTTCTGTGGGAAGTTCTTTGAATTCTTAAACTTAACGAGCATCGTCTCCAAAACACAATCAAAACAATCTGGTCTCCCTCTTGCCTACAGCCTCCCCTTTGTCTCCACCGCTCCGGCCCCTGCCTAGCCTCTCTACACATCACAAGAACCATTGGCAAAAATTGAAATGTCTTGCATTTCAATTCTTTTCAGTAGTCAAGCCCTTTTTTACTCACTGCCCTTACTGATGACCGCTGCATCTCACAACATTAGGCTCACGGTGTTGTTGACCTGGCTTCTGTACACAGCATTGGCCACTAGATGCCACTGCAGTTCTATAAATGAGAACGGAACAGAATGGGAAAACTGAGGTCCTCATAAACCTATTTAGCAAGAATGCTATCAGCCGGTGTACACTGTAGGGTCTACTCACTTGTCAAATGCATTTCTTTATGTAGGTCTCCCCAAGGAGCCAGGGTGTTGTTAGCTTTTTTTTTGGTTGCATTAGTATTTTAAGCACACATGTTTGAACTGTATCTAATGTATGTTTTGTTCTCACATCTATTCACCAAACACTGCAAATGTGTTCCTGTACTGTTAGCATTTTAACACAGCCTGCTTTGAATTATGGGACGTTGTCGGGCGAGGAAAGGCGAAAGGCATGCTGAGAGAATTCTTGCTAAATCGGCTAGTTCTGTTAAAGAGGCTTCAGTAATTAGGCTCTGTGTAGTCATGTTCAGTCACTCACATCATCATGTTGTCTTGTGTCTCTTCCGCCCTCCATGTCTCACTGACTAACATAACCACATACTATGTGCTCCGATGAATGTCGACCCTCAAACTCTGAAGCGACAGACTTCAGCATGAAATTAAGTAGAAGCCCCGCTGCTGCATGTTTTCTCATTGCCTTAATCTGTTTCAGCTCCGTAAACAGTAGACTGGGCTGCCGTTTCAAGAGATATGACTGCGGTCGCCTCCTTCTGCATGCCTGTTCTCCTTAATTTCAGCTCTTCTGCATGGTTCTGTAAGAATAACAGTCCCTGAGGTTATGGCTCTAAAGGCCAAGTCATTTACTGTATTATCTCTCCACCATACAACTGAAATTGGCCTCTTAATTCAGGCTCATAACCTCAGATGGAAGTCAAAAGCAGGCTTTTCCCCATGGATTGTTTGCTCTTTTGAGGGTGCCAGACTTGATTACGGTCCGTTAGCGAGGTGGCACCAGGAGAATGTGTACCAGGGACTGTTTTTAGTTTGATTCACAGCAATCAAATGCTGCTATAGTCTCTCACCAAAGCTCTTTTGAGAGTTCCAAACATGCATACACGCATACATTAACTCCTCACGTACTATGTGTTTGAATTAAATATGCACAATGCATGGAAATGCATCTTCCAATCGGGGAAAGAAGGAGTTGCTGTTTGGCATGTTACCACACAATACTCCCAGTGGTGAGCAGAGTTTGACGAACAGAATAGAGCACCCACGTTAGAGCCTGTAGCACGTTGTGATGCCGATAACCTGCTGCTGCATGATGGGATTCAGGTACGTGATCCTGTCCTTTAGATACAGAGGATGTTATCCAAGGAGGTTTTGCTGCTGAACACCTTCACCCATTCCTCTCTGCCTGAATGTACCTTGCCCCGACTCCTGATCATATTGTCATATCTGACCTTTTGACCTTTTATGACATGATCAGCCTTAGGGCACGGCTTGACCCCAATGAGACGACTGCTTCCTGCCTCAATAGCTCTCATTTGGAAGTTTTCAAAGTGAAATTTGACATGTTGTAACACATTTGGACCGTACTTTTGCAGTGTGAACAGAATCGGAAGCAAAGCAAAAAGCAAGCGGGAACACAGTGGTCCATCTGCGGGTCAAGCCTGTCAGAGCTTGCTGTTAAGGCATTGCACTTTTTGTTCCTGTTTGAAAAAGTTACCTTCAGACTTCCCTGGTTGAAAAACTCTTTTGATCCTTGCCATTAACCTGCTGCTTTCCTCTCCTCTCATCCAACACATGACTGTAGCCAAGATGTCCGTCTACAAGCGAATGAAACTGGCATGTTGTTTTGATTGCGGGCGCTCTGAGCGCGACTGCTCGTGCATGTCAGGCAGTGTACATAGTAACATGGACAGCCTTCAGAGGGCCTTCCCACTTTCTTCTGTCTCTGTTCATGATTGCTCAACCAGTTTACGTGCCTGTAAGTTCGATCGCCAAATCACATGCCGTTCGATGTCCGTGACCTGTGAGTGTGTCTGTGCAGTGTTTCATGTGCTGTGTTTTACGTCTGTTTTGTTTTTCCATTTTTTCCGTACCTGTGGCTTATTGGTTGGTACACTAGTACATTTTTTTGTTTGGTGAGTTGGTGGTAGTTGAAGTGACGTGGCTTCTCTGTGTTAGTGCTGCAGTAGGTGCAGTAAGACTGTGTTGGCGCATGCTGTGTTGGTGGAGCACTTGTGCGGTGCCGGTGACCTTCTGCAGTCACTGTTTTGGTGTTTACACTTTTACATGGCAGATGTACATGTGACCTATATGATGTGCTTTTAATCAAAACATCCATGGGCTGAATGTGTACATTGACACTAATGATGTTTTCACAATGTGTTCAGTGTTTGACGGTTAAGGAAAATGCTAATGAATGGCTAACTGTTTTTTCCCCCCAGGTTCAAACCGGATATCCACAATCTTTCAGTCTTTGAATTTTGAATGTGTTTATTAAATATGGGCTGTCTCAAAATAATCTCACAGTAATTCGGAACTTTATCATTTACTGTCTAATAATTTGTTTGAATTTGTACAATCTCATTTGTACACCCCTATTAACGATTATGTTTAGGGGCAGGGTTACGGGCACAAATTTGTTTGAAAAATTATATATTTTTGGTACAAATGACATTGTACAAAGAGTAGTTACATTTTCCTGTGAGATCGAGCTGTCTGTCATGCTATATAATATGTTAAAAACAAGCAAATGTCCATCTCACTGGTCAAGATCCTTTTTGACTGTATTTGTTTATCAAAATTGGAAGGATATCAGTAAGTGAAAAGCAGTCAAAACTTTATATGCCTGTAATTTACTAAAACGAAGTACAATTCGCATGCCAGATGCTAGATTGTGATTGAAAGGGATCTTTAGTGAGATTTTTCTGTACTTTTCTGTTCATAAAGAGTAAGTATACACTGGCAATGTCTGTTGTGCTATTCTTGGACAATCATGTTTTACAACCGCAAGCCATTAATGCCTCCACCATTTCCACCGGCTGAAATAAAACCTCTTCCTTTAGTCCACGTTTAGGTGCAATTGAAAAAACACATCAAACTCTCCCCCTTTCCACAGGATCTGATCCTCCTCGATGATTTTCTCTTAGCCAGCAATCAGAGGAGAAAAAGTCAATGTGCTTTATTTAATGCCTTGTATACCACAGTGGGACTGTCAGGCTCAATGGGAAAGTTAAAAAGAGATCTCCTGACAGGAACTCAATTGAGATGGCAGTGACTCAGGCTATTGGATGAGGTCAGATGACTGAAGCAGTTAGTTGTGTAAAGGACAGCGCTGAACAGGGGTCTTCTCATTAAGCCGTAGCAGATGTGAAATACTAAAGCATCTGTCAATTAGGAATGGCAGCGGTGCAACCTACTATAAAAGCAGGGGTCAGTTCAGGCGATCGCATTTCCTCTACAACTGCCTTCCCACTGTTCGCCACATCACTTTAGATTAGCATCAGACACTATGATGAGGTTGACTTTGTGTCTTGTGTTCTGGTTTGTGGTGATATCCCTGAAAACCAGTTACTGGTCATTACATAGTTACTTATCTCTTCACGTAGTGTCAGCCTTCATTGGTTTTCATTGATGCTGTTTTTTTTTCCTCTCTAGATTAAGTGCGTGTTCACTAAGACTGACAGCTAATGCCAGCTGAGGCTTTGTTTTGACTCTCTCTCATTGGTTCTGCCTCAGATCTAGCATTACATCTTTATGATGAGGAATTCATAGAGTTTCTTCGTCTGACTTTGATTTTGCACAGTCAGTAATGATTTTTCTTTTCTAACTAAATTCTCTGAAGATGTCATCACTTTGTTAGTCTTATTCTATTCTAGTGCAGTCGATCCACATATATTAGTATTTTGCCCCTCACTCCACCCAAAAAAGTCTGTAATTTTACTGCATCTAATTTAATTGACAATTTGCTTAAGTGTGAATTGTTCATTTTAATAAAAAATACTGTTTATTAATTTATCCATATTTATTTTATTTATACTTTAAGGAAAATTCGCAAAAACAAAATCATTTACTCACTCTCTTTTCTTTCTTCTGTTGACCACAAATACATTTTGTAGAATATTAAAAACTGGAATCATGATTTTCCCCATGTATTGTTTATTTATCTATGGATACCAATGAATGGATACAATACATTCATAAAGGTATGGAACCACTTGAGTGTGAGTAAATTTAAAATTTTATTATTTTTCAGGTGAATTAATTATTTTTCTGGTGAATTATTCCCTAAATATGATTATGAAATAGGATATAATATATTTATAGGCCTATATTTTTTTATTAATTTCTAGGTTTTATTTAAATCTATATTTACACAACTTTACATTTGCATTTATTTTTTGTGCCAATGTTCCTTAAAATTATGATTCTATTCCTTTAGAAAAGTGATTCTTATTTGAATCATATTTGTGATATTTCCCTGCATAAATTAAATTCACGCCTTTGAAATGTAGCTGCTGACGCTGTCCAATAAATTGCGGATTGTGTGTTCCTATACCCCAAATGGGTTAGAAAGCATAAATATCAGCACATCCCCACACTAAGCATGATATGGTGATCTTATACCTGCACATTATAGTAGCCCAGTTATTGCTGAAATAAATACTACTCCCCTGGATGCAGTAATTTTGCTGAATGCATGAAACGCGTGGCAGTAAACGCACTCTGTCTTACAGAAGTAATGTTCCCTGATGGGCACTTTCTCAAACAGCCTTTATGCACTTTTTGTTCTGATTCCGTGCATGCATCACTTAGGATGATAATGCACCTTTCTGCCAAAACTAGACAAAGAATTATTTGTATGAAAATGAGATGCACGAGAAGTCGACACCGTGTCTCTCTTTTGGCTGCAGAGTAGGGAGCAATGGAGCTCTCATTATAACTCTGGTGCACTGCACACTATTAGGAAGAGTTTGTTATCTCTGCAAGTGCAGGCTTTAGGGAGCAAATATCCTGAACGAGTTAGCTGCCTCTGCTCTAAGTTACAATGACAATAACAGTCCCTCCGCTCCACCTGCCGAGACTTATCCCCTCATTACACAAGCTTTAAAGACTCTCAAGGTGCTCAGCATCACAAAGGGTATTAATTCCTGTTTTGAACTTATGAGGCTTCACAAGGAAGTTTCCAGCAGGGCAATCCTAGACGTGGCTGTTTTATAAACAACGATCACCTAGCTTACTGAGAAAGAGAGAAAGAGAGACGTCACAGCTCCTTTTTTTTTTTATTTGATTCTTTGGGACATTTTTTTTCTCTCCTCCTGCTTACTCTGGTTGGTTCTTGGAGTTGGCAAGGATGTGACGAGCACGGTAGGGGCAGGACAGGGCAGCGCAGCCCATAGAATGGATCTTGTCCGCTCCTTGCAGGGTGGAACTCAGCACCGTCGGCTCTTATGCAGCCTGACATGAAAATTATGTTTGCATTTTCATTTCCCCAGCTCAGCTGGTGTGTCATGAAACTTAAGCTGACAGTTCCTTACCACCAGGCAGGAGCAGGGCCGGTCATCCCCTCCGCCGTGTAGGACAGATGCTAGCCAGAGAGTCGGCCGACTCTTCCTGCGCCCGCAGATCGCAAGCGACATATGCCAGGACCGGCGCGAGGCTCCTGCTTGAGCACTTGTGTCACCGCCCTGCCCTGGGCCTGCGCTCTGACCTTTATGGCATCAGATACAGTACTCGTAACAAAAGATGAGACTTTGCAGCACAGAGCAAGCTAAATGCATCCAAAAGCATCCTACAGTGCTCAGCGTATAAAAGTACACCCCTCACAAATCTCT
The DNA here is from genome assembly GCA_903798205.1 of Danio tinwini. Classification (NCBI taxonomy): domain Eukaryota; kingdom Metazoa; phylum Chordata; class Actinopteri; order Cypriniformes; family Danionidae; genus Danio; species Danio tinwini. The sequence continues at coordinate 4,711,415 of CAIGQZ010032254.1, read as the reverse complement.
AGTTTAAATTAATATTTTCTAAAGGAAGCTATACAATATAATATTTGTGCATATACATTAGAATAGTCAGTATTAAAGCCAAATCTAGACCTAATCTAACAGAATAAGTTATGATAATGGTCCAAAATAAGTACACCCAAATTTATATGCAAGATAAAAATATTAAATACAAAATTTAAAAGAGCAAAATTCAAGAAAAACAAAAAAGTTTGAAATGTAGTAGTTTGCTATATTTTTTCAATGTTTTGCATGAATTTAAATGTATTATCTTTCTATCTCTAAAGATGTTCAGTGACTTAAATATTATTTTAATAAATACATCTATTTAATAAATCTGTTTTGTTTAAATGCACCAAAACACATTGCCTATATTTACTGAGCAATGGATACAAATATTCATCTTCAAAATGGGGTGTACTCTATTTTGCTGAGCACTGTACATTGTGATTGTCTGCTGCTTTCTAGTTGACTCACTGTTTCCTATCCAACATATGACTTTAAATCCATTTTAGAGGAAATTAAGGTGAAATATAAAATTTTGGGGGGCAAAAAATTTAAGCTGTTTGCAAGATTTAACTAAATAAGAGGAATGAAAAGAGAAAATGTTAGTTGATATACTGTGATATTAATATAATGGTAACCATTCTCACTGTTAACTAGTGGACTATTAAATGGCTATTATTAAGATATCTGCTGTTTAGTTGTACTTATAAAGCACATACATCATTATAAAGCACATACATCTACATCAACTTATTCTACATCGCTAATCCTATCCAATACCAACATTTATAGCTATTTATAAGCAAATTAGGAGTTTATTGAGACCAAGAGTGACCAATATAGCTATTAAATTTTTATAGCTGTTATGCCATTTAATATTTTATTCTCATATTATTATTTTCCTTCAAAAATACATTACATTATATACATAAACATATGGTTCACCAATACAAAAGGATCGGTTCATGTTCTCTAATGATTTGATTGATTTCCTTGTCACACATTTGTTCAGTTAATCATCTTTATTCTCCCATCTTGCCATGCCTTCAGTTTGGCATTCATCCGCAGTTGACAAGATAGTAATTACTGATCAGAAATGATCAGCCGGCAGCGTTTAATTTCTACAGAAGCAATTACGTGATGGGAAACATCTGTAATTTGTTGTTTCACTATTTGCTTAAGCCTCGAGATTGCTAACATCTGTTTGATCGGTTTCACTGGCTTTCATCAAGCCGAGTGTCGCAAATAAAATTATGACTTATCAAAGCGTTCCCTTTCTCATCCAAACTCCAAATGCCACAATGATCCTTGTTGAGGTTGTTAGGATTTGTGCAGTATGTTCATCATAGGCCTCGCTCCCACAATCCAACATTTGACTCTTAAAATGGATCCGTGCTGTGGAAACGCTGAACAGGCAGCTTGAATTTCATCGCTTCATTTAAGCCCAATCCTTCCACCAATCATCCCTCTTTTTTTTCTTGTTTCTTTAATCATCATTATCTTTATCATCCTAACTGCCGTTAACTTGACTTGTCTTCCTTTCTGTCCTTGTGTAAGTGTGATGTACTGTCTGCTGTCTGTCTCACCCTCATTCTCTCTTTCTCTTTCTCTCTCTTTATATCCTCTCATTTTCCTCAGCCAAATATAAGTTTAACGGATATGTCAGATCACGTAAGTGTACTTCTCTGTTTTCCTCATTCCTTCATTGGTTCGTGCAACCTGCCTGCTTTGGCTCTTTGCTTTTGATCCCCCCACCCCCTCCCCCCTCCGATCAGCATTACAGCAAAAAAGCTGCCCTGCTCAGCTCTCTCTGTAGATTGTCGGGATTGATGGGAAGGGGGGCCGCGATGACAGTTTTTCGGCGTTGGGTTCTGGTCAGATGCATCGACTTGAAAACATGTGCATGAGAAAGGTCAGGTGCTGAATTGAGGGATCCATATGAAATCCAGATGTTGCATAAAGTGCTCTGTGTCCTTGCGAGGGATGATTGAAGAGCTCGAAATGCTGTTTTTGCAGACTTGAATGTGGAGATGTTTGTGTGCTGCGACGCCACGAACAGCAGATGGCGCTAAAACTCCAGGAAAATGAAAATGTAGTGGTTCATAGCGGGATGTGTTTCGGAGGTGAACGTGTCACCAGCTAATGTTGCTGTTAGGTCTTTTTATTTTGCCAGGTGTTTTTTTAGGTTAAATTGACAACTGCTTTATGGTATTTTTGCATCTGAAAGTTTTACTGTTTATCTTTGGTGTATCAGGGGCGGATTTAGTGATTTTGGGGCCTGAAGTCCTGAAATGCACACTTTCAACTTTTATTTAATATTTATTTATATTGCTGTTTTTTTATATCACTCAATTTTATTTTTGACATTTTAAATTAATGCAATCTCTACATTTTAAATGATTAGTTTTCTTAAAATGAACTAAAATAATATATATTGATTTTGTATATATTGATCTCCATGATTATGTAATATTATTATTATTACATAACATTATTATAGTAATATTATATTCGATTGTATAAACAATATTTAATTACGTTAAAATTTAAATTTTTGTTTAACTCTCACCATACAAAATATGGTAGAAAATGATGTTATATATAGTTTATAGGTATAATTTATACTTCTAGATATTTATTGGGGTTCCCAGATTTCCTGGGGCCCTAAGAATCCACTTACGTTGCTTATTGGTTAAATCCGTCCCTGGGGGTATGTATACCACTGTTATTTTAATGTCATGAAGATATTTGTGTACTTTTAATTATCTAAAATAAAATACACTTTAGGAAAATGAGTTGCAGACTAAATTAAGTTAGATTGAATGTAATTGATTTTCAAGTCATTCCTTGTTAAATTATACAGAATAGGTATGTGAGGGAACATGTTTTTAAACCTATTAGTATTTATGGCTAGTGTTAAAAAAGGATCAACTAGTTTAGTTTATCCTAAAGAAAATCAAGTAAACACGTTAAAACCAAGTTTGACAAAATTAAAATTAGAAATATTCCTTAATTGAAGTAAAATATTTACGTTTAGATAGACAGATGGATAGATTAGGATTTTAGTTTAACTACAGTAACAGCAGATTTACAAACTTCTTTTATTTAATAACCCCAGATAGATAGATAGATAGATAGATAGATAGATAGATAGATAGATAGATATGATTTTAAACTACAATAACCCCAGATTATACAAAATTTATTTACTTAGATCAGCCACGAAATAAAGTTTTTAAAACGCTTTCTCCTCACAGATGTATTTTGTATAATTTAACAATGGCCTTGATAAGAATGCACAATTGCGGCTCGTCACAGGATTTGCATCTCATAAAGGGACAGTTGCCGTCTGGATTACTGTAAATCCACAGTGAAAGTGCCAGAGCGGATGTTCTGTGTGTAATGCTGCTTGTGTTTGACAGGGGCCAGATGAATCCAGGAGTTATCTGTGGCGGCCTTTAAATCTATGCGGCAGCTGACGGCACAAATAACCATCTATTTATTGCTCTGAGCAAGGTTTGGGGAGCAGGCGGAAACTGCTTTTCCACTTAAACCAGATATTGGTTAACCTCTTGCCTTGTATGTAGATAGCATTGGGCTGGAGTCTTATGGCTGGGGTGGCAGGCAGTGAGCTTGATTAGATCCCATTTTTAACACATTGCGTCCCTTGTACAGACAACGTCAAATCTGTCAAACTGCGGATTGTTGGTTTTGTGATCCCTTTTGCAGGTTAATGCAAGACACTGCAGTTGAAAAGTGAAAAAAATCAAAAAACAATCAAACTAGTAGTTCTCATCATACTTGAGCAATATAATAATTACAGTAAGAATTGCACACTTTTTTTGTAGTACAGCTTTTCTAAAATTGTATGTTTAAATAGTCAAATGATACAAAAAATTTGAACATTAAATTAAGTCAGGTTCAAAATGATGATGATGATGATGATGAAGATGATTATTATGATTATTATTATTGTTATTGTTTACATTAGAGTATTTATTTATTTATTTTTTACCGAAGGGGGTTTTGGGAATTTATTTTTATGACTCAGTAACTTGGAAAATGCTATGAACAGCCAGAAAATTTGCATACAATTGAAACATTGAATGAAGTCAGGTTCACATTTCTATTATTTATTTATTTATTTATTTATTTTATAAATGCATTTATTTATTTATAAATGTATTTATGTATATATTTTTTATTTTTTAGCATACCTTTAAATTAAAGCTGACAGTCAGCAGTTAAAGCACATCTTGTTCGATTTATTTAAAATCGATTGTGTTGGTGTATAAAGGCAAAAATGTTAGAATTGTGTCTTTGTCCAAATATTTATGGACCTAACTATATATATATATATATATATATATATATATATATATATA
>CAIGQZ010032254.1:4686997-4703220 GCA_903798205.1 Danio tinwini | reverse complement strand
ATATATATATATATATATATATATTATTGTACATAATTGATGACAAGTTTTATATTTTCTTTTTTTTCTTTTTAGTACCCATAAAGAAACAACTTCATAACATGAACATATTAAGTAATTATAAAATTTACATTTTCAATCCAATTCATCTTTGTTTCTATAGCGCTTTTACAATATAGATTGTATCAATGCAGCTTAACATAGAAGTTTAAGTAAATTGAAACTGCGTCAATCTAGTTTTCATATTTTTAAAATTTAAATTTATATAAAATTATATAATTATCAAAAAATACTTATTTAAGATTAAGATATTTATAATTCTAAAATAATGCAAATTATTTATAATAATATATTTTGTTTTACCTTTTGATATTAGTGTGCAAAGCAAGTTTTTAGAATTAAAGCTGTATCTTTTTTTGTAAATATATTCCAATTTTGTCTTAATCTTATTTAAAAACATTAAATCCTTTAATTAAGTTGTATCTCTGTGCTCTTTAAAGCTTGCACCCACCCGTTGTTGTCTGTCTGAAGTGGAGCAGACGGATGTCCAGCTCAATCGTTCTGATTGGCCACAAAAAAGCAGCCTGATCTCCTACTGCCCTGTGGTTTGGAACAGCAATCACACTTTGGTGGACTGATCCTATTTTGATTGAGGTTGTAAAAGTGGCGTAATGTAATTTAGAACAAGCAGAGACTTGCTGAAATGGCCATGTTGCAGGTGGAGTTATTTCATTGTTAAGCCTCTTACTGAAGGGCACCACTGGAGCTCGTAAATCTCCACAGCCTAATTTGGAGGAGCAAGGGCAGGAGAGAGCAGTCCGGTCCGGCCAGGACACCATAACGTAACAGAAAAAAAAAAAAAAACAGCACCGCCATCTTATCGCCGGTGGTATTTTTAAAGTTGATTACTGTCTCACGTTGCTGCTCCTGCACTGTAATTGCAAATGTCAAGCATTGGCATTTGGTGAAGATGCAGACAGCAGGTTTTTTATTTATTTATTTTTGCTCAATTTGCTTTTTATATTTTTTTTATTAGAACAATTAGATGACATAGAATCAAAAATTAAAAAGTGTATGCGTTTGGTGTATTTGTTCATAATATTTTAATGTTTTGCTGTGCTGATTCATACATTTTTTTTTTTTTTAACAGAGACACACTAAAACAAGTTTTGCAGTGTTGTAGCTTTTGGATTTCTGATACTAGTTTGTGTCTAGTCACAGATCAGTCTAGTAACTAATGTTGTGCTTGGTAACTGGTATTATAAGTGGTAACTGGTATCGTATTGTATTAGTACAAAAAAGAGCAATACACATCCTAAATGTAGCAATGCTTCATAAATATTACATCATTATTACAGTATATTCTGTGGTATAAGTGGAAATGATATAGTAATCTTCAGGATAGAAAACGTAATAGTTTGAATTCCAACATACTGAATGCTTTCTCTTCAACTTAAAGGAATAGTTCGCCAAAAATAATAAAAAATATATCTAAAAAAAATAGAGCAATAATAGCAAAAAATATGTATGTACACTTTTTTTTTTTTTTACGTAACTTACAGAAGTCATCCACTAAATGTCATTCAGTTTATACAGCACAAAATCTTGCCAGGCATATTTAGAACAAGATTCATTCAATTACTTTTTATTAAACATCAAATAGTTACATAAATTATTTAGTTTAATTCATATTTAATATGGTAATTATTGTCTTTTTTGTATTTGAATCACAGCATTGTATTTGAATCACTTTTTTTTTAAATGAGCTGAAACAACACAATTCTTGAGGTTTGTTTGGGACAACGTAATTGTTTTATGTTTAATCCACTTAAATTTGTAAAAACAAAGGGTGCTTTTTTTTTATTTTTATATTTTTTTTACAAAACGGATTAAAAATTGTTACAATGTTTATTTTTGTTCTTCATGCAGTTTGCTGTCACACTGCAAAGTTTCTAAACGGACCAAAATAGTTAAAACAAGTGCAAGTAAATTCTCCTCACATTGATCAGAGTTTCATGGTTTATTTTGCAGAGTCACACTCTGCTGTCATGTGTCCTTATTTTAATTTATCATGATGAGCAATGAGACATTATAAGCGAAAAAGCTGCGCTTTAATTTTATAACCAGATATAAATCAGAGGTAAGACTAGCTAGGATTATGCATTATAGGTTTTACCTTATAAAGAGAAATAACAGATAAACCAAGACTGCAGTTCCGTCAACAGATAAACAGCTCTCGTTAACAGTTCAGTATGCTTTCCCTTTTGTATTTAACATGAAACGCACATTTACTGGTAAGAATGACATCCCGCCCTACTCATAATTCTCTGTTTATATAGCCTTATATATGCCTATTGCATATCCATAATACACTGTAATATAACCTGGTTCATTGGATCTTTTGCTTTCTCACTACAATCGATCTGCTCCAGAGTTCGTTTCAATCGAGCTGAGGCCATTCAGGCGTTCTTAGACCGATTGATATGGCGTGAATCAGAGCACAATCAGATTCACATATGCCAAATGAACCGCGCTAACCAGGGAAACAAGACAGGTTCTGAAACAAAAGTCTTAGGTGTGAAAGCACCTCGAGTTAATTTAATTACGTCATGTTGTCCCATCACAAATTGATTGTGTTTGTGTTATGCTCAATGACAGTGTAACAATATTTCAAGGATATTTTGATATTTTCGTTTCACAAATAAATTCAAATATAAATGTTACAGTGAATAACAATGGATTATTGTATTATTGTTTTTTGACATTTTCTTTTCAAAAACACATTTGCATCATTAAAACTGACACTAAACTTCAAATGAAAATAGTTTCTATCTATACAAATGACCTTCTGTAGTTTCTATGCATCACATGGTGGATGTTTTGTGAAGCACAACACATTTATTTCAATTGCAAGGAGAGGTTGACTGCATGCTGCGGCTGACCATAGAACGAAATGTGGCGAGCCATGGTAAAAAACACACGTATTTTTATTGGCCCGATCTGTAATTTATCCCACATGCTTTACTTTTTCCATATAGACACAAAGTAAATCTAATATCCCCATCAGATATCAGCAATTACATGCATAGAGCTCAAGTGTCATGAAAAGGGTAGCATTTACATTTCTCAAAATCTTTCCTGTTGTGCTCCTCCATGTAATAAAAATCATACTGAATGACACGAGGATAAATACATGACAACAACTTTCTTCTTTTACAGGGTAAACTATTCCTTTAATTGTATTACAGTATATTATTATCCATCTCAACTTCCAGGCAGTTTGAAAACTGGCGCATGACTTGTTTCTGATGTTACGCGGAGATGTGGTTGGGCACGAGAAGCCTCAGTTCAGGGTGCTTGTGGTTTGGGGGACAGACTCACTCAACCACTCTCTGACTGATCACCACTGATTTCACTATGCAGGCATCCATATAAGTCAATAAATAAATAACAATTCCTTTTTTCTTTGCTCCCCTCTGTCATTGTTCCAGCTTGTGCCCTCCAAAACAATGACAGAGAGGTAAAAAAAGAGGTTGATTGCATCGATACACACTCAAACGATTTTTCAAACCACAATTCGGGGGTGTAAAACTTAATGGTTGTCCTTCCTTTCTAAGTGTACTTCTGTCCACACTAACACTGTTTCTCTTTCTATTTTCGGAGGTCTTCACAGAGTTGACTGCACCTTTTTTCTTTTCGTTGTTGTTGGCAATGATTGATTGAGTGTTGGCTTTTGTGTTCTTTAATATGTCATCTCCAGCACACTTTACAATCCCAGCTGTCCACAGTCTGACACTCTTTGCATGTGTTTGCAGTCGAAGATGAGCATCCGTCAACACTGTCACCCAAAAAGAAGCAGCGCAATGGAGGCATGCGAAATTCACCCAACTGCTCGCCCAAAATGATGAGGTAAGACATTGATTTTGAGACGCTTCAAAAGGAGAGCGAGAGAGAGAGTGGGAAAGACAGGATGGATGGAGCTGGGATAGAGGGGATTTGAGGAGTGGAAGGAGGAAAGAGAAAGTGTGGATGGGGAGAGCAAGAGAGAGAAAGAGGGAGGGAGAGCAGATCTTTCAGGCCGAGGCGTTTGAGCTGTCAGCCTGTCAGCGGTTAATGATAGAGCTGAAATATTTCTGTCATGAAAGCAGCAATGAAAAGCTGTTTGAAAAATACTCTTGCTTTAAAGTCTCAGCTGTCATCTCCCCCCAGTCCCGTCCACATGTACTTCTTAAACAGCGGTGGCACTAATGACGGCGCCAACCAATCAGAGACGCCAGCATGGTTACTTCGCCTCGGGGCTCTTCATCTATTGTGGGAACCCCTGTGAGGAGTGTTTTTCCTACTTAAGGCCATATGTGAAATGTATCATCGCAATCAAAAATGAATTCAAATATTACCTTCCTTTTATCCTGTCCGCCGAAATTATAATGCCGCTAATTGATTTTGACTGATAAAAGGACTTGCTTTTCCGCTCATGTGGCCAGGAGACGTTTATGCGGAGGTTGTAAAAAATGCAGAGACAATGGCCTCTGTGGCTCATCGTCGAGTAGGGAAAGTGTTGCAGAAGGGATGACACTTTGCGAACTGATAGCCAACGAGCTTGACTCTAAAAAGGCCATTTCTGTCATTTAGTGCCGAGTCAGGCACATCCTCGCAATTCTAATGTAATGCCAGATTTAGGTTGATTGATTTAATGCTTTGATAATTGTTTTAAAATGTAGCATATACTTTGCATGAATGTTCCATACAATTTCCCTTTTATAATTTGTATTATTATTATTATTTTTAAATATTTTTATTGTGCTATTTAGTTATTTTTGTAACATCATCATGCATTCAAACAATAATTTAATTTAATATAATATCAGATTTTTTTTATTCTATTGTAACATTGCAACAAACTGTAACAGCAAAGGACCTCGAGCTGAGAATCGAACTCGGGTCGACGTGAGCGCCACGACGTGTTGCGACGTGAGCAACATTTACTTTTGTTTGAATCAAGTTTTGACACATTCAAATAATTGACCATTCATTTAACATCATTAAAAAAATATTTTTATTTTATAATAATATTTTTTACATGTAAGTTTTGTTTCAGTTGTGTGGCATCCTAAAGGCATTTAACTGTAAAATAGAATAAACACTCTCCCTGAAAGAAGGAATATTGAAGTAGACGTACTATAAACTACAATTTAAATAGTAGTTTACAATCAAATACAATATGATTGTATTTGCGTTATCAGAAATGATTAGTGGATATCTTTTTATTTTATTGTTTTATGTGTATTTAATTTCGTGCAACATTATTACTTTTTCCATTTTATTTCAGTCATATAATCAATTAAACTAATTTATTTTATTAAACAATATCTATATTTTCAGTTGCATGCCACCCACAAGGCATTTTACTGTAAAATAGAATAAAAACTCTCCTCAAAAGAAGAAATACTGAAGTAGACAAACTATAAACTAGTTTTAAATATGACTTTAATTGCATTATCAGAAATGATTAGTGGACAGTGGATTTATTTTTATATTATTTTATTGTTTAATAATCAATTTTAAAAACAGTGGATGTATTTTTATTTTATTGTTTTATTTGTATTTATTTCCTGCAACATTGTTTTATTTTATTTTAGTCATATAATCAATTAAAAACTATTTTTATTAAACAACATCTATTTTTCAGGTGCATGCTACCCACAAGTCATTTTACTGTAAAATAGAATAAAAACTCTCCTTAAAAGAAAGAAGACTTAAGTAGACAAACTATAAACTAGTTTTAAATATGACAAAAAGGATTGTAGTATTTGTATTTTAATTTCCTGCAACATTATATTGTTATTTTATTTTAGTCATATAATATATTTTTTAAATCTCTTTTTAATAAACAACATATTTTTTAAACTACAAAATTAATTTAAAAACTACTAATTTAAATATGATTATATATGCACTGTCAGATATGATTAGTGGATAGTGATATATTCTTAGTTTATTGTTTTATTTGTATTTAATATCCTGCAACATTATTTTTATTTTGTTAGTTTAGTCATATAATCAATAAAAAAATATATTTTTATTAAACATATTTTTTTCAGTTGCATGCCACCCAAAAGGCATTTTATTGTAAAATAGAATAAAAACTCTCCTTAAAAGAAGGAATACTGACGTAGACGTGCTATAAACTACCATTTTAAATATGATTTTAATTGCATTATCAGAAATGATTAGTGGATGTCTTTTTATTTTACTGTTTCATTTGTATTTAATTTACTGCAACATTATTATTATTTTTTTTTTTATTTTAGTCATATATTCAATAATAAATTCTCTTTTTATTAAACAACATCTATTTTTTTCAGTTGCATGCCACCCACAAGGCATTTTGCTGTAGAATATAATAAGTACCCCAGACAGAGGTCTTCAACATGAATCCCCTCCGCCACCACCACCACCAAAAAAAGAAGCAATTATGTTGAATTTTACATACAGTAAACTGTCAGCCCTGCAGAACATCTCGCCCTTTTTAGTCAGCTTTCCAAGTGAAAATGATCAATGTTCACTTGTTTCTCTTCTCTCTCTGTTTTAAACAATAAACTGCGAGAGGAATGAAAAAAATAGCTTTCAGCGATCGCTCAGAAGCATCTCAGTTTTTTTATTCCTCAACTTACAGCACAAAACTGTTTTTCAGAGCAGATTTGAAGGTCCCCGTTTGCCATGTAATGTATGCATCACCTCTTTGATCTACAAGTGATCATAATTCTTGGGAGTTATTTACCCTGTTTTGAAAGGCTTCAAAGCGGTGTCAAAGTTTTCTGTGCTTTAGGGTGCCTGTGTGTTCAGCTCGGCTCTTGGGTACCGGATGACAGGTCTTCTGTTCTAGGTGTAAGCTTTTTCAAGCCCGAGCCCTGCAGCCAAACATCCAAATTACCAAAGACAGATCCGTGGACTCCCTCAACCTGTGCCCTTCTTGTCAATATATTACAACATACATTAAATACCTCACGTGTTTTTATGCACAATGAAAAGCGATTGTTTGCGGGAGCCTTAGGGATGCTTTATTCCACATGCAGGAAAGGGGGAAAGCAGGCAGCGTATACCATATCAAGTATGGTTTTTACAGGCTTCTGCGCCTCCAGGCCGTCGTAAATAAATAATGATCAACAGATTGGCTGTGGGTTTTTGAAAAGCATGCCTTTGTCAGTTTGCATGATAGGGAAAATTTTCAAAGCGAGGAGCTGCTTTCATAGGCTGCTGGAGAGGGAATCGGGGAGCCGGTGACTGGAAGAGCTGAACGCTGTTTGAAAAGCAGCTCGCCTCGCTCTCAGGGCAACTTCTGTGTTCTTGTTCCTTCTCTCTTTCCCCCAAACGCACGTCTAGGATGCTTTTCTGGACATACTAATTAAATGGAGGATTTTACAGCTTGGCTACCTGCTGCTTTCCTATGAAAGACTTTGCTGCTTTATATTCCGGAATAATTGTCTACTTAAAATGGGATATGTCGGTTGTTAAAGTTCATCAAGCTGAATTTAATTATTTGAAAAGCAGTCGATTTAGAATTATTACACTTTTTTTTTAAGATTATAATGTACTGTCATCATGGCAAAGATGAAATAAATAGCCCCGTTGATTATTTTTTTCTTTTTTAAATATTTCCCAAATGATCAGATGACAGAGCAAGGAAATTTTCACAGTATGTCTAATAATATTTTTTCTTCTGGAGAAAGTTTTATTTTGGCTAGAATAAAAGCAGTTTTAATAATTAAATAAAATAAATTAAATAAAAAAACATTTTAATTTGAAAATTATTAGCCCCTTTAAGCTATATTTATATCCTGCCTAGTTAACCTAATTAACCTAGTTGAGCCTTTAAATGTTACTTTTAGCTGTATAGAAGTGTCTTAAACAATATCTAGTAAAATATTATTTACTGTCATCATGACAAAAAAAAAGAGTTATTAGAAATGAGTTATTAAAACTGTTATGTTTAGAAATGTGTTTAAAAAAAATCTTCTCTCAGTTAAACAGAAATTGGGGAAAAATAAACGGGGGCTAATAATTCAGGGGGGCTAATAATTCTGACTTCAACTGTACACGCACACACACACACACACACACTCTCTCTCTCTCTCTCAAATCTGTTACACTCAATTACAATGTAAGTAATGTTGACATTTTTATTTGGATCAATAGTAGGCATTCTGTATTCTGAAACAAAAAGAAATAAAAAAAAAAAGATTTTTTTTTTTTGTTTAACTGCCCTACAATAAAATAAATAAATAAAAAATGGTTAAGGTTGGTATTAATACCGCCTTTAAGTTATTTTTTCAGTTGGTTTTAGAACAAATCACTGTTCCAATGACCAATGACTTATTTAACTTAACTAACATAGCTAACCTAGTTAAGTCTTTAAATTGCAGTTTAAGCTAAAAACAAGTATCTTGGGAAAAACAAAAGATTAGTTTATTACTTACAAAAGTAATTAGTTATTACTTACAACTATTGTTTAAATATTTGAAAAATAATGACAATTTACAGGAGGCATATAAATTTTGTCTTCGACTATATAACCATGGCTATTTTTTTTTTGTTTTGTTTTTTTGCATAAAATATAATCAAGTGGAGCATAAAAGTGTTTTATTTCAACATAAACATTTACATTATGCATAATGACAAAATGGTCAATCTATTCAATCAATTAACTTTTTTGTCATTTTTTTGTTGTTGGTTGTTTGTAAAACCATATTCAAGTAAAACATACAGTGCATATAAAAAAGTTGATAAAAAATGTCAGAAATATTGCACAATATCACACCTCAAAAAGGCGCTTCAAAGGAAGCCCAACACATTTAATTGTGGCAAGCAGAAATGTGTGCATTTGTCGGCTCTCTTGCAGCAGCTATGAGTAGCATGGCATGTTTTATTCTGGATTGTGCTTGTGACTGGCAGGCGGTGCTGACAGCAGTTGAGAGATAGCTATCTTGGCAGAGGTGCACTGCGCCAGTCACTGTGTTGAGGGGAGATTGAAATGACAGAGGTCCGGACGAGTGACTGGTGAAACACGCGCCACCTAATGAAATATTCAGTCACTAAATGCTTTCACTGTTATTAGCACCTGCACACAGCCTGATATCATCTCACGCAAGCATGATAATTGACACGTATCTGATGTGATATTTTTGCAATCAAACACGGCTGAAACCACGCGTCAGAGGAGCGTCTCGCTAAATTAACCTACTTAAAAAGGTGAGGGAGAATAAGAGGAAAAAAGTAATTATATGGTTTTGTCGTGTGGCCAGAATTGTCAGTGGGGTTTTTTTGACGTTGAGTTTTGTTTATGCAGGGGTTGAATATTTGATTTGTGCTTTCATTTTTTTCAAGTGTAAATAAATTTAGCTGAATGTTATCTGGCGTGTAATGCAAATGTGGAAGGTGAGGCAGAGGTCCCATCATTCATTATTAGAGTGATTAACAAGGGCCTAATGCAATTTACAAACCTCATTTAGTGCTGTGTTAATTACAGCGTGTTGCAGAACAAGGCATAACAGACACGGTTATTATTATGTCAGTTAAATTGCATCACATGCAAAGATAAAAATAAAATGTCCTGGTGTTAAAGGAGAAATAGCCAGTTTATGTATTAATGAATTCTGAAAAAAATGATAGAGATTTAGGGTTATAAGAATTATAAATTCTATCTGGAATCAAGTCTTTTTCATACTGTACATAAAAATTACGTGTTCTAAATCTACACTATCAAAACAAATAAATAGGGATCTGGAGCAGGTTAAATACAAACGCATACAAAATATAATGTTGCTAAAAAGGGCTGCACAATATTGGAAAAATCTAACATTGCTATATTTTGTTTTGCTGCGATATGTATTGCAACATGAGTTTAGTCTCACCAGATGACTTGATTAGGTCTATTTGGAAACATTTCGTTAATTTAGATCGATGGGGGTGATCCCTAAGTTGATTGTGCAGTGTGTCTGCATAAAATACAATAAATTACAAGCACATATAAATACAACAGAGCAAAAATAAAAGTGAAACAAACAGTGCTTTATGGTTTCTGGGTAATCTTAACAGTATTTAAATATAGAAATTGAACAAGCAAACATAAAATAACATGGTCATTATTGTAAATAATTTGATTCAACATTATTTAATAATATCTTTATCTTTTAATGTTTAATAAATAATCTAACCTTAAATTGTGACTATTATGGATGCACACATTGCAATATCGATGCTTAAACGATATATTGTTCAGACCTATTGCTAAACTCTTTTGTGGAAACACAGTTATAATTATTTATCATATATAACATATGTTTATTCTATTCTATGTGTGTCCGCATGTGTGAAAAGTTGCATCTAAGGCTGATTCATTTAATTATTTTTAATGTTTAACTTCAAAATGAAAGGCAGTACTAAATATTTCGTCCCATCCAGATGTTTTAATTGTTAATATGTGGGGTAGTGGTTTATATTTTCTTCGGATTAGTCAAATCAGCTCTGCTAATATTGTAATTTAAGACATGTTAATACTTTAAGACAGACAATGCTATGTCTGCTATGACAATGACAAGTTGTTTCACAGATTAATAAATGTCAAAAAATGGTTCACTTGATTATATGTAATTAAAGATATTTCACAATCACACTACATATATTATTTAAACATTGCAAAAGCCATCAATGTAAACATTCAATCACACTTAATGTCATAAAATGCTTCTAAATCATTTCGCTTTTATTTTATGAGGCAGATGTTTATAAGCTGTTCATTTAAGAATGTAAGTCATCTACATAGAGATGTATGCGCAATTACTCCTTTTTATTTGGGTTTTATCTTCTTATGGGAAAATACGTTTGTTTATTTGTTTGTTTGAACATAACATTTCAATACTCTCTATTTGCTAGTGGAATGAATTAAAACACGTCCTCTGATATGGTCCTTTTGTGACCATTTAAAGTGCTGATTGGCTCAAAATAGATATATAAATACCCATACCCTGATGTAGCCTTTTTTGTAGTTTCAAAGATTTAGTCTCAGCTTAATTCTAAAGAACTTGTTTTGTTCTGGCTGTTACCTCATTATTACCCAGCAAGCATTTAGTATTATTATTATTATTATTATTATTATTATTATTATTATTATTATTATTAAGATGTCTAATAGACATCTAAACATAGTCATCTTGGCTAAAAGAAGGATAAATTTGGGCTGTCAGTGAAAATCTAATACTGTAGACATCTAAGAATAGGCCAAAACTAGACTAGTCATCAAATAAACAGAAATGAATGACTACACATAAAAAGTCTGTCTAATCTGTCTATTTGACAGATATTTCACTGTCTATTTTGGGCATCTTGGATGTCTATTAGATTTTCACTGACAGCCCAAGTTTAGCCTTGTTTTAGCCAAGCTGTCTACATTTAGATGTTTATTAGATGTCTATTAACACAAAATTGTTTGCTGGGTACCTTTGCACCGTATTCTACTTCACTGGAAATCAAATAAGCCTCCAACTACATCTCGATCCCAATGTGAAAAGAATTGCTTTAAAAAGTGCCAATGCTTTATAACTTACTTTAATTCTCTTAACATCTTGCCTTCCATTTCATAGATGCACTCTCCTTACTTTTAATTAATTAATTTAGTAGTTATTTATTTTTGTTTGTTTTTAACTATTATTATCTTATGCTGTTTAATTGTAAATATTTACATTCAACATTGACAACGTATCTGAACGTATTTGATTGTGATTGTTGAATGACTGCATTCATTTGGTTGTAATTTTTTGTACACTTTTATTACTATTGTTTCCATTTTTCTTTTCCACTTTTTTTTTTAGCTATTTCTTTTTCCTTTTTGTTAAACAACAACTGAGGTAATATGTAAAAAGTTGTAATAGTATTTGTGTTTTCACAATATTATTATTATTATTTTTTTATTATTTTATTTTTACATAAAAATAGATTTATACTACCAAATTTATTACCAAGTTTATGTGTTTATTTGGATCTTCTTAGCCACTGCCAACATAGTGGTTATTTTCATGAGGTCCAACAAATAAAATTATAAATTTGCAATAAATTATCATCAAAACCAATACAAAAAATAAAATAATAATAATAATTACATAAAAAATAGAAACATATACCAAAACCAAGAAAAGCACAATAGATATAACTAAAGTTAAAGAAATAACTTTTAATTTTCAAAATAAATGGTCCTAAAAACTACACAAATATATGATAACATATAGTATAAAGTGTTATAAATTCACCTTTCCTCTGCTGTTTAGTTGTATTAACATTTTATTCGTCATCAATATATTTGACATGGAACTTTATTTAAAAATAAAATGTATTTTTGTTGAAGTTCTTTTGTAAATTTTAATGTTAATGTAGCGCAGTGGATGACACTGGGTCGAGTCGGCTGTAAGAGTACTTGTTCCCCTGCAGCCTCGTCTCAGAGATGGGACTTTGTTGTCTGCCCTGAGGCCATTTCCTCAAAGGCAGCCTTTCTGGCCCATCTCAGGCCTGGTAACGTGCTGCACGGTGGGTTTTAGTTAACAGTTTTATGCATTTACAAGGGTTCTGTGGTCTCTCTCAGAAATTGCCCTCAGAAATAATGGAGTATCAATTCAAGAGTCACTGAGGGGAAACAAATTGTAACATATCTGCGCTAAAATAATCTAAACCACACATAAATGACTCAAAAAGCTTTTCAAAAGTAAAGAATTTTTATATAATTGTTTATGTTTTGAATTTAGTATTTGTAAAAAAAAAATGCCTTTAATTGCTTTTTATATTTATATGGCATATCAGTATATGGATCCTATTTGCTTACATTTTTTCAAAAACTAGTCCAGTAGCACACACCTTTACAGAAAGTGATGCCTAAACTTTAGTCATTGCAATATTTATTGCAATTGAATTTGTACTGATAAGTAAATCATTAAAACATTGTGAATATTTAAATTATTGATCATCCTTAGCGGTTATTTTAATCATTCATATTTATTATTTTATTTATTTATTTATCTTTTTCTTTTCGCTCATGTATGTGTGTTATATACTTTAATGTTTAATATCTGCTGTAAAAATAAAATAATAGAACGCATATAATAACCAAAAAACTAAAGTTATTGCACTTTTAATTGCTTTATTTAAGAGTGGACAGACATTTAAAAAAAAAAAAAATTCTTTAAATATATATTTTTTACATTTGAAATACTTTTAGCTATCAGTGGTTGTAGTTTTACATTTACACTGCAAAAAATATATATTTTTTAAAATTCTTGTTTTAGTCTGAATATCATTAAATGAAATAAATATTCTTATATCAAAAAGCATTTTTTAGACACGCAAAACTTATTGTCTTGATTTAAGAAATATTATGCCAAAATTCAGTGAGTTTTTCCTTAAAACAAGCAAAATAATCTGCCAATGGGGCATGTAAAGCAATTTTGCTTTAAATCAAAAACAAGATTATTTTTCTTACCCTGTTAACAGATTATTTAGCTTGTTTTAAGGGAAAATTCTGATGAGATAAAGTTAAATTTTTAAGATAGTATGTTAAATGTGGTTTAGTTTAAAACAGCAATAGTAATTTTATGTGTTCCATGTAGACTAAATGTCTGATTAAAGCCCACCAAAAAAGCCTAAGTTTAGGCTATGCTACAGTCAATATTATTATTTTACAAACCTAGTGCATTTTAAAATGTGTTTCACTTTTTGTCCTTGCTTTATCCTTCAAAATAATCATTTTATGTTTTATTCAGTTATGGCCTTTGATTTTTATTTTTTTTTTTTTTTATGTAGCCTGAGAATGCAATGAAAGTCTATGAGGGAGTGCATTTTGCGGCAGGGACATTTTCCAGATATTTAGCGATATCACTGTGTGAAAGGGGCTAATATATTTATCTAGAAAATGCTTCTTGATTTAAGAATTTGTAGATATTTGGAGTAGAATCAAGACAAAACCACAGTACATCCATGTTCACACAACCCAGAAATCTGCTTTGCTGGCATAAAATGCAGCCATAACAGGTTCAAAATGGCATTCCACTACATTTTTGACTTGCCCTTCATACCAAACCTCCTAGACATCCAATTAACATGGCCGTAAATTCAGTTTGTGAAATTTGTTTCTCAGTTGTATACTTCAGCTTCCAAACAGTTTATCAAGCTTCACGGAAATTAAAGCGAGCTGCACTCGTCTGCTGGGCCTTCATTCACGGTCAACACGCTCCCCAGATCAGCTTCAGAAGGACGCGCTGATATAGGCTAGCCTGTTTGGACGTGACATGCTGCTGAAACATTAATGGCCTTCAGTTTGGGGGAGCAAAATGTGATTGGGCAAATTCCTAAAATATTTAAAGTGCGGCTCTGTTAAAGCTTTTACCGTTGGACGCATCACGTCAGGAGCGATGCAGAGTAAAAGCCGGTAATTGGCGTCCCATTCTGGTGCCACTCAGTCACTGAAGTGCTCGGGCTTGCGATCTCTTCCACTCCAGTGCTGTCAGCGGTCAGACGCTTTGATGACTCCGCAGTCCTGGCAGCCCGGAGAGAGCTGTGCTTATGATGGAGTCCAATGCACAAATTCAATCTGACAATGACAAGCCATGTCAGCAGAGGCCTGTTTACTGCTTATTTATTGTCAATAGACGTCTGGTGAGATGTGCTGAAAGTTTGTCCTTTGACAAATGTCACAATTAAGCCGAGAAGATAAATCGCCACCGTTGCACTTTTACTAACCTGCATTTGCAAATAAGGGCAAGCGTACATGTTTTCTCCTTTTACACATTCTTTTCCTTGTGTTTTTTTAGGCATGATCCTCTACTCATTCCGGGAAATGAGCAGATTGAGAGCATGGATGCTAATGTCAAACGATACGACTCTACTGGAATGTTTCACTGGTGTCCATCCAAAGATATCGAGAAAGTCATTCTGGTAGGTGCCTTTCTGACTGCACTTTTATCGGACAAAAACATTCAATTAAGGATGTTCTTTCTATCAAAATTTTCTAAATGTCATATAATACAATAATTTACTAACAGTCAATAATATTTATACAATTTCTGTGCATAACTGATATGTTATGCTAAATAAATTAGTGCAACAACTTAAACACACATGGTTACTTTTTATGAATCGTGGGGACATTATGTAAGTTTTCATTGTTTTTATACTGCCCTAAATAAAAAAAAATGTCATATAATGCAATATTTTAGTAACATCCCATAATATGTATGCATTTTTTGTGCATACATTTAATATGTCCCCCTAAATAAATCTGTGCAACAACTAAAACACATTTTTTGTGTGTGTGTAAATTGTGGTGACACTCTTTAGGTTTTCATTGTTTTTATATAACCTTAAATAAAAAAAAAACATATAATGTAATATTTTATTAACATCCAAAAATATGTATGCATTTCTTGTGCATAACTGATATGTCACCCTAAATACATCAGTGCAACAACTAAAACACACAATGGTTGTTGTTTTTTTGTGAATTGTGGGGACACTGTAGGTTTTCATTGTTTTTATATTACCCTAAATAAAAAAAAGTCAAATAATGCAAATTTTTTTTACATCCCATAATATTTATGCAGTTTTTGTGCATAACTGATATGTCACCATAAATACATCAGTGCTACAACAAAATTACACACACAGGTTCGCTTTTGTGGATTGTGGGGAAAGTTTTTGTGCTGTGCAAACTGTCATTTTCTATTGTCCTACCATAACCCTGCACCTAATACTACCCCTTACCGGAAACTGGGTGCAGTTTTACTTTCTGAGAAAACTCATTCTGTATGATTTATAAGCCTTTTTAAAAATGGGGACATAGACGGTGTCCTCATATTTCACCATTTCCTTTTAATACCTATGTCACACCCATGCCATTATACACATTTGTGTCCTGATATATGTCAAAAATAGTGTATATACAAAATAGGGAATAAATGAGTACACTCCTCACAGATCTCTCTTTAAAATTATTATTTTCTATGGTAGACATGCAATATAATATTTGTACATTAGATTAGTCTGTACCAAAGCCAAATGTGAAGCTAATCTAACAAAACTGTTCAAAAATGTGTAATATGTAATATTACTAATACATAATTTAATATGGAAAAATATTAAATACAATTTTTATAAAAAGGAAAAATTGAGAGAAACATATACAAAAT
>CAIGQZ010032254.1:4625248-4674569 GCA_903798205.1 Danio tinwini | reverse complement strand
TTCCCTTTTAATTACCTATCACTTGATGTGCTTTGGTACACCCTCTGTATTATGCTGCCTGTATATTCCTTTACTTCCCCAGTGTTTGTTCAGCTGAGGGAACAGAACCATTCCTGTGATGTCAGACACAGGGATATTCCAAGATGGTGGTGCCCTAGGTCTAAAAGCTATAGTAAAACATGCCATTTTCTGCTAAATGGTTATATTAAGTTTTGTAATATATATTTTTATTAAAGTGGAAACCAATTTACAAAATAATGTAAACTTGACTGAGTGCTTCATTTCCCCTTTAAACAGATGATTCATCTGAAAAATTTACCTTTTGCCACTTTTCCTAGTGATCAACTAAAAAGTTATTATTTGTTGCTTTACAACTGGGATCGATGACAAGACTTTTGTCAGCTAGTGTACATATAAGTTGAGATATAAGATGTAGGTGTAACGAATTGCATCATACTACATCATCTTAATAAATAGCGTTGCCCTCAGCACCTCGCAGCTTTTGTGCGGTTTGTTAAACTTGCACAGAAGGTGTTATTAAATAAATCAGCAAGTCTTTTGCCAGGAGAAAGTACTACACAGGGCACTACTAAAAGTGCTTTAGGGGCCTTTGAATAAAATACACAAAGTCCAAGCTACATAATGCATTAGTGTTGGAAACAACAGACAAAGGCAGAATTTACAACATGACTTTAAGGTTTGTGTGTATGTGCAACAATAAACACAGAGTTGCACAAGACAAAGTGAGATGTGAGCAGACTGGAATAAAAATGCTCTTTAAAATGACCAAAAGCAATTAAAAGTTTGTATCAAATTAATAATGATGGTCTGTTAATGGACAAGTTTAACATACAGTTGAAGTCAGAATTATTAGCCCCCCTTTGATTTTTTTTTCTTTTTTAATTATTTCCCAAATTATGTTAAACAGAGCAGAGAAATTTTCACAGTATGTCTGATAATATTGTTTCTTCTAGAGAAAGTCTTATTTGTTTTATTTCCGCTAGAACATTTTTTAAGAACCATTTTAAGGTCAAAATTATTAGTCCCTTTAAGCAATTTTTTTTCGATTGTCAGAAAATTGTACAGAACAACCCATCGTTATAGAATAACTTGCCCAATTACCCTAACCTTCCTACTTAAACTAATTAACCTAGTTAAGCCTTTAAATGTTAGTTTAAGCTGTATAGAAGTGTCTTGAAAAATAGTAAAATATTATTTACTGTCATGATGGCAAATATAAAATAAATCAGTTATTAGAAATGAGTTATTAAAACTAGCATGTTTAGAATGTGTTAAAAAAATATTCTTTCTGTTAAACAGAAATTGGGTAAAACAAATAAACAGGGGGGCTAATAATTCTGACTTCAACTGTATAACAAATGGGCATTTTATTTGCAAATTACCATCACTATTAAATGCTGTAAACATCAAACTGTTGAATTTAATTGCCATTAAGTTTTAGATATAAAAATCAGAAAGTATGCAAATATAAACATTGCACAACGCAATTTTACAGTAATGTTTAAATCAAATTATAATTTTATTTAAGCTTTAATATTGATTCATTATAATTAAAATAGTTTTAAATTAAGTACCAACAACTTTTAGTAAAAATATAAAAATGTTATAAAAATACTATTGGGATATTTCTGTATAAACATTATTAACATATAACCCATGTAAACTAAAACATGCACTTATGTTTCAACATTTCTTTTTTGAAAATATTAAGAAATTGAATTAAGTAAATTTGTTTTTACTTAAGTTGCACCACGTTCACCACATAAGCTCTTTTTAAGTCATGTGTATTCCCATTGAATGACGTAATTTCCGATAAAAAGCATGTAAAACATTAAAGTGCTCTAAAATTCTGCAACTAATGCATCTGTATATAACTGTCCTATGAAAGTAAAATGACAAATTACATTTTTAAAGTACATTAAATTACAGTCAGTCACATATGAAAGAGAAAAGAGCAGAAAGGAAAACTCAGTCATGAAGAAATTCTCGTTTTAATTGATGGATATATTTAACACAAAACACTCCTTGATAGAAAGTTAAACTCTTCTTTCTTAAATTGAAAAAAAAGAAAAATTAGGGAGGAAATTAAGGCTGTCAATAGATCGCAAGGTCCTCAATGTAAACTAATCTCGCGGTCATCTCTTTTCTACCGTTATACATGGGAGGAGACTGCTGTAAATAATTTGTTGGAACGTAGCGTTACCATTAATCTAAGTTCGGTGGTGCAACACAGAAATCTTTTGTAATGTGTAAGTTGTAACTTAGTGTTCCTTTAATTTACAACTAGGCTACGCTCTGCTGGTGCAACCGGCCCCAAGACCTTTTGATTTCTATAGACCATTTTGAGAGATGTAAACAATAACAATGGTCCTAATGTATTTCCTGTATAACATTTTTAATTTCCATAGTTCCAAGAATCCAAAATGATCCACATATTGCTAAATAATGTTCTGATGGCTTTTTTAATGTTAAGATTTGATTAAATTGGCTCTTGTTACAGACATCACAACATTGAAATGGTCTATAGTATTTTTTTCACTACTATGGAAACTGATGGGTCTCAGCAACCAGCAATCTTCAAAATATAATTTTGTGTTCAACAGAAGATATACAGTTGATGAAGATATTTTTCCTATTTGATGACAGAATATGAACACATTTTGATTAATATCAAAATATCCTTGCATGTATGTAGTCACTGAATTGTTTAGATGCTTTATAATGTGAAACATTTGTACATTTATCCAACACAATGAAACCTCAATGCAATCAGCAGTACCGTTGCTCATTTTTTAGTTTCCAGTTGCTTTTATATATCAGCTAAAGCAAACTTCTTTTTATTATGTGACTCTGACTGTCACCTCATATCTGATGTCTTCACAATTCACACAACATGAGATGGTATTATTTTCTGCACATTTAAGACAAACTCTTTCTGTTCTTCTTTCTTTTGTTTCGAGCTATAGCGAGAGAGCTAGTCTATTGAACTTCCCCATTGAAAAGAAGGACAACCCCTAAACAAAACCCCACAGCCCTTTGAAAACTTTGTGACCTGAATCTTTTCCTGCGTTCTGTTTGTCACTGTAAAAACTATACGCTTGCATTTTCCTCCAGTCGATGGATGTCAAAACAGGGCCAATGCATTATGCATATAGCATTACTGATTTAAAGTGTTTACTTGTCAGCTTGAGGAAATGCAAAAATGTCAAGTCATGTGAATTCATACTCTTGTCACTCCTGCTTGTATTTCATGGCATTTCACATAAAAGGTTTTCAGGATCCACTTCACCAGTTTTATGGTAACAAAATGAACAGCATATAAAATTTATACCTGCTGCTTGATGGAAGGCAGCAAATGCTAAATATGCCTGAGCTGACCCTTAAAAGCGGACAATCTATGTACTGTTTTAGACTAGCGTGACAGTCCACTTATACCACCACAAACTCTATAGTATGTTCACCACGTTTAACATTTTACAAAATACAGTGCATCCGGAAAGTATTCATAGCGCTTTACTTCTTCCACTTTTTTATGTTACAGCCTTATTCCAAAGTGGATTAAATTCATTTATTTCCTCAATATTCTGCACACAATACCCCATAATGACAATAAGAAAAAATATGTTTTGAAATTGTTACAAATTTAATAAAAATACAAAAAAACATGAAAAATTAGATTAGATTTTAGATTAGATTCAACTGTATAGTCATCACACATGTACAAGTACAAGGAAACGAAATGCAGTTTAGGTCTAACCAGGAGTGCAATAGCAGCAAGTGCAGGATACAGGTATAAGTTATAAAGTGCAGTTATAGAAACACTATGGTGATATTTACAAATGGATGTACTATGAACATTATATACAGGTTGTGTTAGCTATGAACAGAGATTTACAATAGATGGATCAATGTACAGGTTGCTATTAATAATCAGAAGTGTGCAGATAGATAAACATAATTACAAATGTATATGTACAGTGGGTGTGTACATAATTACAAATGTGCAGTGGGTATGTACAGTTCAAATAAGTAAATCAGTGCAATGAATATGTGCAATTTTTAAATGTGCAAATGTTGAGTAGTGCAGTGATTATGAGGAGTCTGAGTTATGAGGAGAGTGGAGAGTGTATTAGGGGGGCAAAAAGTCAGTGGGGGGCAGAGTTCAAAAGGGAGACAGCTCTGGCGAAGAAGTTGTTTTTTAGTCTGCTGGTTTTTGTCTGGGGGAGCCTGAAGCGCCTGCCAGAAGGCAGGAGAGAAAACAGTCTGTAAGCAGGGTGAGAGGAATCTTTAAGAATACTGCATGCTCTGTGCAGACAGTGTTTCCTCTGGATGTCCTCTATGGCTGGCAGTGTGGTCCTTTGTGATGCGTTGGGCAGTTTTCACCACCCGCTGCAGTGCCTTATGCTCAGCAACAGAGCAGCTTCCATACCAGACTGTGACACCGTTTGTCAGGATGCTTTCTATTGTGCAGCGGTAGAAGTTCACCAAGACGTCTGATGACAGCTGGTTCTTCTTAAGTTGCCTTAAGAAAAATAGGCGCTGGTGAGCCTTCTTGACCAGGCTGGAGGTGTTGGTGGTCCAGGAAAGGTCCTTGGAGATGTGGGTGCCCAGGAACTTGAAGAATGTGGATGGGATCATGTGAGCCTGTTCGTCCCTTCCTGAAGTCCACAATGAGCTCCTTGGTCTTGTCGGTGTTAAGGAGCAGATTATTGTCGGTGCACCACGTGGCCAGATGCTGTATCTCCTCCATGTAGGCAGTCTCATCATTGTTGCTGATTAGACCAATCACTGTGGTGTCATCTGCAAATTTGATGATGGTGTTGGATCTGTTCACAGGCCTACAGTCGATGGTAAAAAGGGATTAGAGGAAGGGGCTCAGCACACAGCCCTGTGGTACACTAGTGTTGAGTGTGACGGTGGTGGAGCAGATGTGGTCTGATCTAACATTCTGAGGTCTGTTAGTCAGAAAGTCCAATACCCAGTTACAGAGAGATGTGTCTATATCCAGGTCTCTAAGTTTGATCATTAACTTAGAGGGTATGACAGTGTTTCTATGCTGAAGTCAACAAACAGCATTCGTGCATAAGTGTTTTTATTGTCCAGGTGTGTGAGTACAGAGTGCAGTGCTATGGAGACTGCATCTTCTGTGCTCCTGTTGCCACGGTAGGCAAACTGATGTGGGTCCAGTGTGGATGGCAGAGAGTCTTTCAGATGTGCCAGGACCAACCGCTCGAAGCACTTCATGATGATGGGTGTGAGTGCTACAGGGCGGTAGTCATTCAGGCATGTTGGGCTGGAGTGTTTCGGCACTGGCACAATAGAGGTGGTTTTAAAGTATGTTGGCACAGCTGCTAGGTTAAGGGACAGGTTGAAAATGTCTGTGAATACCTCAGCGAGCTGTTCTGCACATGCTTTGAGGACGCGCCCAGGAATACCGTCTGGTCCAGCAGCCTTACGCACATTGATCCGACTCAGTGCGGTGTAGACCTTTGAGGAGGTGAGTGTAATGGGTGAGTAGTCGGGTGAGGAAGTGATCCTGATGTAGGGTTCATTATTGTCTGTTTCAAAGCGGGCATAAAAGTCATTAAGCTCGTTCAGGAAGGAGACATTTGTGGCTGTGGGTGTGGAATGGCTGGGTTTGTAGTTGCTGATGGCCTGTATGCCCTGCCACATGCGCCGAGGATCAGAGTTGGAAAAGTGCTCCTCTAGCTTTAGCTTGTAACAGTACTTGGCCTTTTTGATGCCCCTCTTCAGATTAGCCCTGGAAGTGCTGTAGGCCTGTGCATCCCCTGATCTGAAGGCAGTGTTGCGTGCCTTCAGCAGGAGGTGCACCTCCTTGTTCATCCATGGCTTTTGATTTGGATATGTGGTGATCTGTTTCTGGGTTGTTACACTGTCTATGGTGGTGTTGATGTATTCCAGAACAGAGGAAGTGTAGCTGTCAATGTCTGTGTGAGAGCCACATGTGGCCTGGGAAGCAAACATACTCCAGTCTGTGTGTTGAAACCTGTCCTGGAGTGTGGAGTCTACCCCCACTGGCCACACTTTGATGGTCCTCACTGATGGCTTCACACGGTTGATGAGGGGTGAGTATTTGGGGGTGAGGAACAAAGAAAGGTGATCTAATTGACCCAGGTGGGGGAGGGGGGTCACAGCGTAGGCTTCAGCCATGTTTGTGTATACATGGTCCAAAGTCTTGTTTTCCCCCGTGTGTGACAGAAAATGTTTTGATGGAATTTGGGGAGCACTGTCTTTAAGTTTGAGTGATTAAAATCCCCCGCAACAATAAAGCAGCCTCCGGGTGAGCAGTCTGTTGTTTGCTGATGGCTGCATGAAGTTCATTCATAGCAAGCTTTGCATCAGCATCGGGTGGTATAATATATGCAGCGATTATTATAGTGGAGGTGAACTCCCGTGGCAGATAAAACGCTCTGCATTTGACCATCAGAAATTCCAGGTTAACAGAGCAATGTCTCTCAACGATGACAGAGTTTGTGCACCAAGCTTTGTTAATATAAATGCATAATCCTCCGCCTCGGGTCTTACCGAAGTCATCCACCGCTCTGTCTGCTCGGAATATGTGATGCTCAGTTAAAGATACAGCGTTGTCTGGTATCCCGCTGTTTAGCCATGTTTCTGTGAAAATCATGACTTTACAGTTCCATAATCTTTTGCTGTGGTTGATGCGCAGTCGAATCTCATCCATTTTGTTCACCAGGGACCGTACATTGGCGAGGAAGATGCTGGGTAAAGAGAGCCGGTGTGGTGTTAGCTTTAGCTTAGCTCTTAGCCCGCCGCGCATCCCCCGCCTTTGTTTACAATCGCACTGCCGCCTTCGAGCACTTCTGCCCGACCGGGCAGAGCGCTCAGCCTCGGGTGTCTGGGCGATCTCTGGGATGAGTCGTAGATTGCTGATAAAACTGTCCGAAATGCACAAACCAATATCCAAGATCTCCTGTCGGGTGTATGATGTAAAGGCATTACTGTTCTGCACGAACAGACCTGAAATGAGCAGGAAAAATACTCCAAAATTGCAGAAACCGGAGAGACGCCGAGCCTCGCGATGTGTACGCGCCATCAACTTGGTCTTATCACATGTACATAAGTATTCACAGCCTTTGCCATGAAGCTCTAAATTGAGCTCAGGTACATTCTGTTTCCACTGGTCATTCTTGAGATGTTTCAGCAGCTTAATCAGAGTTCACCTGTGGTAAATTCAGTTTATTAGACATGATTTATAAGGTCCCAGGGTTGACTGCATGTCAGAGCACAAACCAAGCATGAAGACAAAGGAACTGTCTGTAGACCTCCAAGACAGGATTGTCTCGAGGCACACGGCTGGGGAAAGTTACAGAAAATTTTCTGCTGCTCTGAAAGTTCTAATGAGCACAGTGGCCTCCATCATCCGTAAGTGGAAGATGTTTGGCACCACCAGGACTCTTCTTAGAGCTGGCCGGCCATCTAAGCTGAGTGATCGGGGGAGAAGGGCCTTAGTCAGGAAGGTGATCAATAACCCAATGGTCACTTTGTCTGAGCTACAGCGTGCTTCTATGGAGAGAGGAGAATCTTACAGAAGGACAACCATCTGTGCAGCAATCCACCAATCAGGCCTGTATGGTAGAGTGGCCAGATGAAAGCCACTCCTCGCCTGGAATTTGCCAAAAGGCATCTGAAGGACTCTCAGACTATAAAAAACAAAATTCTCTGGTCTGATGAGATAAATGCCAGGCGTTACATTTGAAGTAAAAAAGGCACTGCTCAACACCAGGCTAATACCATCCCTAAAGTGAAGCATGGTGGTGGCAGCATCATGCTGTGGGGATGTTTTTCAACAGCAGGAACTGGAAGACTAGTCAGGAAAGAGGGAAAGATGAATGCAGCAATGTACAGAGACATCCTGAATGAAAACCTGCTTCAGAGTGCTCTTGACCTCAGACTAGGGTAGGACAATGATCCAAAGCACACTGCCAAATTATCAATAGAGTTCTTGAGTGGCCCAGCCAGAGCCCAGACCTAAATCCTATTGAACATCTCTGGAAAGATCTGAAAATGGTGGTACACTGTCACTTCCCATCCAACCAGATAGAGCTTGAGAGGTACAGCAAAGAGGAAATGGGCAAAAATCCTCAAGAGACAGGTGTGCCAAGCTTGTGGCATCATATTAAAAAAAGACTTGAGTCTGTAATTGCTGCCAAAGGTGCATCAACAAAGTATTGAGCATAGGCTGTGAATACTTATGTACATGTGATTTTTCAAGTTTTTTATTGTTAATGCAACAATTTTAAAAATCTTTTTTCACATTGTCATTATGGGGTATTGTGTGTAGGATTTTGAAGAAATAAATTAATTTAATCCATTTTGGAATAAGGCTGTAACACAAAAAAATGTGGAAAAAGTGAAGCGCTATAAATACTTTCCGGATGCACTGTATGTATTTGTATAACCTGACTTGTGCTAATGTTCTGGTCACAAATGCAAACCTTAGATCTGCTGTGGTCCATTAGAGGAGCAGAATGTGACAGTCTCTTTTTCTTTTCTCTTCCAGGTTTCACCCCTCCAGGGATGGATAGGTCATCTCCTGATAACAGTCCCGTGCACGGCTTAGTGCGGCAGGCATCCGTCACCACCGGATCAAACATCCCCATCATAACTGAACTCGGTGAGACGCGACTCCAGTCTGTACTGCTAACATGTCAAAGTCAAGTGTGATTAGAATCTAAACTCCCCTATCAAGCCACACTGATGTGTTCCCTATAAAGTGTGTGTCTGTGATGTGTGTGAAGAATCTTTCGCTGACTGGGTCAAAGTCACGTCCTCATCACTTGTGCTTTTAATGCACTGGAAGAGACTTATAGGGAAAGAGCAAAAAAAAGAGCATGTAGTAGCAAAATGGATCCATTTATAAATAACAATGAGGGTGGCACTATTCCCATGGTGGGGGGACTCATGAAAGTTTTAGATCTCAGAGGGCACTAAAGCACCAGAGACTGGCCGCTTCAACTCTCCACTGACCCAATTACAGCGTGTTACACCATAAAGAGAAAGGCAGACACTTAAAAACTTCATGCAAAACATGAAGCTCTTCACATGCACACATACAGCATGTTCTGCTGAGATGTGCAGAAAATCCAGAAGTTCTCCTCCCTGAGGGGTTGCAAAGCCTTACATCTGAGACACAGGGATTACTGGGATTTTACAGTTTTTCCTCAATTGCTTTGGCTCAATTCTCCATAAAATTTTAAATTATTTTCAAAACAATAAGTTCAGTTAGCTAAACAATTAGATCATTGTTCACTTCAGACTGGCATTTCTCATGAGCAATGAGAAAATTTATTTGAGCAAATTGCAAATGCAGTAAGTACAATTGTATATAGTTTGAACAAAAACTAATTGCATATGGTTTGTTAAACACAAATAATGAGTCTATTTTCATTTATACTGTCAAATACTTCAGAACTTCTTAATATTTATTCATAGTTTAAGCCATCACATTTAAAACATTTAGTTATAAATCATTTGTATACACACGTTTACACCATAAATATCTGATATTCACATTGTTTGTATTGTCTGCTAACTTGGTAAATGACCTCCAGTGTTGGGTAAGTTACTGTAAAAAGTAATAGATTACAAATTACTGATTACTACAAGAAAATTGTAATCTGATTACATAAATAATTATTTTACTTTAAAGTTACATTTAAAACATAAAATATACCTATAAAAATACAAAAATAAACTGCAGCTCTTTCAGTAATTTAATATTCACTGAAAAACATTACAATGGGTTGATCACAGCAGCTTGACATATTCAAAAGACTTAAAGTGTTTTTTAACTCAAAAGAAGACATTTAGAAGAAAACTGGATACCTGTAACCATTGACATCCATAGTATGAAAAAGCACTGCAGTGTTTGGGTATTCTGTGTTTGTCTGAGGTAATTAGTCTACCTAAATGTGTATATTCCAAAGTATGAAGCGGATCGGTCAGTTCTTGTCACGTCACTCGCCTGGGAAATGCGAGCATGCGCAAAAGATGTGATATGTAAACGGCCACATAAGCAGCTTTATGCTTCTCTTCACATTCAGAAGATACCCTCACTCCCGATCCTGCACAAAAATCCAATTTAGCCTGTTTATGCTGAGTTTTGCTGCCTTGTTTTTGGGCGCCGGTGTCCTTTCTGTTCTAGTGCTGAATAAGTTGCTGGTCAAGTTAAAAGCAGTCGAAAGTTTTTTTAGACTGCATTTCACAGCAATATTTTTGTTTTTATGCTCAATGAAATCAAAGTAATGTTTGTATTTCCACTTAAAAAGCAACCACTATTGTAAGCAGCCATTTCAGCTTGAGTTCTCCAGCAATTCAAAAGTGCATGCTTATTAACTGATGTTGCAGCAGAAAACGTGATTTAAAGGAAGCATTTTTTCTTCTTCTAATAACTATACTTGTAACATAAGTAACACAATTACATTGACTTCAGTAACTGTAATCAAATTACAAAAAAAAATTAATGTAAATTGTTACATTACTGTGTTCCTCAAAAATGTATTTAGAATACAATAACGCATTATTGTGTAACACGTTACACCCAACTCTGATGACCTCTAATTGCAATACAATTTGCACAATCTACTTAACCAATCAAGTTTGGATGCATATACTGTATATTTAGATTGTCCACAGCACAATCACTACTTTTTTTTTTAAATGGAGAACTTCCACAATATTTTGAAGTATTTTGTTTGTGTATTTGTGGTAACATAAGAAATATACAATACAGTAATTGGACAAACAAGATTGCACTTTACATGTCCATTAGTACAAAAATAAATGTACTGTATAAATACAAATGTTCATGTTTTATGCACTATTGACTAATATTGTACTCTTCTCAACAAATATCAGCATTTTTTTAAACCTTTTCCATGGTTGACTGTCATGGTGAAAAAAACAACTAATCATATGATGACAAACACACTTTATGTTTTGGTGTCCTTGGCCATATTACTGACACAATAACTAGGTTTTGAAGCATGAATGGAAGGTTTTGTAACTGCATTTTGCAGACATGCAATAATGTTCTGAAGTTCCAGCAGACATTTTTGACATTTGCACTTATAGTTTAGAAAATTTTAAGACCGTTTCGAAAAATGGGCCAAAGCAATTGAGTTAAAACTGCAAAGTGCTTTATTGCAGTCTTTATTATATGAAGACTCTACATGTTATCTGTCATTAAAGATAGTAGACTAGTACTTGTCATTGAATAATCTAAAAGTGACAGTTTGACTTTAAGTTGAGAATATAATTTCAGTCTCTTCATAATGTCCTTCTGTAATCCAAGAAGAAAATTCTGGGCGTTCTGGAAGAGTTATAAGAAAAATCTGAAGTAAATGTGCTAAAAGTGTATTTGGCTTCTACTTGTTTATATTGATGCTAATTGTTATTTCTTAATTAATAATGTTCTGTTTTCCTATGCAATTTAGATCATGCATACCTGTCAACATTGGGATGGGAATATAAGCCCCAAAAAACTCCCTAAATTACTAAATATGTTCATCTGGAGCTGTTTCATTGTAAATAAACAGTTGAAACGGTCAGAAATATGTTTTTTTATATTATTATTATTACTATTTACAAAGGGTAGAATAATTAGTATACATTAAAAAAAGTTGCAAATAAATTAGCAAACAGTTTAGCCTATTAAAATGATTAGCTATTATAAAGAAATTGAATCAAGTTATCAAATTCCATTAACCTTTTCTTCACTGTATAATTTAGACAATTTGATTAAAGAGCAGTGAATGAATCTATCTAGAATCTAGATTTTTTTTGTTTGATTACATTGAATAACAGATCTATAATGAAAGCATTAGATTGCTTTCCTAAGTTTTTATGCTCATTTAAGACAAAACCCACCAAGATCAACATGTTTATTCTTATAATTATTGTTATGTGTATATGTTGTTCAAATATGCACCCAAAACCCAAAGTGTCCACTTTTGCTCCGCTTTAAATCGTGTGTACAGAATCTTTTTGGGAAACAGCGTCTACTTATCACTATGGAGCCCGTCTGACAGTCACGCACAGCTAAATGAACTGACTGTTTTGAGGATTGCATACAAAGGGCAACGGCGCCTGCAATGGAAAGGAACATAATCCTGCCGTTTTTATATATACTTCTAAGTGTTTTTATAACTAGATAAAGTAAAAGCACAGAACAGCTTCACATTAAGGAGCAAGGGGCATCCCCTGGTGGTTTGGTGGTATGAGTTGCCTATAGGGAGGATTGGCTCTTCAATGTTTATTGCCACCCTTCATAGAAGAATTAAAAATAAGGGAGAAATACCTCCTTTACGGGATGATAGCAGGATAGAATTGTAAAATAAGAAAGAATCCTGTGAAAAAACAGGAGGGTTGACAGGTATGGATCATGGACTGACAGGAAGTTAGAATTATTCATTTATTAAAGAAATAGAGAAGAGTAATTTGACAAAATCTAAAGTATGCCATAGACACATTTAAACAACATAAACATTTTTTACATTTAGTTTTCTGCACAAATTGAAATCTGCTGTCAAAGCTAGCATAAAATTCAATCATACATGATAATTCAACACTACTTTTCGAATGTTTATCAGCAGACTGCCAGCAAACCAGACACATTGAGTTCTCCAGACGAGCGAATCATCGTTCCTCAATGGAGAGCTCTGTAAATCTGGTCTGCTATATCAATTTTGGAATATGTGCGATTGCACAAGAAACATGTTCAGAGTGATTAGTAATTCCGTTCTATATGCTTCATAGTAATCTTCTTGTGCAGTAAGCCTGTGCGATATCCCCGTTATCATGAACAAACACGGCTGAACTGTTCCATAGAGTTTCCCAGAGAAGAGCTTCATCCTGACAGTGTACCTTTAGATTTCTAATCCCACTCTTGACATGATACTCTCGTTTTATGCTTTCTCTGGCTTTGAACTTGTTTCAATAACTGTCTCCCCTCAACACTGTTTTATCATCATTAGCTAAGCCTGGCAAACTACTGCCTTTGGTTTCATTCAGTCAGGAAAAAAACAGTGGAACCAACATACAAATGATAACAGAACTGGGTAAGCTGCGCCTTTGTCCTCCGCTACTCTGATGCACTGCCTCCTTCATCGGCTTGTCTTGATTTCTCTCGCTGCAGCTGAGGCCTGCTCCCATGGCATCACTTTGAACACATTTTTATCCTTAGTTCTGGTTGAAATTGACTGTCTTGTTTTTGGCCTTTTTTTTTTTAAGGATTTTTTTCTTTCTTTCTTTCTCAGAGCATCACTAGGCCTTTGATCATGCGAGTCTGTCCTTGTGGCTGTTTCCATAGCATCTCCCAGCAGTTCAATTCTTTGGCCCGGGCTCCTTTTCATCAGCGGTCTGTCTGAAAGACTGACATTTCTCTTCCTTAGCTCACAGGAAGTCTGGGAAGAAATCAAATTAAAAAAAGAGAGAGAAAAGAAAACAGATCAAACCTTGCTTTAAGCTGTTTATTTTTATTTATTTATTTTGGTGCTGGCCCTAATCTCTGAAGCATAGATTTTGAAAGGGGGGTAAAACAAAGATTGTGTGAGGCTGTGTTCAAACCGAGTGGGATTTCAGGGCATTGTCTCTATACATTGGCCGCTGAGACCGTTTGCAATAGCCTCAAAGCATTCTGACTACTGCTTCTGCTGTCCAACCAAAGATACCAATGTTTAAAAGTGGGTTATTTTATATAAGTGGACCTAAATTGGAACATTTTGTCTGAAAAGAGAGTCCCTTTTTTTCTTACAAAAGCATTTAGGCAGTTGTTCATCATTTAAAATACCAGTTTACTCAAAAATACAAATTCTGTCAGCATTTATAGGGCCTCATGGAGCAACACAAAAGGAGATATTTCAAAGAATTAAACTAGTGACTGCTTTCTGTGCAGCAAATTGTTTTTTCAAGATTGCACAGGCAAACAAATGCCTAATAAAAGTAGGTCATAATTCCTGTGTACTGTATTTAACTTCTTCTGAATCGTGCAGCCATTTTGTGTACAAATAGAAACCTTAAAGTAATCATTACTTTACTTTAATCCTTACTTAATCGTTCACCCAAAAATCTAAATATATAACATGCATTTGGCGGAAGTCGTCGGAAGTCAGTGACTAGAGTTTATCATTTAAAAATTGGAAGTATTTTTGTTACAGAAAGACTTCAATAAGCTTCAAAATATGTGATAACTCCTTCCTGGCATAGGCTTTAGTCTGATGATGGATTTGTGTGCTATTGGTAGCTTCAAAAGAAAAAATTAAACTCCTTTGTATAGTGTGGATTTTAAAAATACACTGACTTTGTTCGCCTGACAATAATTGTTTTGAATGGCGTGAGGGTGAGTAAATTATGGGGTAATTTTAGTTTTTGGATGAGCTATTCCTTAAATCATTAGTAAATCTTCCTCTCTGGTTACTTATTTGTTGGCCCTGTTTACACTTGGTATTAAGGAGATGACATATTTGGTATTGTATTTGATGCATTTGGACATATTTGATATTATATTTAATATATTGTGACATATTTGGTATTATATTTGGTATATTTGGACATTTGGTATATTTGACATTATATATTTGTATTATATTTCATATTATATTTGGTATATTTGGTATTATATTTGGTATATTTGGACATATCAGGCATATTTTGACGTATTTGATATTATATTTGGTATATTTGGACATATTTGGTATATTTGGACATATCTGGTATATTTTGATGTATTTGATATTATATTTGGTAAATTTGGTATTATATCTGGTAAATTTGGGCACATTTGATATTATAGTTGGTATATTTGGACATATTTTGCAGTATATTTTGGACATAGTATATATTATATTTGGTATATTTGGTATTATATTTAAAAGTATTTGGTATTAAGGAAGCAACATTTATTTATTTTTTTAACCAATATTTTATGCCCACTTTCAACTATACAGTATACCTGATTTCTTTA
Source organism: Danio tinwini (assembly GCA_903798205.1). NCBI lineage: Eukaryota > Metazoa > Chordata > Actinopteri > Cypriniformes > Danionidae > Danio > Danio tinwini. The sequence continues at coordinate 4,659,541 of CAIGQZ010032254.1, read as the reverse complement.
AGGGGAAGGTCTAAGGACAGGTACTATATATGTATAAGCCTTTTCTAACAAGCAATAACAAGTTTTAGACTCTGTTTACACCCATACTAAGGGTAATTCACTTGTAAGCAGCTAAACTAAAATGATTCTTAAAGCCAAGTGTAGACAGGACCATATAGTAAGTGAACCAGGTCAGTTTAATTCATTTTCAAATAAACAATTAAAACAATACAACTCAAAAGAACAGTTCATTTACTGTATAAACCTAACAGCACTACTTCTCTCATGCATGTGTAGTAGATCTGAAGATGTTCAATTAAATAATTATTTAAATGTCATGATAAAAATGAGGTGAATATTTGATGACAGAATTTACATTTTTACGTAAACAATCCCTTTATTTTGCTGTACATGCATTCAGGTTATCAGATACAAATTATATTTCAGTCGCCAGAATGCATGCTGACGTGCATGTATTTTAATTTTCTTAATGCTCATTGTTTATTTGACTTCATCCTGTTGGATGGCAAGACACTCCACACTTCTCCACCCTTTGTAAGACATTAGTTGACTCTTCTGCACATTTCTGAAACTTCACTCTCTGTACCGCAGTGAACGACTCCAACGTTCAGTTTTTGGACCAAGACGACGACGACGACCCAGACACGGAGCTGTACCTGACCCAGCCATTCGCCTGCGGTACCGCCTTCGCCGTAAGCGTGTTGGACTCCCTGATGAGTGCGGTAAGTTAGAGGCTAAACAGCTGCCACGTTGACATCTCTTTACTCATTCAAATTCCTTTAAACAGATTAGCGTGCCTAAAATCCTATCAAGAAATTATCCCTACTGAATAAGTAGATTCAGATCCTTTTATTGTGCGAAGGATCCTTCATATTATCTACTAGGCTTCAGATGATCTTTCCGTTGGTATTCAAAAGCAGCCAGTGATTTGGGGAACAAAGCCACCTGTCAAAAGGTGCACAGTCATTTCTCTCCCATCATGGCATGTCATATTGAATTACACGAAGGCATGTCTGACTGCTAATCCTCTGGAATAATGTATAGGAAAGAGACATCCTCCGGCTGCGCTGTGCTTTAGATGTAGGGCTCAGGCGTTACCAGTAGGCAGAGGTTGGTAAATGAAATGCCACATTGATCAGACAGCACTGTCAGCAGAGGTGACATCAAAAGGAAAGTTGTTGCCAAGACTCCTCATATAACGTGTCATGAAATGAACTTTCAAGAGTCTTATTAGATCTTTTAACAAGGTAAGTGCTCAAGTTTTCTTTAATGGCATGCCTTGACACGTAACGTGGGATGCTGTGGGGCGCAGGAGCTCTAATCTCCTAACAGTGTCATCTAGGCTAGATTAGGAAAGATACCTTTTTTTCCCCTTTTCCCTTCTTCGTTGGCGTTTTCTTCTTTCCCCCTCGCCACCTACGGCCACTGCTATCCCGTTATCCATATGATGGCTTAATTCCAGTACCTTTCACTTTGAGTGAAGCTAGAACAAAGCAGCCTTCAAGTGCATTTCACTGTGGACAAAGGTGAAGGCTGCTAATAGACAGCTCTCATCCATCATTCGGCTGAATGCTGCTGTCAGGGGCCTGGAGAGGTGTCACTCCAGCTCGTGGTGACACAGCCCTCTGCTGCTCACACAAACCACCTCATGGTCCGGCTACAATCTTTTATTTTTATTTTTATACCTTAATCATTTGACAACTTTATCATCATCAGTGACATTGGAGAACATCTGATGGACAGGATACTGCAGGGTCAGAGTCCACCTGGAAAGTCTTGGGTAACAAATTTGGCTTGGACCTGCAGTCAAAGCTAAAGTTTTAGGATTTTGAACATACACTACGTATCTCTCAGAATTTTGGTTTCTGATGTAGTTTTAATCATTGAAAAGTGATGTTTAAAAGTGGCAGTAAATGCTAAAGATGATTTAAATTATATATAAATTGTGTGATCTTAAACATAAACATAAATTAGTCCTGAACTAAATGTATTGATTTCCACAAAATATTCAGCAGCACAACGACTTTTAATATTGATTACAACAGTAATTGTATATATTTTTCTAGCAATAAATACTTTTTTATTAGTACCATGTGAAACTGTAATGGATGGTAAATATTCAGTGTTATTATCAGGGACATTTTTAGTATTGAGAATTACTTAGTTAAACAAGGAATAGTTCACCTATTTGCTTTGACTGCAGGCTCAGTTTTTTTTTTGTATTAAGCATTACTCAACAGTATATATATATATATATATATATATATATATATATACAACAGTTCTGTCTGGTTCTTGAATCTGATTGGCTGATAGCTGTGCGATGTTCTGCAAATAACAGCACTCGTCCAGCGTTAACCCTTCACCCTTGTGTATTACTCCGCCCACATACAGCGCCAAGCAGAGGACACTCTTTGACATATTGCTGCTGTTTGACAACATAATGTATTTTGCGGCTTTTAGTCGAGAATGTAGTTGTTTAGATTGCAACTATGCAGTTTATTTATAAGGATAGTGCCCTTTATTTAAATATTTATAATTTCTAACTGATTTATTTGATCTTTGCCATGATGACAGTAAATAATATTTTACAAAATATTTATCAAGACACATCTATACAGCTTAAAATGACATTTAAAGGCTTAACTAGGTTAATTAGGTTAACTAGGCAGGTTAGGGTAATTAGGCAAGTTATTGTATAATGAAAGTTTGTTCTGTAGACAGTAGGAAAAAAGGGGCTAATAATATTGACCTTAAAATGGTTCTTAAAAAATTTAAAACTGCTTTTTATTCTAGCCGAAACAAAACAAACAAGACTTTCTCCAGAAGAACAAATATTATCAGACATACTGTAAAAAATGCTCTGTTAAACACCAATGGGAAATATTTAAAAAAGAAAAAAAAATCTAAGGGGGGCTAATAATTCTGACTTCAACTGTATGTTGTCATTTATTAATAATCATTTATTATTTATTAAAAATTAAACAATATTTTAAATTTCACTTACATCAAATGTTTCAAAGGGAATCAAACAAGACAAAATGTTACAATTTTCTAAAGTTTTTGAATTTGTTTTTATTATTATTGACAAGATGCATTAATCTTTTAAAACACGAGTCAAAACACTGAAATCTCGAATGTGGAAGTGAAAAATAAGTCATGGCTATTAGCAGTGGCACATAAATAACCATGTTACTTTTGTCCCCACAGGAACTCTTGCCATTTAAACCTAATTTACATTTCAACTGAAAAACTCAGGATGTGATAACCTGTAGATTGATCATTAGTGTGACACATAAAAAAGAGAAGCACAACTTGTAATAAGGAAAAAAAAAGAACCGCTACAATAATTTACTTTTTGCACTTAAAAACTGAAATTTGTACTGCAGTCCCAAAATCAGATGATATTTGGCAGCTTTATCAAGGATTGCATGCTGAATGTGCTGTTATAACCTGGAAATCAAATGTTGTCAGGGCTTCAAGAAAATTGTTTTTTTTTACGTCCCACGTTACTTTCATCCCCTATTATTTATATGTAAATATATAAATAAATATATACATTTTCATTTTTAGGTGAACTACACCTTTAATGCTTAATGTTATGAGATATTTTAACTGACTGATTTATTTATTGGTTTTATGATAGTTAAACAAATGATAAAATATAAATAAAAATAAAAAAATCCTTAAATTTAGCTGATTTAAATTTAAATCCTAAATAAATTGGACTAAACATCGCAAAATACTTATTAGGCATACTTGATTGAGTACATATTTTAACAAATTGCTTACTTCCTAACTAGATTTATATCTAGTGTTTCTGTGCATGTTCCATTCCTTTATAAACAAATTGATCACTCCAGTATTAAAGACAAAGTTTTGGCCTGACTCGGCAGTGAATATGACACACATTTAGAAAAAAATGTATCATACAATAAAAATATGACTTTTGGATGCTGGTTTATAAGCAATCATTCTTAACTTGTGTTATGAGATCTATTGTGCATTGCATGTAATCTACTATTAGCTACAATAATAATAAATAAAACGTCCTCGTCTGCAAAATGCTCCCCTGTTAAGTGTAGCTGGTGATACCAAATTTTATTCACAAAAACATCCTAACTAAATCTGACACAACTTTAAAATATATCTGCAAATTTTAAGATATTGATTACTTGCCAACTACATTTTCTGTCACTGGTCTATTCCTTTAAAAACAAATTGATCACTCCAGTATTAAAGACAAAGTTTTGGTCTCTCTCAGCAGTCAATATGACACATTTAGGTAAAAAATTTAATCATACTATAAAAACCCAACTTTTGGACTCTGATGTACAAGCAATCATCCTCAAAGTGTGTTATGAGATCTGTTCTGCTTTGCATCTAATCTACAATTAGCTACAATAATGATAATTAAAATGTCCTCATGTGCAAAACGCTCCCCTGTTAAGCGTAGCTGGTGTTACCAAAATGAATGTGCATGGGGAGGAGACGAGGACGACAACAACAACAGCTGGCGTAATTGCATTCCTGTGTCTCTTCCCTTCCCAGGGAGTGAAATGAGAAGAGACAGATCAGGGTCTAGATAACAGTGTTTGGGACAGCTCCAAAATCCTGACTGTCTTGAGCTGTGACTCTAATGGTGCTCATGTCCGGATGCTCTCCTTTATCCTGGCAGACATACTTCAATGATAATATCCTCACCCTGATCCGGACGCTGGTCACGGGAGGCGCCACGCCGGAGCTGGAGGCCCTGTTGGCTGAGGAGAACGCTCTGAGAGGTGGCTACAGCACGCCGCAGACGCTGGCTAACAGGGACAGGTGTCGGGTCGCCCAGCTGGCCCTCTACGATGGGCCCTTTGCAGACTTGGGGGTAAGTGGACGCTTAAGAGGAGCTGACACGTTTTGGCACTTTACCCAACAGGCCTCGTTCCTCATCCGACACCTTCCCTGCTCGCTAATGCAAAGTGAATGAGCTGAACACGCAAAGTTTGTGGCTTCAAAAAAACTGTTGTAAATCTTTGATGGTATTTCTGCATCTAACTAGAATTCAACGCATTTTATTATAGCTGTGTAGACAGTGCAGTCTTGAAAATGAAAAATTGTTCAGACACCTTCACCATTTCTCACATTATCACAGTTTATTTGCCATAGTCTAGACAATGGTAATCCAATATGACAAGAACTCAGTTTTTTTCCCAGTTCAACTGTCAGAACAAATGCATCTTAATAATATCAGATAACTGACAGAAAGGAACAATATGTAATGGATTTAAGTCGACTAACCTGTTTGTATGACAATATTTAGACAGCTATCAGTGCTTTGTTGCTTCCTACAATGTGGACACTTCCTCTTGGTTTTTAGTGCACTGTATGAAAAATTGTTAGGTATACTTTGAAGTTAAGTTTATTTTGCTATTCTCACTTGCATAAACTACATTGAACAAATTATATCTAGTGTCTGAATGATTTTGGTTTGACTAACATTTTGAACTAGAAATGCCTGAAATAAGTTGAAACATTTAAAGTGCTATTTGTTTTTTTTTTTTTCAGGATGGAGGATGCTATGGAGACTTGTTCTGTAAAGCATTAAAAACCTACAACATGCTGTGCTTTGGAATCTATAGATTGCGAGATGCACATTTAGGTGCACCAAGCCAATGCACAAAAAGGTCAGTCGTCCTCTTTATCCTCAGAGTCAGTAGGGTCAGCAGGCCTGTAATCCAACTTCAACGCTGAAAAATATGTCTATTCTTTTAAACTTTATTTTACACTTAGTGCTCCCAACCGTGGCAGCATAGAGGCCCACCCAACATAAATCAATGCTTGCTTAAAAGAAACATAAAAACAGGCTTTTATTAATTGAAAGAAATCAAAAGCAACTAAGTAGAAGTTTACCAAAAGTAAGCCAGTCATTTGTTAGAAATGATTTTTATTATTAGCATGATTAGCATGCTTTTCACAAAACAAACACATTTTTCAGCATTGATATATGTTTCTAAAGCACCTTATCATTGTATTAGCATGACTTCTGTAGTAATGGAATACTTTACATAAATACAAAATACAAGTTGTTATTTAGATAAATATGTGTGTGCTGGATATATGTAGCATGTATCTACTTGCTAAGCCGTGCCATATCGGTGATGTATGGAATACAGTTTCCGGGTCAAAGCCACTACTCATTTGTATTGAGAAAATATTAGTTTATTTTTATTCATTAAAGTGAATTTTATATAAAATCACAGTGTACAGATCAGTCTCTGAGCAAGAGTTGGGGTCCTGCAGGGACTGGGTCTGGAGGTAAAAAAAAAAAAGGTGGCCTGGCTCCCACCTGGGAGATCAGCCAGCAGGTCCAATAACCTCTGGAGCCAGCTTTATTCTTCCTGGTTGAGAGACAACTGGGCAGCATCAAAGGCTTTGTTTTTCTTATGCGTGGTGATCTGGCCATGGAAGCAAGTGAAGTTAGCGAGCAAGTGCATACTACTGGTGTCCCCCACCTACAGAGCTACACTCACGTTGATGTCATAGACCCGTCCAGGCTTCTGAAGGCCTCTTCAACCTCCTGGATGGAGGTCAGTTAACTTGTCAGGAATCCATAAAGCCGCCACTGGTGTCTGGATTGGACTCGAGGTTATCTGGCAAAGGCAGTATCCTCATCAATTAGACTTTTCCAACTAACCTCAAACACCATGATTGGTTTAAGTAAGAGCTGTTGGTGCCCCAGAGCAAAATTGGACAAACAAGTTAGTGTACCTGCCATCCCCCATCCAAGACAGAGGGGATGGTTGGGTACACTGACTTGAATGGTTTAACTAAGAGCTGTTGGTGCCCCAGAGCAGAAACCAACAAAAAAGGTCAGTGTACCCACCATCCCCAATCTAAGATGGAGGGCATGGTTGGAACACGACTGAACACACCTAGAAGGGCAGGGATTTTTCTGCCAGCGGTCAGGTGACAGCATACCAGGCTGACCTTCAAGATCAACCTGCCTTCTTTGACCTGCTTACTTATCTCGTGCACCACAACATTCCAGCGTATACTGTCAATCAGAGCTCTGACTCCCCTGCGTATCAGCAAAAGGGCAATGCTGGAGAGGCGGCGGGGTTTCCGAGAGGTAATTAAGAACTGAGCCACGTTCTTGAAGTAGAGCTGTCTGGTGGGCTTCACCATGTGCATGCGGTCCAGCAGCGCAGCCTGGTTAAGAAAAAGGAGGCTTGCTGGATCAAAATGCACTTTTACCATGTATCCAAGGAACACCTTGATCCTCGTCAGCTTGGACGTCATATTGTTTTGCAAATGGGCAGAGGGGTCGCTGCCCAGTTGAAAACCCTTAAACTCTTCCAAAAGCTCGTCTGCAGAATGGGGATGAAAGTCAGCCGTGATATACCTCCAACAGAACACAGCTGAAAACATACTCAACTTAGGGCTGGAACATGGTCTGGATAGGGATGCTGGGGTGGGTTGTAGACTTCAAGAGGCCCGGCAGGCGTAGGACCTATGGCTACCTGCCCAGCCCCTCGCCTGGGGATGGTGGTGGTGCAGGAGGCCTCATCCTTCCCCTCCGCAATCAACTTGTGACTTGACACCCAGGGCATACCTCTCTCCGCCTGCTTGCTTACAGCTGGGCCTTATCTCTCACCCTTCCTGGGCTTGTCTTTGGCTGCCAGGGGCCCCTGCTTCTGGAGCATTTCATCCATGGCTAAACTGAGACTAACTCTGGCCGGGAAATCATCACCTCTGGGGGCGAGAGTTCCTGTACGGGGTCCCTGGATGAACACCCATTCTCCAGCAATACCTGGGCACCCCACACTTAAACCTAGGAACACGTACTTTGATAACTGCATGCCCCAAAGTGCCTGCTGCTCACAGCGTTATCGTTTGAAGTTGGCTCTGATGCACCAATCGCTCATAATTCCAATGGGAAACAAACACTCTTTTTGGAGCCGCTCAGTATGCCTGAACACCCCTGGATGGTGCCCTTCCAGAGACAAACCAGACACCAGAATTAGCAGGAATCAGACACTTTTTCTGGGATGTCACACAACCTCCAATCGGCAGTGGGTGAAGCAGGCGGAAGACAGCCAGAACCTGTCCGCGATTTCACGTGTCGTCAAAATCCTGTCAGCAGGTCAGAGATAAATAGGGTCAAGCACATACCTCCAGGGGCGGTAAGCCGGGAAAGGGGGGCCTCCAGGCTGGTATGGCCTGGCGTTTTGGGTCTGGGTCTACAACTTAAGCGGTGAACGTTGTCTAGGTTCGTTCCTGCGAGCCCACCAGTGAGACCCACCATGCCCCAATTGAGGGTTGGATGCTGAAAACTTTTTGTTCCAGAGAGCAAAAAAGACCCCCATCCATTTTGACTTTAGAACTTCCTCCAAGAACAGGATTGGGCACCCCTGCTCCAGAGTAATCACAAATTTAAAATATATATTTTTTACTGTAAATACATAGCGTTGCAATAAAGAATGCATGACAATCTAGCTGAAGAAAACAGATCTTCTAGTTTTACTCACTTTTTAATGTCATACTGTACATGTATTCTTGTAATAATAGTTCCCATCAATGGTACAGGGTTGTCAATTTGTTTCAATAGCCCCCGTTTTTCACTAATGAGGTATTTTATAGTATTAGGCCTAACCTGTTAAAAATTCTCAGCACACAGTAAAATAATGCATGTTCATTAAATACCATGACAGTAAGCTGAAATTTTCTTGGCTGAAAGACATTCATACCTGTTACTTTCAGGGCTATATTTTCAAAGATTTCACAAAGGCTTCAGCTATTCCTAACTGTCAGCTGGTACAACTTTGGTTTAATCCAAACATTAATCTGGGAGCTCTTTAAACAATTCAGCACACAAGTCTTGTCTTGATGCATATTATCCATCACACAATGATGTATGGCTGAGATGATGGGTCAGACCTTATCAAATGATTAATTGCATTAAGAAACAATGCACTTACCTTCTCAGATCACTATATAGTGATTACATTCATCTTATTTAATATTATTAATGAATTTTGTGTTTATAATATATTTATAAGCAACATTTGACTATTCAAAATAATTGTGAATTTGAATGATCATAGTTGACAGTGTCTGTGACTTGTCATTGTATCTCCCCCTCCCAGCTTTGGATGGCTAAACTATATAAAGTGCAGAAATAAAAGAGTTTTACCTTTTAGCAGATGGCTGAACGTGTGCCGTTTTCCCATGTGCACAGATATGTCATCACAAACCCGCCTTATGAGTTTGAGATGGTGCCCACGGACCTGATCTTCTGTCTGATGCAGTTCGACCACAACGCGGGCCAGTCCCGAGCGAGCCTGTCCCACTCCTCCCATTCGTCCCATTCCTCCAGCAAGAAGAGCTCGTCTGTTCACTCCATCCCCGCCACCAACCGGCAGAACCGCAGCAGCAAAGCACGTGAAGCCCGTGACAAACAGAAGTAAGTTGGCTCTTTAACCCAGCAGAGTGTATGTACTGTGCGTTCTGTGGTTTTAGCACACTCGGCACAGATAGTATGCTGTGTGTGTGTTTGTTTCCAGCGTTCTGTTTGTGCCATTGTTATGTGCATGTGGCCCCTTGCCTTGACCACACACAAACACTCTTAGCTCAATGATCATTGCCTCATCACCAGTGCACCTTAACTAGGTCCATCGCTGCTGCATTTGTACAAACACAACTTTAAACAATCAAACAGAGGACTGCATTCAGATCAGCGTTTAGAGGGACCAGTTTAAAGACTACATTTCTCATGTTAAGGTGAAGGACATGTACACAAACATTTGTATGAAACAAGGGTTGTTCACTTACATGACAATGGCTGAAAATAAATGTACTATTATCATCATTGGTTAAAGTATATAATGCAAATTTGTGGAAATGGTGCCGTGTTGCGCATGCATATTACATGTTCAGACTATAAACGTGCGCAAGTACTTCACTAAACCTACAATATAGGGGTCTGTTATTTGTACATGGATTTGATTTTTAACAAGATCCAGGTTAGTTTCGTTCTTTAAAGGTCTGACTCAAACCCGCTCGGGAGCAGGCATATTTCATTTAAACAGGATTAGATTGTAATTTTAAGCAAAAGTGATACTGGAGGTATGTGCCAAACTGCTGATATTTTTACATTAGCACTGTATTAAATTGGAGAATATAAAAATATTGTAAAATTATACAAAAAACAACAACAAAGGTAGGCTACATAATCTGTCACAGCACTACCTTTTCAAGGGGTTTATATATCTTTTTTGTAGTACTTTTTTAGTGACTAATGTGTACCAATATGGATCAGACACAGTGTATGATAATAGACATGTCCAATATTCTTATTGAGATTTTTCTCCAAAGTAAACATATGATGTACTGGAGGCATGCACACAAAATGTTAACAGCTAATATGCGAGTTATTTGATGCATCGCCAGAGATGATTTTTAATGCTGATGATTTTTTTATGCTGAATTTATTCAAATGAAGGCCAGCTATGCCTTATACCAATGAATTAAGAAAGTTTAATACTGTCAGGTAGAAAATCCCCTCTAATAATAAATAAATTGTTAAATGCTGTACTCTTGACACATGAAAAATGCCTTTACAAATAGCTTACAACAAAGTTTTGCGTTCCATTTACTACGTTGTCATTTTGCTCACATAACTGACAATCATTATGCTGCTGTCTTGGCTCTAGACTATCGCTACATCGCTGATCAGGATTTTGAGGATTGATAGATCCGTCCTTCACAGCACACGCAGTAATATCAGATCAATCCATTCACATATTTTAATCTGATTCTCAAAAATCTTGTTTGAAGAACCAAACTAACTAGTTATCATGATTAAACGATACAAGATTTAAACATTATTTAGTATAGACCCCAATGGTCCGTTCTACATACCTCGCTTAATTGATCTAAGATGATTTGGCAGATTATGGATCTTTTAAGCTTGATAACTGATCTCTGGCTAATTTGGTTCTTCAAACAAGTTCACAAATCAGATTTAATTGTCTGGATGAACTGATCTGAGATCACTGCGTGTGTTGTGAAGGACAAATGTTTTATTTATTTATTATTTATACAATGATTGGCTGATGGCACAGCAGCGTAATGACATCATTTGATTAATACAAAAATTAATTTTTAAATCATTTTGTGAGCAAAATGACAAAATTTGTAGTAAACGATTTGTTAAATATGATACGCAATAACTTTCCACATTTGTTGTGGGCTGTAGTCTTTGCACTTTCAGCTATCTAGAGTATTTAGCTCTTTATTTAGCTTTACTTTTGGAGTGAGCTTTCTTTATAGTAGGCCTATTCAAGATTCAAGAGGCCTAACTGGCTGTTTACATTCATTTTACATAAAAAAAGCATTTTGATATTGGTCAAGGTGTCTGCAAAGCACTAGAATATTGGCCATGCCTATTATCATACAGAAACTGTACTAAAGCTGGGTCAGTACCTAAATAGTACACCTTTGTATAAAATAATCCATATTAATAAATGTTCTCTTTGAAACCCCTATGACAGTTTTTGTACTTTTATTTTGAAGTGTAAATTACATAATTTTATTTAAAACTTGAGCTACCAGACCTGTTGCTATAACAACTGTCGGGTGAGTTTTGAAGAATGAAATTATCCTAGATCGTGTCAGATTGTCAATAACCAAATCCAGCTAATTGAGTAATCCACGTACAAAGAATGGACCCCAAGACATAGAGTATATTTGTAGGCATGTAGTGTTTTTTACATCAGGGTTGTCAAACTCAATTCCTGGAGGGCCTCAGCCTTGCACATTTTAGTTCCAACCCTGCTTCAATACACTTACTTGGCGGTTTCAAACAAGCCTGAAGGACTCAATTAGTTTGATCAGGTGTGTTTAATTAGGGTTAAAGCTAAACTGTGCAGAGCTGCTGCCCTCCAGGAACTGAGTTTCACTTTGTTTTACACAGGGACATCGCCACCTACTAACATGAGTAACGCTGTGTTATTAGTCATTTTTGCGTGTTTGTGGTAGGGCTGCACAATATATTGGTTCAGCATCAATATTCCAATGTGATCATTTGCAATAGTCACATTGCGAATTGAGTCTGAACTATAATTGATCACTTTGCAAGTGTCTTTTGAGGACTGTGAGGGTTTTAAAGCATTCAGGCATAAGAAAATGTAGTGTTTGTAACTTTCAAAAAATGAATAACGATAAATTGTATTGAATTGTTTATAAAATGAAGACAATGCAGAATTATTTGATTATTCAATTACTGTATACCTTTGGACTCTTCTGAAAACAATCTGTTTATTTAATTAGCATATTTTTCCATACATATAATTTTTTTATTGTTGTAGATTGTTATATTTTATGCACTCCCCTACAGAATCATCCCAATCAATCTAAAATGATAAATTCTTTCCAAACAGTTTTTCAATTCTGGTGAAATCCTATGTATTTATATTGCATAATAAAAAAAAAAAACACAATGTATTACTTTCATATAGTGTAGCCCTAGTTTGTGAGAATGAGAAGAATTTTTGACATTGTCATGTAAACACACCACAATTTATGATATTACTTTCATAATGATTAAAAGTCACCATTTGTGGGTCCCATGCAGATCTCTAGAACTGTGTAGTTAAAATGAATTCAGCTTTATATTTATCCAGGTATTTCCCATCAGCATTTGTCAAAAGGCTAAATTCATGGCCACACATTAGAAAGCATTAATTCATTTCTTGCCTTCCTGTTTGTCCAATCATTGTTACATGTTGTGTGTGAAAAAACTGCAAATTGCATCATCATGTTTTTAATCTGTGTTAGTGGCTTATTTTTAGTTCTGCTCTAGTGATTTGTTTATTTTTTATGATTCAGGTAGGGTTTCAAGACATTATCATAGCATAAATAGTTTCACATCATCCCCAAATGCTTTGCAGGTGCACAAGTCTTTCTTTGAAGCATTGGATCATTTAATTGTGAATTATCTAATAACGCATAGCGTTTTTATCATCCACAAATGCAGTCATCATGAAGAATTAAGAAGCTGCAAGGTATTATGGGATGTTGTAAAACCCTGCATTTATTTCAGTGCCTTTTATGATGCGTGCCTTAAAGTTATAATTCAAGTTTTAGAGTTTGTAAGTATTCCCTTCACCTTAGAGAGAATAATAATCAAGTTGAGAAGTAAAAAGCCTTTTAAAGTTAACTAAGCTGAACAATTGAGTGTTAAAATTACTTTACCAATTACTGAAATTACATCAGTAAGATTTAAGAATATTCCCCATTACTTTAAAACGAAGATGGTTATTTGACATTGCATACTAAAAATGTAGGAATATGATGTAAGTTATTCTGTTTGAGACCTGTTACTTGCCTTAAAACTTACGTAGACCACTTTTTTTTCTAAAGTGCAACAAGGATGAATAGAATGGGCCCAGGTATGCAAGTTAATGATTCTGCATGATACAGCACCTGTTGTGGGATCTTTTAATCATAACTTTGTCCTTTTGTGGAGCACTGTTATGAGAGGGGATTTTAATTTGGCTTTCCAAGAAAATCATGCCTTCTTTTCATCTTTGCTTTCTAAGTGAAAGCAAATGGCTGCTGCTGCTACTGCCTAACTCTTGTCATGCTCAGGACCATCCCAGCATTGCATGCGGTCGACTACCACCCTCTCTCTACCTCTGTCCATCAGATAGGTTTCCAGTGATCTCTCTTTCTCAGTAGTCCCCTCTTGTTTTCATTTAGCTCTCATTAGGTTTCTTTTCTTTATTTCTCTGAGACAAACTGCATTGTGTGAGAGGTCAGTGTGTCTGCACATTGTTTATCAAAATGCAACCAGAAACTATCAAAATCATTTGAGTAAATATAGTGTAAGAGTTTCTCAACCATGTTCCTGGAGGACTACCAGCTCTGCACGTTTTCCATGTTTCCTTAACCAGATTCAGATCCAGATCATAAGCTCATTAGCAAAGACTGAAAGACCTGTAATGGATGTGACAAACAAAGGAGACATCCAAAACATGCAGTGCTGATGGTTCTCCAGGAACGTGGTTGAGAAACATTGCTGTAAACTACACATTTTTGTTCAATTAATTAATTTATACAAAAAAAATGTAATAAAATAATAAAAATTTTGATAATTTAGCTTTAAGCAAGCAAAAAGTTAAGTCTATGATTTGATCTCCATTGCCATGATTAATGTGTTTCTTGTTTCTTAGGCACAGTTCTTTTAACACTAACTGATTGTGAAGCTTTTTAAACACTGTCAAAAGATCTATGCCATGGTCCTATACCAGGATGACAATGACAAGATTCATCAGGCTTCATTTTCACTGGTGAATTAAAACACCACTGAACGTTTGCATCTTATATTTCTTCCAACCTTATTAGGAAATCTACATACTGCTTCAGAGTGAAAATAATTATTGCCAAAATTCTACATGCTAGAAACACATTATTCACTAGAATAAACATCCAATCATAGATTATAAAGGTGTTAGTTAACCTAAAACTGACTATGTTGTTTCAAACCCTCTGAGACCTTTGTTTATTTTTGGAACACAAATGAAGATATTTCAGAGGAAAACCAGAAGCTCCCTTATCCTCCATCAACACCAATGGTCCTGTTCAAAATTCAATACCAAAAGTATCCACAAATTTGTGTGTTTTCAGTGGTACAATCAGAATTTGTGCACTGATTTATAGTCCGGATGCTCATGCACAACTTCCTCTGTTTGAAACAAAGCATGGGCATAGATAATGCATCAGAGATGCATTTAAGAGTGATATGTGAATGCACACCCTATACTAAATCTTAGGGAAAGAATCTGTAGAATAAAGTCATTATTTTTGTTTAATGTTTGCACAAAAGTATTCCTATAGCTTGTAAATATTCCGATCAACCACTGAAAAGACATAGACTGTTTTAAAGAGGTTTTTGGTACCTTTCTGGACATTTCCTAAAACCATCGTTAGCCAACTAAAGTCGCTACAAACATAGTTCATTAATTTGGCATTCCAACATACATTTGCAAACTGTGTGGCAAACTTGTGTTTACAACCACACCTCTAGAGCTGTAGTTAGAAACAAATTTCCTGATTGTGTTCTATTCCAAGTTATCTCCCTATGCCCTATTTATTTACAACGTTCCAACATTTAAAAAAAAAACAAAGTCATCTCTCTGTAATTTGCTTTCAAATTATTTTTACAGTTCAGTTTGTGTGATCTTCATATTGACAATTGCACTCCCCTGAATGGTTTGAATGTGTCAAATTGTAAAAGTAGACTTAAAATAAATAAATAAACAATATCCTACTTAATAATAGGAATTAATATGGAAAGCGAGTGCTTGTTTTTATCAAAACGAATATTGGAATTATTTCAAAACATATGTGTAAAACTATATAATTTGCACAAAAAAGCATGTTTTTTTTCTCTAAAGTTGTTACTCTACCCCGTTTCATTATGGATGTTTTACGTTATAACTAACTTTGTTCAAACGATGGATCTGCGACAAAGCAGCTACGGTTTTGGAAAACACTTGTCACTACATAGTTTTTTTTTTCTCTAAACGATACATCGTACTATAATAGTTTAGACACAAGTTATGCCATTGTTTGGGAAACGCACTCCTGGTTGGGAACCTTGCTGTCTATGAAAGATGAGTGAGCTCTCTGATTTAATAAAAAATATCTTATATCATTTGATTAACCGACATTTCAAATTTTTCATGACACATCAGTGACTGTTATCATTATTGCCACTTTACGCTGCGCCTTCCATCTTTTAATGGAAGTAATATTACTGTATTTCTCATGGCTTACGGCTGCGTCAATCTACAAAAAAAAAAAAAAAAAACGTAAATTCGAAACCGTTTAAAAAGTTCCCTACTCAAACCTGGCGAAAGTGGTTTTACGTTCCGCTCAAAGATGAAATTCAGCTCAAATATTGTATGAGAGGGGATCCATGATGAGAGTCCCCGTGCTGCTGAAATTGGCTCTTTTAACCCTTGCGGAGCCACAGGATGTCTTGGGGCGATGTAAGTGCCAGCATCAGTAGTAAACTCAGGGGAACGGAGTGAGGTGACTGACTCCTTGCACCACCTCAGGCGCAGCTCCACTCACATCAAACGAGTACGGCGTGACACTCTCCCCCCGCGGCTCACCGCAGCCTGACACTCCAAGGTGTGCAGCACATTTCAACTTGCAGGAATAGTTGGAGTGCTGGAAAATGACACCGCCTAGGAGAAATGTGATGAGGACGTACTCTAAGTGTGACTTAAAGTTTTCAAATGAAACACTTTCCAATAAATGACCTGTAAACATGCTCAGATACATGGCATGATACAGTCATTCCTTTTGGCTACAGTATGTCCTTGTTTAAATGCTTTTACATACCGTACCATCTCATGAAATCAGTAATACTGTAGGTCCAACAATGTGTGTTTCACCCTGTGTTCTTCTGAATGTGATCATGTATAAAGTGTGAGAAAGAGAGCGTTGTCTTTTTTTTTTTTTTTAGAGAGAGAGAGAGAGATATGCATGACCCTGCTGTACAGATCTGACATTAACACTATGTTTCTCATCTTCTACTTGTCTCCTGCCCCGGCTGTCTCCCAGAAAAGAGATGGTTTACAGATGAAGCAGAAAACGTATACCCAAGGAACATTCAAATCAAGCCTATGAGCACTCACATGGCCAACCAAGTCAATCAGTACAAATCCACTAGCAGTCTGATTCCACCTATCCGAGAAGTCGAAGATGAATGCTGAACGAATCCCCCGGCCTTTCTTATCACTGAGGGAACTTGGGTCATCCTGCTGTAAAAGACGAGCGCTATTCGTGAAACACTGACTGTGATGACGCCGACACATTGTTCTTCCCTTGTTCCACTCGAGGGTTCGAAGCGATCGAGGACTAGAAGGGACTTCCTATGTGTATACCTTTAATGTTACTTCCATACTTTTGTATATGTATACATAGTGATGTACATAATGACAATCAAGTAAGGATTGTACAGCCCCCTAGCACTTTTTGAAATTAACAGGCGAAAGAAAAAAAATTGAAGAAAAAAAAAAATACTTCCTGTGATTCTTTGCAATATCTCTCCTCTGCTGTGACCTGACTCCATGCAGAGGGCGCTATTATGGAGGATGAGGGTCACCCTCGCTCACTTCATCCAAACACTACCCAAAGATCAGCCCCATCGATTGAGTCGTGTATCTGTTGTCCATTTGGTTTTTGCACTACCATTTAATAACTGACGAAAGAGTCAAAGCTTTCCCTCGCTTCTCCTCTGAGTTGAGGGCTGACATCACAGGCTGAGGCTGTTAAACGAATGGCTGTGTTTGTTTGGTGCATGGTGTGTGCTGAAGGCTGCCCGAAGTAAACCGAGGCTCAAGAAAGGATGCCCATTTCCATCCCCGCAGACTGTTTAGGCACATGGAAATGTTTGCAAATGGCCATCCCCAACGTAGCTCTTCGGAATTGGCAATACACTGAGGATATGCACTACTTCTGTTGACGTCTTTCCATCATCCATAACTGCTAGTGATCGAGGCTTCTAATGTTTGTCTGCGGCTCTGCTATTAATACGACTGAATGAAACACTAATATCACCTGCTGATAATTCAACAATGATTGAGCTTTAAAAACTCAAACAATCTTTCCAATGTATTAAAAATGCCACATATTGCGAAAAGTGGGCACCGACGGTTCCTCCTTTGGGTGTTGCCACTGCCTGGCACAGGGTTGGCACAGGGGTGGTAAAAGTGCTTGGATGTTTCCTGTGACCAACCGTGATGCTCAAACACACAAGCTCAATCATATTGTTCAATTATCAGCCAAAGATGTAACTTTGCTGTGGACTGAATAGATCTGATTATCACTCACTTCTACACCTTAGAGTAGAACGTGTACTGATACAAATGCTTCACAGACCTTTGAACTTGGCTTCAAGTGCTCTGTCAGATTTATACATAAGTACATACTTATTTTTTATCCATGAGCGTAATCATTTTGTACTTATTTTTATACATATCAGAGAACTTTATTTCGAAATGTATCTTAAAGATATCTTACTAGCTACAGTGCGCAGCGGCGGATGGGTTTCTTCAGTTTTAGCCCCTTACATATCACGTAACATCAACCGGGACACGTCAAAGATCTGTGAACCCGAGTGGAATTCAGCTTTCCATCAGCTCACACGGGCTGCTTTGAAGGACCTACTACTCAAACATGCTTTCATTTTCATAAGCTAACAGATGAATGACTACTCACACTTTTGTGTAATTCCAGGTAAAGCGATGTTGACATGAACTCACGCATGAGGAGGGGGCTCTGCTCTTTCTGTCATAAGGTTACGATAATATTAGTGATGTTTGGCCTAAATTAGGTCTCGCTATAGAGGAGAGCACGCTGATGCTAATAGCCATATCACTGTAGAAAAGAGACATTGTCCATCCATTAAGCGAAAGAATAGAAATCTGTTGTATAAATTCTGCCCATTCTAGTCCACGTTTATTTTCTTAAGTAAAAAAGGATCTCAGCTTTATCGTTTGTCTACTGGACAATTAGGCTTTGTCCTGAAGTGATTTTCTGATTGTGATTACATTGGTGTTACACTTTGTAGCAAGTAGATTTCTTAAAAAAATAAATAATAATACTAATGTGAGTAAAATGTATGTAAAATTGGATTGTTGACATACTTGCTAGCCTGAAAAAGACTTTGAGCTTAAAAAAAATCCATTTGCGTTAAATGTCTGATATTTTTATTCTCCATTCGGTCCTTTTCCTGTAATGAAAGCGCATTACAAAGGAAGGCCGATCGCGCAACAGCAGGTTTCATTTGATGAGAAGAGTGTAGATGCAGAACGCAAACTAGCTCTTTTATATAGGGATAATTAACCATTTTACATTCCATTTTGTCATCCGTTACAATCACACACAGTTTGAAAATGTCAAAACGGCTTGTTTGTTTACAGACTTTCTTTCTTTCTCTGTCAAAACACATTCTCAGGTAGCGATCCTGACGACTAAACAAAAAGCAGGCTTACGTTTTCTTATGGTTACCTTTCGAGGCGATACAGCTATTTTCTGCTCCATTGCAACAACTGTGCAATATTTTTGTATCATGCAATTTATTTGTACATCTTGTGAAGATACTAGAGTGTACACATATCAGTGCCATGAAATGTATCCGTCTACTAGCATCAGTCAGTCATTGGTCTGGATGAATAGGATGGCGACTAACACTGGCATGGAGAACATCCAAGCCATCTTTGCCTCCATGTCAGGACAGTGCCAGGCAGTGCAGAACCACCAAAGGAGGAACAGCGGAAGACCCACTAGAGCGAAAAGTGGCATTCAGATGGGCACATGCACGTGTGCGAGCTGCTGAAATCCAAGCACCTTGATTATAAATACTGAGGGGAAAAAAAAGACCACAATGACTGAGTGATGCTATGTAGAACTGACTATGATGGCTCATCTGTCAATGTATTCAAGAGTGTTTTAATTAAAGTAACATATAAAGCAACCTTACTGATGTGCTACTGTATGTAATACACAACTGTCATATTTTGGCTACTTTATTCTACTGTAAAGGAAAGAGTTACATTTATAGAAACTGCTGTATAAAGAAAACACACTGTAACAGAATAGAAACACTTGGAGGGAATTAAGTCTTAACATGCTGAACTTGCGTATGGATTACTATTTTGTTGCTGTCTTTTCTTCCACTTCAATAAATGATCAAAACATCCATCTATACATGTAATTATTGGCATATTCATTACAGGAAAAAGAAGTTTGTGATAGCGGAATATGACTGATATGATTGGAGGACGTGATGGTGCTGAGCTGATCTACCTGACTCTGTCAAATATAACCTGCTGATAAACATACTGTCTTGTACAAAAAGTTTGTACATAAATTGTACATGGTTTCTTTTTGTATTTTCTCAAATTAAAATGGATGTATTTGTGTTCTACGGGTGACTGGTATATTGCCTCATTACTTGATTAACACTACATTTGATTGAAAACACACAGCTTTGAATATATTTCAAAATGCAATTTTGGCAGTACAAGTCAATTATATACATGTAATTAGGGCTGTAACAATCGATTATTTTGATAATGGTTTAACCTAATGATTGTTAGAAAGATTAATCAGCTCAATAATTTGAATGACTAAACGGCTTTGACTGTTATACATTTCATTCATTCATTCTCTATTTGGCTTAGTCCAGCGATGCTCGAACTTGGTCCTTGGGGGCCGGTGTCCTGCAAAGTTTAGTTCCAACCCCAGTTAAACACCCTTAAACCAGCTAATCAAGCTCTTTCTTGCTATACTAGAAACTTCAGGAAGGTGTGTCGAAGGAAGTTGGAACTAAACTATGCCGAGTTTGGTCACCCCTTTATTATTCAGGCCACAACAGAATGAACCACCAACTTATCCAGCATATGTTTTACGCAGTAGATGCCCTTCCAGCCACTACCCAACACCGGGAAACACCCATACACTCTTGCATTTACACACATACATACATACACTAAGGCCAATTTAGTTCATCCATCATATAGCCATATCTTTGGACTGTGGGGGAAACCGGAGCACCTGGAGAAAACCCCTGCAAACACGGGGAGAACATGCAAACTTCAGATAGAAATACCAACTGACCCAGCCAGGGCTTAAACCAGTGACCTTCTTGCTGTGAGGCGATCGTGATACCCACTGCGCCACCGTGCATTGTTATACATTTGTGCATTATTTTCCACAACAGTATTATATTGATGCACATACTGATAGATATTGCCAATATTTTATTGTACTACTTAGATGGATATTAAAATCAATTACTTTAAAGTTCTCTACAATAAATGGTGGCATTAGTAAAATAAAGATGGCAGCATCATGGGCACAATATTTAAGACAGGTTTTCATTAAAGTGTTGGTCAGTTTGTCTGCTCGACAGTCTCATTTATTTGCACTGCAGTAAAATTGAAGTGAGATGCATAAACAGAGAAATGCTTCTCTTAAATTTAAACAACAAATAAGTAAATTAGCTTACAGATGTTGTATATGTTTTTCCCAGTACAGGGTTGTGGTTGGAACAGCATCTACTGCGTAAAAAAATATGCCAGAATAGCTGGCGGTTCATTCCACTGTGGCGACTCCTGGTAAATCAGAGACTAAGCCAAAGGAAAATGAATGAATGAATGTTGTATATTTTGCAGAATATGGCAATATATTTACAATCGTAATACTAATATTGTATATCATGACAAGTATCTTGATCTAGAATCAAGGGGACCTTTCCTTTGGCGATTCCCACCCCTAATACAGTATACACAGTTTTGGAAGCTTTAAAATAAATCAATTGATTCACAAAATGATTCACTCTTAATTGTTTGATACACCACATACAAATCCTCAGGTGAAATCGTTCTCCACTGCAAATGTTTAATTGAAAGCATAATCTAACATCTCTATCTAATCTAACATAAACATTATATAAACAAACCATCTAATGTTATTAAAATAATCATAAATACAAGTTTTCACTAAGGCAATCTCCACGATTCAGTGAATGAATCCACACGATTCAGTCTTTGTATTTGTTGTTGTTGCAAAAAATGTAGATTACTATAATTATTCATTTCAATCATCACAGTTACCTCTTATTTAAAACAAAACATTCACAAAATCCTATTTGGTTACCAAAAAACCCCCCAAACAATTTTATTTATTTATTCTTTATTATTATTTCAGCCCTAAAGCCAATTATCACTGAAACAATTAAGCTGCTAATCATAGGCTGTAAAGAGCAATTTGTTTGTTTAAGGGTGAGTAAACCTGTTACCTTTTCAAGCGACAAGTTGACTTAAAAAAATTGTACTCTTTAATTATTAAGAATTATTTATTATTATTAATTTGTAACTGTTAAGTTGACATGTTTTTTTAAATTATGCACATAGTTCATTTAGAAATTTTAAAGCAACAAGTTCACTCACTTTTTAAGCAGTCAACTAATCACTTTAAAAGAAAAAAGTGAGTGAACCCATTGCTTTTAAAGTAATAGCTTTTTACAATACATTAAACTGCTCCGGTGTACACACATTTGTATTGTTCACAAAACTTATAAATGAACTAACTTAAAGTGGCTTTAAACGTTTACCTTCTACTCCTACTCACTAAACTTACTCCATAGATGATCCATCCAGAGATGACAGAAAGAACGTAGTACAGCAAAGCCAAACCAAACCCTGTTACTGTGCCATTGTTACATGTTCTCACATTTAATATAAGTAGATTAAAACAGTGGCCAGAAATGCACCATGTGTGAGTTCATTATTTGGGCAGTGGGCTATGCAAAGTAGACATGACAGTAAATATAAACACTTAATGATTAATCAGAATAATGGAAATATCATGTGAATGACAGTATTGAGGTTTGCTCATGGCATGCCAATGATTTAATCCTTACTAGAAACCTTAATAATAATACAAAAAAAATGTACTTAAGTCAAAGTACACATTTTTAAAACCACTTAATAAAGTACAATTCCTGAAGAAAAAACTAAATCAACTAAATTTGAGTATTTGCAATGTGTTACTTTACATCACTGGACTGTAAACCTGGTCTTACATTGTTCTTATTTATTAGTTTTCTTTTTTTTTTTCAACACTAAACATTTGAGCTTGACCCAGCAAGCCGAAATGAAGAGAGGAGGAAGTGGAGCAGATGTTGGCTGCGCTCCTGATTTGTAGGCTGATAAGGGTGGCACCCTGTAGGTTTAAATTTATGGCTTGTTAGTAAGGACTGGCCCCTTTGTGAGATGTTTTCAAAATGATTGATTTACAATAAAGTGGCTCCCTGTGTGTGCACGCAGGCTGAACTGATTCAGATCGATTCCGGTGAAATTGATTGATCAGCCATTTAACTTGGCAGTATGTTTACTGAACGAAACCATGCAAGACCTATTCTCTCAGTCTCTCGCAATAAAACACAAACGAGTCCCACATCACAACCACAACAACCACATCTACACTGCCTATATTCTGTTTATCTAAGCAGACGTTTAAGTGATGCCATTGTCAGCTATAAACAAAGCAACACATTCTACACATTACACATTCTGCCCATTCATTTACAAGACAACAGCATTTTGCTGGACTGAAAACAAAAAAAGCAAGTTTTTGAAAATGGTGACATCATATTCAACAGTGGTGGAAAGAAAAAAGAAAAATCATACTTAAGTAAAAGTACCACTTTTTACTTGCCTAATAACGTAGTGCAGATAGAGTTAAAGTATCTGTTGTAAATATTACTCAAAGTATGAAAGGTAGACCTTTCAAAAGTACTCAAGAGTAGTGAGTATTACGCTGTAAAAAGCTGAAGCATTTGTGGATGTGTGTAAACGTAACATTCTGTAGTGCATCTAGTTATTGTCCAGCAGGCACATAACATCATAAGACGTTAATATTAGGTTAGATTTAAGTTTTGATGTCAGGTGACCAAAATTCTGTCTAGCCAGCGTCTAAGAACAAAGTTATTTTGATGTCAATAATGACGTCAAATGACGTTGATATTTGGTTGATTTTAGGTTGTGTTAGAAAGTGACCAAAATCCAATGTCAAGCCAACATTTTTAACCAATGCCATATTGACGTCAAATACTGACGTGTTCATCAGCTATGGCAACCAAAATCCAACGTCTGATAGACGTCATAGTGGTAACGTCCTCACAACGTCAAGCATTAGACGTTAATATTTGGTGGATTTTAGGTTAGACATTGATGTCGGCCTGACGTTGGGCACTGATGTCAACCTGATTTTCATTTCCAAACAAAATGCAACATCCCCATGATGTTGGGGTACAACGTCAATTTGAAGTCATGTTGATGTCTTGTGCCTGCTGGGTGTTTAAGGCCATTTCGGTCATCATACAGTAAACATTCGTCATCTTTTCATCAGTGACATGCATCTAAACAGTCTCTGAGTCAAGGCGTGTAAAGATTTTGGACATCTTCTTGGACACTTTTAATGTTTCCAAACTGTTTGTTGCAAATATAAATCGCCCATGTCTTGAGGTAGTTCATTATGAGGCGATTTACCTTTTATGTGCAATTTGATTGGACTGAAAGAACTGAAAAAATTAAGTAGTGAATGCAGTTTGAAGGAATGTAGGTGGAGTAAAAGTACTGACACTGCAGTAAAAATGCACTCAAGGGAATATAAAAGCACACAATTTTAAAACTACTTAGTAAATGTTCATTTCTCAATTACAGTAGTTTGAGTATGTGTAATTTGTTGCTTTACACCACTGATATTCAAACATGCTACAGTAGGTGTTTACTGTAGGCACTGTCTTAGTACATGAACATTGTTTTAGTACTTGACAACCAAAACTGCACAGATGTGTAGTTTTTTCTTTAACAATCACAACATCACAAGATAATTGGACTCATTTTGAGCTGATTTCTTCCCTTTTAACAATTCTAGAAATTCTAGTTGGAAGAGGATAAATCAGCTCAAAGTTAGCCCAATTATCTAGTGATGCTGTGATCATTACTGATGCAATTATCTTGGTGGTTCTGAAGATTGTTATCAGATGTTTCTGCGGTGTTAAAAGTGACTTAATCTGCTCAGAAGAACATTGGAGGTGTTCTGAATGTGAATTGTAAATATTCAACATGTTAATTATTTACGATCAAAAATCCTCATGTGTTGCGAAAACATTGGGGTTGAGCAAACGGGCTGGAACGAAACAGTATCCAATCAGAAAGCAAGCTGACAGAAGACGGAAGCATAACACAGTCATGGCGCAGCTCAAAGTGAAATGGACTTGGACAGCAAAGATGGAGGATCAGCTTGTTGATTTGTGGCATGCTTGTTTATTCTTCCGCCATGTTTATTCAACATGCCAGCTATAATTGTTTTCACTGATCTGCATGTACATTGTGTACTAGAGCGTTTTTTTGCAAAACAACCAAAGAGATAATTTACAATACACACATATAATTTAAATATAAACATTTCAATTAGGCTTGGGCGGTAATACGGTAATATAGCATACCACGATATCTAAAAATAGCATTGGTATTAGTTTCAATGCTGTTATACCGTCATAAAAAACAATGCACTAATATAAAAGACAAGGATTGAATATTAAATATAATTTATATAATGCCTAAAAATGTGTGTGTGTGTGTCAAGACGCGCAACAAGTGGTCTGGTCTTAAAAAAGAATTTCTGCAGTTTGGCAGTATTTCAGGTTTTGACTGAACGAGAAGGGAGAGGCTGTAAATCTGAACGAGGCAATTTGCAAATTGTGCAACAAAAAAGGTGACCGCGATAGATAGCTCAAACCACAGGTTGCATTCACAAAACTACCATCCACTAACTGCTGTGAGGATGGACCCGAGTTCACTTAGTGCAACAGTTCTAATGCCTCCTGATGCAGGACTAACAACATCTAGGTCCACTGCCAGTATGCAGCCGATGATAATGGGGGACTTCAGGAAACAAAGTACAAAAGGGACAGTGTCCGCTGGAAAATCTGTACTTATGCAGTTACAAAATACTTGGCGAAGGAAATGGTCTCTTTCCACACAGATAAAAAAGTCCTTTAGGGACATGGTAATATTGAATTGACTTGCGTGCATGTCTCTGCTCAAAAACTGTTCTGGATGTTTACGTTAATTTAATTCAGTTTGATTCACTTTTTTATAAACTGCTATTTGTTGCTAATAAAAGTTGTTGTGCATGTTATATTGTTTTGGTTTCAGTATTAGTGTTTGGTATTCAGTTGCTGAATGGTTTAGGCACAAGCCAACAGTTTGGTGACACTGTCTGAGCCTTACGTCATAATTTTGTTTATTATTCACGGTAATACTGTATACCAAGGTAAAATAGGGAGGAGGGTTGACAGTATCATAATTTGGATACCACCCAAGCCTAATATCCATAATAAATATTGATTTATAATAAAGAACAGTCCCACATTGTAGTATAATATAACTTTAACTACAAGATAGCTCAGTGTACTACAAGTTGCACTCAAAATAAACTGGGTCAAAAAGTCTGACCTATTTTTTTTTGTTGTACTGTACGTTACATGCTGCTTTTTTAACATTAAAACCCAACTGTAAAGACCAATGATTTGTAATACACAAGCTCAGTAGCGTCCGTTTGACCTCTCTTCATCTCCCTCACCTGCTCCCTGCTCCCTCATCTTTCTGTCGAGACAAAGCACTCTTGTTTTCATCCCACAAATCATCCCGCCATGGACACTTCATGCTGTCCTTTGGATAATTGTGGATGAAAACAGCCCCCTACATTCTCACCTTGGGATGTAGTGGCCCCATCATGCTGCTTATTAACGATTTTACACGGTGAGTCACGGCTCCAGGCCTGTCAGTACGCCAGTAATATTTACTGTCTGACACACGGGCTGTGGGGGGAGATTGGGAAAGAGGCGGAGGGCGGACGGGCTGATTACACCCATCCACCTGACAGCGTCCTCATCCCCGAATCTTTCCACAAATACACATGCCGGCGTAAGCCTGCTTATTATGAATTAAAGTAGCACCAAATACAGAGAGATCGAAAGTCTGCCAATCAAAGTGGACGAAGCCAGGTGTACTGTAGGTGGGCATTTTCCCACATGAATACATTCGAGTGGCCATTATGGGCCATTTAGCAAATCAATAGACGCTAAAATCAAAAACAATTTTCTGGGTGGATTGTCAGTGGAGTAAATGAAAGTGAGATATTTCTCATATTGAACACTTGACAATCAATGCACGTCACACTTGATGACGTTTGTTTTGAACGTGACAATTTGTTGTATTTTTTGTGCTGAACGTCACCCCTCTCGGACACGGTCTCTCCAGGAGTCCTTCTCTGCGTGTCCGCTCCCCCCTCCACTCGCATTCACCATCATCTCCAGGAGCCTCCAAGGCCCCGGCCTGGCCCTGATAATAGTTTCCATGACGATGCGGCATGCTCAGTGCATCAGTGCCAGCTCAGATAAACAGTGATCCTTTACAAAAACAAGAAGGTCATTACGGCAGCTTGTCAAATCAATGCTGAGAGTGTCCCGGCTGATTAAGCCATCCTCTCTCAGCTCTGACACCGTGTCAATAGTGGCGCGCCGTCTGAGCACGGCCAGATGATTGGAGTGAAATGCCCATCAGTCAGAGAGCTGAGCCGGACTAATGATTCCCTGTGCTGCCTATTAGAGCTACATGACAACTCAATCCTGCACTGGAGGCAGAGAGAGAGAGAGAGAGAGAGAAGAGCGAAAGGAAAACAGTGACCTTGTTGCATTATTTGAAGCTGAATTAAATTGGCAGCAGCAGTTAATCTTTACCTGAGGCGATTAACAGAATTTAAGAGGAACAACAAAAGCACGGCACATTTGCCATTTTGGCTTTCTCTTCCTGACATTTTGATTTCCTTCTCCATCCATTCTTCTGGAAGATGATGATTTATCATTAAGGGGAGAGAGAGAGAGAGGGGAGGATCATCTGCATCGTAAATCGCTAGCATAAAATACGCTCTGGGTTGGCTGTTTTAATTTGTTTTAGCGTGTCGCTCCCCGGCCCCGTGGTGAGATTTGTGTAAGCCTCATCCAATTGACTTCTCGCTTTTGTCAGCTGGGACTGATCCCCCTGTGGCCCGCCGGTGACTGCAGCGTGAACTGAGCCGGTGGTCTGTGCCAATGTGTGCCATCAGATAGCTGGAATCACACGGCATTAAGCGCTCTCGCTTGGGAGCTGCCTAATTGCTTAGTGTTAATAGAGCGCACTTAAACTCACTAATCTTGATTTACTTTTTATCAGACAGGAAGACTAAGATTGAGCGTGTGCGCAAAAGTCAATGATCTCCCAGAACATTGAAAAAGAAGTCTCCAAGAACAATTATTTCACTTTAACTGCAGGTTTTCACATGAAATATTCAACTCATTTACAAACTTCTGTTAGGAAATATTTTCTAAATCATTTGAATTATAACAGACTCCACATCACAACTATTACAGAGAGAAACACCTGCAATAGAATCACTCTTTGACCAATCAGAAACCATCCTGCTTTAAAGAACTCAGGCATTTAGAGCTGCAGACAACAAAACTGAAGCATGCATTTATAAGAATGTTTGAATGCACTCATATTAATGCTGATGCTGTTATTGCTCTACTTTGCTTTTCTGCTGTGAACAGGTCTTCTTAAAAGAATTTCATCTAAAACCAAGTGAATTTTAGTCATTAATGTAATGCTAAATTATTATACAACAATAAATATTATCTTATATTAAATGAAATGCTGTATAGAAATATCCAAGTAATACAAATAAGTAGCACCAAGAATTAAACTGGAATTAAAATTAAAACATTAAACTTCAAAGGCCCTATCATACACCCGGCACAATGTGGTGCAAGGTGCAACGCAATTGTTGTTTGCTAGTCGATGTTGTTGTTTCAGCTCGACGGAAGTGTCCTTTTGATGTTTTTCACCACGCTGTTTAAATAGCAAATGCATTTGCACTCATATGTGCGCCCATAGGCGCTCTGGTCTAAAAAAGGAGGTGTGTTGAGGCACATTGCTGGTGTGTTGCTATTTTGAGGAACTACACAATAGACCAGCTGAGAGGAGGTCTAAAGTCCAGCGCAGAGCATATTAGTTGTGCGCCTCGCTTAAACATTGCTTAATACAAGCAGGATGTACAGCAATACACAAATATCTTTACAAATGAAAAAGAGTTAAAGGATTAAAATATTACAAAAATTATTATTTTCTACAAAAAATAGAAAAACCATGCTTTCATGCCTTCATCTCGGGGGGCTTTTTCAGTTTATTCATGACAACTTGCTTTCGTATAATGTTATTATTAGTTGTATTATTTATTATATGCATATTTATATTTGTTTTATTAAAGACAAACTTAGATTTGTCCACCTGTCAGGTATTAGACCATATAAGGAATAGCATGTGTGTTTGGAAATAACTCAGTTTTTTGACCACACTTCATTATTACTGTTCATTTATTCATTTGCTTGAAATTAGAACTGAATGTAGAAAAAGTTTTGAAACAAATCTTTGCGCTTAAGAAACAAAATTAATTATGTTGGCTAATGGATGTCTGTGTGTACAACACATTTTCTTGTCCATGGAAGAGAGTGAAAGTGAAAGTAAAAAATGAGG
Source organism: Danio tinwini (assembly GCA_903798205.1). Taxonomy (NCBI): domain Eukaryota; kingdom Metazoa; phylum Chordata; class Actinopteri; order Cypriniformes; family Danionidae; genus Danio; species Danio tinwini. Next base: position 4,630,328 of record CAIGQZ010032254.1, on the reverse strand, counting down.
AGGCTCATTATCTCATGCTGCAGATGGTCTGTTTAACTGTTTTCTCACTAGTGAAGCGCTCAGTTATTCTACTTACAAAGTCTGTCATGTAAGTAGCAAATGTGCTATGGTGCAACACAACAGACTCTTAAAGGGAATGGGAGATGAGACTCTGATTGGTTTATTTTCAAAACACACCCATAACTCATTAAGAGAATAAACTCAACCCTGTTAGACCATGCCCCGCAGCGCAAATCAGATTTTTCTGTCCTTAAAATAGCTAAAGTGGACTCTGACATGCCCTTAGTGCCTTTGCACCATGCGTTTTAGACTTTGCGCCTAGATCGTCAAAATAGAGCCCTAAGACTTATTAAATAATGTGAGCCATGCTTTAAGAGCTGGGCAATTTCTCATACTTTTAAAAGCAATATTATTGAAAATCCTATGCAGTCTTATAAAAGATAATCAGGGGTGAGCAAATAACTGAAAAGAAAGCAAGAAATAGAAAGAAAACTGTAGTGCACCTTTTTCTGAATATTTAAATACAGTGGTAACTTTTAAGGGTTTCACAGTTTTGTGGATTTGGTTTGTGCAATTTTACATGCAGTTTTTTAAAGAGCATTGTCTTCTGCATCCTGATTAGCACATTGTGTTCTGTGTCCTGATTGGCTGTAGACAATTGTCAATCAATCTCCTCTGTGCTGTGTCTACTGTACAGTACAGAATGCATTCAGCTTACCAAATTGAGGTAAATCTTTGATCGCCAACTGTGTGACTCTGAAGTGCTGTACTGCAAGTTTTCTCCCCAACAAACCCCATAATGTTGACATAACATTCTGCACCATCAAAGGCACCCATGGTAGCACCCAAAAGGCAGAGAAAGATGCTAACCAGCGAACAAAAAGTTGGACTTCTGGACATGATAATGGAAGGTAAAAGTTACGTGAGTGTTTAAACAAGTGAGAAAATGTTAATGCCTGTCTGAGAAAATAGTGTAGTGAGGGGTTTTACAGACCTTAAAACATCTATAATAATTAAAAAAAATAAGTGAACTACTTTGAGGATTGTGCCTATTTTTACAACGTAACTACAATGATTAACGAGGGACCACTGTAATTTACAAAATAAATAAATAAATAAATCATACTGCCAAGTAAGTTACAAACATACATATTTACATATTCCCCAGCAATAATGTATGTATTCAAGTTTTCATGTCTTAAAATGGCTATATAAATAATTAGCTGATTCTGATATTTTATAAGAACTTTGTGTAGATTTGCTAGCATTGTTCAAAATATATTTTCATGGTGAAAAATAACTTGGATGAATGAAAATAAAACTTTCTATTCACTCTCTGACAGTAGGTGCCACTTACTGTATGTACAACTACAGTGCTTACAGACTGTACACAAAGTATGCAGCAGATGCAAAAAGGGATGTGCTATGAAACCTATTCATATTGATGTTTTGCGTGGGACAACAGGCACTTTGTGGATATTCCACACATGTAACTGTATATGCATCAATGAATGAAACACTCGCACACAGGAAAAGCAAAATCTGCTCAAATAATGTGCTGACAGGACATTTCGATGTAGTATACTTGTTCATGAAGCACTAGTAAAATGACACCTCATCGTCTGTCAGTACAATTTTACTATGGACCAGATCCGTCTCAAAAATAATACATTTACAAAAAACTATTCATAGACCCACAATTCACATTCACAAAATCCAATTTGGAAATTCAAAACACGATTCGAAAATACACAAATCTTGTTTGTAATTTCAAATTAGCATTCCTAAATACACAAATCAGAATCATAAATTCAAAACACGATTCAAAAATACCCAAATCTAATTCATAAATTTAAAACAACAATCATAAATACATAAAATAAATTCATTTGGTGAAAATATTAATGATCTTGTGAACTCACAAATTGTGTTTACAAATTTACAAGTAGGATTTTGTAAATGTGAATTGAGCTGTGCATGTATAAATTTCATGTTGTTAATGTATTATTTTTGAACTATTCTGGCATATTTTACTGCTTGTTTTTTAAGGGTTACATTTAAAGTCTAACAAATGATTTGATATTATTTAATAATAATTCAAATAAATTATGAATTATTTTCAGTTTAAAAATGTTTGGTTTTGGCCAAAAATTTTATTTCAGTGCATCCCTAATAAGCATAATAGTGTAATGAGCACAACATGTGGCGTTCATAATGGTTTTTTTTTTTTTATATAATTATATTGGGACATGGCTCACCCTGGTGCCACCTAGCAACTACCTACAGCAGTGTTCACCAACCCTTTTTCACCCAAGATCCCTAAGCGAGGCTTTAATAAAAGGCAAGATACCAGTCACAAAAACTTGAACAGAAACAGAGAGAAATAGAGCTACAATTTTTCATTAGAACTTTAATTATTATTATTTTTAACTATGTAAAAGCACTACTTTGACCTACTTTAAAGCCAAATAAACACAATATGCAAACAGCCCCTTATTACTTTGAGTCTGGGTCCTTGTGGGGATGTCTTATAAAGAACAACATTTGAAAACAGAAGTAGGATCAAGAAAAACAACGAGAGATAGATCACTATGCCTTTCTTGTACCTAATGTTCTGTCATATCCAGAATCTACCAGTAGATTGATAGAAATCTACAAGTTGATCGCGATCATTGGGTTGGCGACCTCTGACCTACAGGTATATTAAATGACATGAAATTAGTAAATTAACTAACATCACACCACAGGATCAATATACATCAACAAAACGTGATTATGATTATCAATGGAGAATTGTTATTATTATTGTGACTCCTTACAGTGCTTACCCTAATAGATGAATAAACATGTTCTAAGCAAAATGTTCATTAAAAAAAGGAACATTTGCTGTATACAGTGTCAACATTTCAACATTTAGTGTGTACTAATGAATACTGTAAAAAATGCTGAGTTCCACACAATTCCTTCATGTTGTACCAACACAAATTAAGTTAACTTAATCGTTTTTACAAATTAAAGTGGATTAAACAAAATTTGTGACAAAAGTTGCCAAAAAAATAACTTAAAGAGCCCCTATTTTGCATTATAAAGGGTCACATTTTGTTTCAGGGGTCTCCAACAACAGGCTGATATGCATGCACGATCAAAAAAACACTTTCATTGTCTTATAATGTGCATTTATTTTTACCTCATTATCCCAGCGACTGCCATTATGATTCGTTCAGCAATTCATTTTTTCCCAAACCTCTCCTTAGCGTGAAGCTAATCTGCTGTGATTGGTCCAATGACCCAGTCTGTTGTGATTGGTCGGCTGTGTTAAGCGAGAGACAGAGAGAAACGCCCACCACCGCTACAGTATGAAGTAGCAGAAAGCATGTGAGAACCCAATGCTGAAATGCAATAAAGCAATGCAGTTAAACACCAGCATATTACTCTACTCTTAAACCTAACCCCAAGTAATAACGGCACACATTCAGCATTAATCCACACGGTGGCAACAGTTAAACTATTTTGAAAATTGACCATGTGTGTGTGTATGTAGAAACAGCTGATGGTGGCCATAGCAAAGACAAACGGCAGAGGATCACGAGTTCAGAAATGCATTTAAATTGGTAAAGGAAGAAGCATGCATCACATTTTCAACATGGCGTTGGATGCAATCAGTGAATAGCCTCATAAAGATTTCACCTGAGAGACACATTACAAGCACTGATCTATAATAGATAAGAGATTACAACTTATAACACACAATTAAACACATATTTTGCAAACTACACAAAACGAGACAACAATTTTAATGATATTTACATGTTATGATCCAGAGGAAGAAGAAACTGGTCCATATGAACTGTAAAAGCTACTGACAAAGTCCCTGTCAAAGTCTGACAAAGTCCCATACATAATAGTCTCTGTTGCTCCTTCCTTTAATAGCAAACGGCCAGTGAATCACCTGTTGCAGCGTAGGTTATCGTATCAAAAATCAGAAAATGACCGGAATAAACACAGCACTAGGTTGGCTATACTGTGGTTTTGTTGTGAAAATGTACTTTAACCCTTTATTCCCCGCAGCTGAATATCCATCTGTCAGTGATCGTCATCATCATGATCAGTCCCATGAGAAAATGGTTCACATTTAACGGGATCTGGAACTACATATTTGGTGATGTACTGTGTCGATGTTGACGCGTTCAAGCAAAAGATCCACACTCAACTCGATTCATTTATTGGACTCTAAGTCGACTATTTTGTTAAAGAATCAATAGTTTTAAATACAATGCACTTTCAGATTTAAACCTCAGCTGGATGTTTTTTATTCACTTAGTGCTGTGTTACACACTACATGCAAGATCATTTTCAAAAACCCATAATAGGGACTGTTTAAGAATTGTGTTGTTTCAACTAAATAAGTAGTTTAAACAAGCAGAGTGTACCTTATTTTGGATTAAAGGCTTTGTGTGGCAAATAAAAATATAAATATTAAATGTGAATCTTGTTTCTATGTTTAAAAAAAAACACACATATGTAAAAGGCATTAATTAGGATTTACCTGCCATTCAACTAATATAAAACAACATGCTACAGGTCACGGCCACACATCCACACACTGGAGGCTTTTCACAAGAAATTACACTCAAATAAACTTCTTACGCTCGAAACAAATTACTGATGATGATGGGTATAAATAAAGACATGTGGTTATTTATACACGCCTGCTCTATCATTTGCTAATATTACAAGATTTCTCTCAGCGTGAAGACCGGGAGGAAAATCATGACTAATTTAACATGACATCAAAAATCGCCTCTCCTCTCCAAACAAACGTTTGTTAGCAATGGTCAATCAAGCTCTTTCTCCACATGCATTAGTCTGCCTGTCTACATGTGAAACAGCGGAGAGAAAACAAATCCACAGGGAGTCCTGTAATTGTCTCGTAGAGCAAGCTTTCCTCAACACCAAACACAATCTGAAGAGAAAATGTGTAAGACGTCCAATTCTCCCCCTAACAGTGCTGTGTCGTTAATAATACGTTATTGAGAAAACACACACACACACACACACACACACACACACACACACACAC